>CM060311.1:51020191-51157691 GCA_030674185.1 Monoplex corrugatus
TCATACTAACGAGTGTTAAAACTGCAAACAAACAGGCAAGCAAACAAAAAACAAAACGAAACAAAACCGCTTGTGAGTTGTAGGACTGATGTTACCGCAGCCTGCTGCTGCATTACATTTGTCTAACTTGTAAAACGGTGCGCATGCCACAGTAGTTTGCACTGAGGACATAAACTGAACAGTTCATTTATTTCATCATTGTTTTTGTATTCATATATGAGTATACCAGGACCACTACCCTTGTAGTTGCGATGTTTGCGCAGGGAGCTACATATTAAACAATTTAATCGTTTTGTTGTGTAAGAGCATACTAGGGCCGCTAGCCTTGAAGCTACGCTGGTAACTTAAGGCTACATTGAATAACTTTTATTTTCTTAGTTTATGAGCCTAAATTAGGACGCTTACTTGTGGCTTAGAAATGTGGCTTGGAAATAGAAATCATAACCGAATGAGTCTATAACGTCAGAATGTTTGCTGTCATTTTGTGTTATGTGCGTGTAAGAAAGAAACAAAAGGAACGAAAGTAAACGGATTTGTTTTGCTAACTGCTCATATAAGATGTCAAAGTGGTGTGTTGGTTGTGGTTATCAAGTAACTGGGTGGGGTTAACTCTTGGGAAGTGTGTGTGTGTGTGTGTGTGTGTGTGTGTGTGTGTGTGTGTGTGTGTGTGTGTGTGTGTGTGAGTGAGTGAGTGTGTGTGTGTGTGTTTGTGTGTGTGTGTGTGTGTGTGTGTGTGTGTGTGTGTGTGTGTGTGTGTGTGTGTGTGTGTGTGTGATCAGACCAAACCATGGTTTGACAGTGTGATTAAGGTATTACTTAAGCTATGAAGGCGATAGTGTTCATATGATTTGTGATGATTTGATATCGCTGTTCCGACACTGACATACTAACACATAAGGTAAAAATTTATTTACACCGCCTAACTTTTCTGATAGTGCCAATATGCGTACAATGAGTCGCCAAAAATCAAAATTAAAAATTTAGCTGCTCAGATGAAAATAAATATTTAGTTTCACTACTCAAGGTCACTATGACCCTGAAAAGGCATCACATGAAATCAAACATGACGTGAAGTCAGTGTACTGGCAGGCTGCCAAACCAGTGAGAGCAGAATTTTTTTTGGTCACATTTCTGCGCTATTTCACACACACACACACACACACACACACACACACACACACACACACACACATACACACACCCCTCTACGACCGATATGAAATATTTCCCCTTTCATTTCAGGTCGGCGGAACTTTACTATCTTTTTGAAGGTATTATTTGATGATAAAAACTAAATATAATTAAATTTGACTCTTAAATCTTGGAGGTATGATGTTAATGTATGTTTCAAAAATATTGTAAGTGATCTTAAAATAACGCCAAAGTCATCCAAGCGTCGGCATTGGTGAATCTGACTTAAGGTAGTATTAATTCTGTGAAAGCGAAATTGTATTCACTTTAATCTTGAATGCTGATATTGCTGTACGTGTATTCACTTTAATCTTGAATGCTGATATTGCTGTACGTACAACTGACATAACTCTTACGGTAACAGGACGTTAACTTAAGGCTTGATAGTATCTGTAATAACGGTTAATTCTGCTCATATGCGTACAACGACTCTGCCAAATACCGAAATGATCAAATAATAAACGACTGAGACATTTTTGTTTCATGTTTTAGTTGCTCCGAGGAAAATCAACATTTTGTATTCTCAAAGTCACTGTGACCTTGAAAAGATATGAGATGAAATAAATCTAGACTTTACACGAGCACAATAGCTGCCTTCACAACAGTGAAAACAGAGTTCAAATATTCTGAGAAATTTTTTTAGAAAGTCCTTTTCACACATCCTTTTGAAAATGTGCTTATTTTACGAGCAGACACTATCTTACTTTAGCAATCCGCAAATTTGACCCAGATTTGGTAAGAACATATCCACAAATAGCTACGAAAATTTGCTAACACATCAGAGTCCTACACACATACTGTACATAAAAACACCAACCTCCTTCTCCAGTCGATTTGAAATAATGTCCCCTTTTCAAATCAATGAAGATTAAATAAAGACATGTTGACTGCTCACCTATTCAAATCAATCTGTCGGAGTCAGAGCGTCATGTCTTGGCCTGCCTTCAGTCACCCCACTCCCTATTTTGAGATCTTAGCAGCGAACAGGGTTTTCTGCAGGCTAAATAACGCCTGCCTCCTAAATGCCGGCAGAATTTGGTGGAAAGCATATGGAATGTTCAAATTTCAACTTTTAAATGGGAAGCAGATGGCATTGTACACAGTATTGATTAGTGTCAACATACAGAGGGAGAGAGAGAGAGAGAGAGAGAGACAGAGAGAGAGAGAGAGAGAGAGGAGAGAGAGAGAGAAGACGAGAGAGAGAGAGAGACAGAGACAGAGAGAGAGACAGAGAGAGAGAGAGAGAGAGAGACAGAGAGAGAGAGAGAGACAGAGACAGAGAGAGAGAGAGAGAGAGAGAGAGACAGAGAGAGAGAGAGAGAGAGAGAGAGAGAGAGAGAGAGAGAGAGAGAGAGAGAGAGAGCAGAGAGAGTATACGAATGTTTTACTGTTTTAGGCTGTCAGTCCATTCACAGGGAACACAGGGGACGGGGAGAGGTGGTCAATGAAATACGGACACTGACAAACATGATCATATATCGCGACCTGGTAACCAAGTCACGGTTATGTTAGTCATATATCACTCATCACCATTATGTACAGTCACTGGTGGAGAAACACTTGTTTCAGTCAGTCAGTTACGTGGGCGATAAATCTGTCCTGTTTCCATTCTGTCCAGTTGGAAGGTGTGCAATTTGACAACCCCATCATTGGAATTCTCTTCTTTTTCTCGGCTGGAACTACTGATAGGACTCTTCATTTTCTTTTTCCATTCATTGAGAGCTGCCATGATATCACTTATTGTGACATCAGAGTTGTCAGTAGATCTGTGTTGCTGGTGTGTATCACGGACATCAGTTACACTGTTGACACAGTCTTCACTTTGTCCATCAATTTGATCGTCTGATCGAAGAACATCAACCACATTACTGTCTTTCATTATGGACTGTTTCTGTTTACCATACACACTGTAGACATTTTCTGTGTCAACAGTATCAGTATTCATTTCCTCGCCTGACCCGTTTTCGTTGTGGAATTCTGTCTAATTGCGCGATCGTGTTTGGATGCAAACAATTCGGTTCAACAGGCCATGTTTCTCGTGCTGATTCAGACACACAGAAAGGGGTAGGGCTGTCGTATTGGAATGTGTCACATACCGTAGTATTGTCAGTTGGCCTTGAATAAAACAAACTTGGTGGGGTGGGAAGAAACAAACCAGATGGAGAGTGAACATGACTTGACTGATCTTTCTTTAGTGTACTTCTGTGAGCCTCAGCACTTCATCTGTCCCTGTAAACCTGAGATGGACATTTTCTTCTGTACACAGCACTGTAGCCATCTTCTTGTGTCGAGTGTGTTGACTGGCGCCTGTGTTCGTCAGGCGCAACACCACCACTGTCTGGTTGCCCTTACCATCAATTTTAAACGATGAAAGAACCTTTTCTTGCAGCACTGTGTTAAGAAAACTTTCTAGAGATGCTGGAAGTCCTTCAACAGGCATGCTGAACAACTTTGATACGGAAAAATACAATATTTTTGTACTCACTTTTGAACGAGTGTCTTGTTGGAAACCGAACAAGGAAGGCAACTCGAGAGAGAGAGAGAGAGAGAGAGAGAGAGAGAGAGAGAGAGAGAGAGAGAGAGAGAGAGAGAGAGAGAGAGAGAGAGAGAGAGAGAGAGAGAGAGAGAGAGAGAGAGAGAGAATCATTTTCGATATTTTCAGCCACACTGCCTCTGTTGTTTCCGCACATATGGAATGATCCGAGTGCAGTCCTAAGAAAACTCAAACCGAAACGATTACTGTGTTCAAATAATGAAATCAGTCGGTCAGGACTATTTGATGATCAGTGATGAGACACTGTCAATTTTGGCCTACGTCCGAGGAACATCATTATAAATAACATCACCAAGTTCTGGAACATCTGGCACAACAACAACAACAACAACAACACACACACACACTTCTACGCACTGAACACAACAGCATTATTCTTAAAAAATGTCCATTCGAAAAACATAGCATACTCACAGACACGCACAGACACAAGATCCTTTCGGAAAACGGGATACTCAACAGGCATGGACACACACATGCACAAAGAAGAGAAAGAGAGAGGGAGAGGGAGAGAGAGAGAGAGAGAGAGAGAGAGAGGAGAGAGAGAGAGAGAGAGAGGAGAGAGAGAGAGGAGAGAGAGAGAGAGAGAGATATCACCCAAACTTTCAATTCATTAGTACAAAACATGTTTACTCAATAATCATGAAACAGTATTAATCATTACATTGTTCAACGTGGTGGTGAAATATTACATCATAACATAGTTAACCACGAACAACCTGACAAGCGGTTAATATCACATCGTTCTCATATGCACAAACACACAGACACATGTACACATGCAAGTGAGCACAAGAGAGACCAATTGCTAATCAAAAGTAAATCTTCTAAGGTTGGGTTGGGTGAGAAACACACACACAATACAAACAAACAAACACACACACAAACAAATACAATTCACAGACAAAAACAGGAACAGTTCAGGAACGTTGGGCTCAAAACTTTTTGGAGTAAAATCAAGAATGGTATACACATGTATGCATCTGTGTGCATGTATGTGCAAGTGAGAGTGCGAGTGCATATGTATATATGCGTGCGTGCGTGTGCGTGCGTGCGTGTGTGTGCATGTCTGTGTGTGTGTGTGTGTGTGTAAATACGCATGTACGAGCGCAATTAATATTTGAACGAAGTCGTAAGCACACAAACAAACAAACAAGCAAACAAAAACAAAACAAAACAACAAACAAACAAAAAACAACCCACCTTGGATTTTTCTTTTTAAGATTCAATATAATATAAAGTTAAAACCAATGCACACTGCATCAAACACATCATTAATATGGTCCACCAATGAAAAATGAACTGCGCCACGACGTTTTTGGACACCAAAATATAATACCAGAGTACAAATAGAAAAGAAAAAAAGAGGCATAAACGTTTGGATACTAAAAAAACAGAAGTATCCGAGTCTTAACATGAACCAGAGAATCTGTCAATGCACAAAAATGAAGAAAAAAATCAGTCATCTCCCCCAACCCTTCTTCAACGTACAAGTAACATGGAGGCTGTACAAATATCAGCAGCAGACTGCAGGGAAACAGTGACCGGTAGGAAACGGAGTACATTACCAACAATGAAAAACATGCTCGTTGCCACAGGAAGATGAAATTAGTGATCACTTTAGCCAGTTCAGAAGTCAAAACAGGACTCGAATCAGACAGTTCTCTTAAAATCATTGCAGATAACGATCAGAATAGGTCAGGTTCATCCAGGAATCTCTATCTGAGTAAAAATGTCTGCAAGAATGAAAAGTGCCATAGATGGTTTCCAGCACTATCGCCTCGTGGACGTTCTCTTCAGTGAAATTGACAATCTATTGACGTTCACACCATGCTCGTCGTATGAAGAGGGGCTGTTTCTTTTCGGAAAGTAACGTTTTGTCTTCTACATCGGGAAATGTGGGTGGACGATGTTGAATGGCGGGGATATCAAAGTGCTTCTCCTGCCCGCAGTACGCTCCGTTTTCCCGAAAGACGTATATTGCCTCATTCAGATCAAGACCCAAAACTTTTACGCTAAACGTCAGTCATGTCACACTTTAAGCAAGGACCGTATTTATAAATAATGTTTTCGATAGATTATCATCCTTTTTTTAAAATCTAAGTCACGGGAATAAAACTACTGATAAAAAAATTAAATAGATGACCAAGCTTAATGCCTAACGATCAACTAGAACATACTGTGACTCTAAGTGGGTTATCACATTCCACAATACAAGAGAGTGGGGGTGAGGGTGGACTTGGGGATGGACGGGAACAGTAATAGTGACTGCAAATGTAAAAGTGCTTCATGCAGATTGAGATTCACTCATAACTGCCAGACCATAGTCATTCAGACTTCGTTTATACAGTAAGGTAAAAACAAGAGGCGGCTGAGCCAGAGTCCCAGGAATGCTTGCCCACGGGACGAAAGTTTATGGTGTGGGAAGATGTCAAATTCCTATGGGGACTGAGTGGGAAGCAAGGTTCACATAGTCCACCCAGTCTCATACACTGTCAGCATGCCGGCTTACAAAGCGTGCCGTAGCTGCCTATTTCATCAAGACCAGTTGACACTTTGATATATCTTAACACAAACCGTAAAATGCATCCCTGTCAAACTGCCACAGAACCTCATCAACTTTGACACTGACAATAGCCCATGCAACTGAGGGCCATTACATGGTTTTACAACAATGTGCCCCCCCAAAAGCAGACACCTGACTTACCCATGACGCAAGTCGAACATCAAAAGTCCCCAGTTCAACCAGTAAGTGCAAATCCTTCCACTTATCATTTCCACTAACAAGTGCTCAACACATATACACACATTATATATATATATATGTGTGTGTGTGTGTGTGTGTGTGTATCTACATATCTATACATATGTATCTATATCTATTTATCTCTCTAAACACACACACATCTATATATATATATCTATATATATATCTATATCTATATATATATATAATATATATATGTACATGCTAAACAGGCAGCTAGTGCTCATTTCTGTGTTTACAATCCACTGCCTAGGCGACTCGTAACAGAAGGTGAAAAATTCTGAACGACCAGAACGTCGAATCCCGACCAGTCTTTTATGAAACATCCCCCCCCCCAAAAAAAAAAAAAAACCAAAACAAAACAACAACCAACAACAACAAAAAAAACAACAACCAAAAACAAAGTTTGTATTTTTCTTTTTCCCACCCTCCTCAATGGGGCCTTCAGCGGTAAGTCCAGATGACCTATCACCAGAACAAAACAAAACAAAAGAAAAAAACCAACAATGCTTGGAAAAGAGGCGCCACCAAGTTTGCACTAAGGTTACAGTAAGGATTAGGATCAATCATGCATAGATGAAGCTTGTCAGCCCTGTCCTGCTACCTTCTACTTCATCGGAAAGTCCTACTCCTATCCTATATTTAACTGGACCTACTTTATGCTATATAGGAACGTCCTATTCTTACATTCTGCTTTACTGAAAGTCCAATTTGTTGCGCCTGCAAGTGGCTTCAGCACGACAGAGGTTATGTTTCAGCCAACACTATCTCAGCCTTCGGACGCTTGATCACCTGCCATTGTCATCAACAACCATGGGATCAGAACAGCAAACACATGCCGATACTTGGGCAGTGCAGTAGGAAGCAATGGATCTCTTGACGTTGAGGTGGCCCTGCACACCTCCGAGGCTAGTTCTGCTTTCTGTAAGGCTGACCAACAGGTTGTGGCAAAACCATGGCATCAGGTTCACCACAAAAAACAACATACAAACATACAATCAAACAAAAAAAAAAACAACAACAACAACAACAAAAAAAAACAGTACACAATGTACAGAGCAGAAGTTCTGAGCGCCCTGCTCTGTTTCCGCTGGACCTGGACTACGTACAGACAGCACAATCAACAACTGGGGCAGTCTCGTTGCACGTATCTGCCCCAGATCTGCAGAATCATGTAGCGGGATCGAGCGTCCAACTTTCAAGTTCTTAGAACTGTGTCTTGCCAAGTAGAGAGTTGCTATTCATCACATGCTAGTTTCGCTGGACAGGACACACTGTCCGTATGGAAGACATCTGCATCAAAAAGATGTTCCTGCAGGAGGGCCACAGCAATGACACCAAGATCAGGGAAGAACACTAAAGCGGAACTGGAAAGACACTGCCACAAGTCAGCAAGCTGGCGACAGCAGTGCACACAAGACATAATCACATTGGAACAGCGCAGAACAGCAACTATTCAACAGAACAGGGTCGGTGGAATCAGGATCCAAAGCTGCACAACTCCTTCCCATGCAGTGCCTGCGGAAGAACGTGTGCCTTCTGGATGGGTTTTGCATCCTACATGTAGACCACACCTCGTGAACGAGGCCAGTTATGCCTATTTATCCCACGGATCAACAGGAGAGGACACTGCCATCACCTCGGCCACAGCATATAACTAACCAATAACCCAGACGAAAAATAGATCAGGGAAATGGACTCGCAGCAAAAAATGGGGAGGGCAAAAAGACTGAAGTGAAAGGCAACAGATAAATAAGAAATCAAACAGAAAAGACGGTGTTCGTCGTACACCAGACCCAGAAAACCTACCGTTGATAACAGGTGATGGGTTCAGGGCTGGAGGCTAGGTGGCAACTAGACATGACATGGCCGTCCTTGTCACTCACACAATGCGGTAACCAGACATGACAGGGCCGTCCTTGTTACTCACACAATGCGGCAACCGGACATGACATGGCCGTCCTTGTCACTCACACAATGCGGCAACTGGACATGACAGGGCTGTCCTTGTCATTCACACAATGCTGCAAACAGACATGACATGGCCGTCCTTGTCACTCACACAATGCGGCAACTGGACATGACAGGGCTGTCCTTGTCATTCACACAATGCTGCAAACAGACTGACAGGGCTGTCCTTGCCACTCACACAATGCCGCAACCGGTCATGACAGGGCCGTCCTTGCCACTCACACAATGCGGTAACCGGACATGACAGGGCCGTCCTTGTTACTCACACAATGCGGCAACCGGACAAGACAGGTCTGTCCTTGTTACTCACACAATGCCGCAACCGGTCATGACAGGGCCGTCCTTGCCACTCACACAATGCGGTAACCGGACATGACAGGGCCGTCCTTGTTACTCACACAATGCGGCAACCGGACAAGACAGATCTGTCCTTGTCACTCAGACAATGCCGCAACCGGTCATGACAGGGCCGTCCTTGGGCTGTCCTTGTCACTCACACAATGCGGTAACCAGACAGGCCGTCCTTGTCACTCACACAATGCGGTAACAAGACATGACAGATCTGTCCTTGTCACTCACACAATGCGGTAACAAGACATGACAGATCTGTCCTTGTCACTCACACAATGCAGCAACCGGACATGACAGGGTGTCCTTGTCACTCACACTATGCGGCATCTGTGATGGCTTCTATCGCTCTTCTAAGACGGAAGGGTGAGGCAGCACAAACAAACAAACAAACAAATCAATCAATCAACCAATAAATCAAACGTAAAATAGGAAAAACAGGTTTTCCGAGCTCTCTTTGCATGTGTCTATACATCACTACATTGAACTGGCTAGTCTCAACACATTCTGTAACGCACTGTCTGAAACACGCTGGACTAAGTCAAAGATCTCACAGTATGAAAAACATTATGTAAAGGATGTAAGCCGATCTTTCACATGCGCTCAGTTACACACGGTTCACGTTGTTGTAACTGGACGAGGGAAGAGCGTGTGAGAAGATAGAAGGGTTGACGACGGGGATAGGAGAGAGATGGGTTATGATAAAACGAGCTGAGAGAATCGACATCACTCAGTCAACTTGGCAAACAATCAATTAACAGCCTTACGACTAAATGCACAGAAAAGATCATGCGCACAGACAGACAGACACGTCAAACATATCAAACATTTTCGTTTTAAACGTATTCCTAATACACGTGCGCGCGCGCGCTCACATACACACACGTGCGCGCGCACGCATGCGCACACACACAGATACAGACAGACACACATACGCCATTTTTACTGCGTGTCTAAGAGCAATGCAAATCAATACATTTTCCATGCTGTTCAGTACAAAGTAAATCACTTCGGCGAACGTAAAAATAAGAAACAAAACAAAACAAAACAAACATAAAAACCCAACAACAAAACAAAACAAACAAACAAACAACCCACTACACTACTAGGCTTTTCCGGACAATAAATCAACAAAATTCTTATTCTCGCAGTGCACTTACAACATCGTCTAACCAGACGTTGCTCTATTCATTCTGACCGTAAGCAGACGGCTGGACGGGGAAAACAATCAGTTTAATATTTCATTTGGAGTATGTGTGTGTGTGAGATGAGATTTTCGTTTGAACATAAAGAGCAAAACAGCATGGTAAGTACGAACACATGAATCAAAATATCAACAATAACACTATTGAAAGAGAAGTTACAGACATGATTATCCATCTTCCACGAGTCCGTGTGAACAGACGCAGCTTGGTAAAAAGTAAGGGCTGAAAGTGAAGGCTGTTTTGCCCTGCATGGTTCATTTAATAAAGACCGTGCCACTGTCGGCACATTCCCCGATCGATTTAGTGCTACTCACTTAGTTTAATGACTGTAGCTGTCATGATATACGTCTGTATTAGAAAACTCAAAGTCGCGTTTTCCAAAACTGCCAGTTCAGGGATAATCAAGTGGGGCGCTAATGGAACGAAATAATAATGAAATAGAAATGGCATAGACATATAAATATACAGCATGTAATCATGTCGTTGTGGAAAGTCCATTACAAGTCATGTCAGGATCGGAACACAAGAATTATCCATCAATAATCGTTTTCTTCATTTACAAGTGTGATGTAGCAAGCTTGCTGTCAATGCAGGGAAAGGTATGACAGATGACAGATGATCAAGGTTACGTTTTGCACTGTATTCTTCTATTTCATACAGGTATTTTAATTTTCTTTTTAATAAAGTCAGTAGTACGCGGTAGGTGTTTGTTGATTTTACATTTTACATTTGTGCTAACAGTGCGATAAAATCAAAAGTAACAATCTATATCAGATTATTGTGTTGTCCAAACAAAACTATTTTCTTCTTTCAAAATATTTTCAAATATCATTTTGTTTTTCAAAACCTTTTCATTAAATCTTACATTCATACATGTTTCATGCTTTTCTTTTCAGTAAGGGCTCAACAGCTTTTCAGACATTTCTTACATGAATGCATTTCTATGCGAAGTTTTCAAAGCCATTATCTTCTGTTGAGCGGAAGCTACGTATTAATGACTGTCCACAATATCCATTTCTTTTAACTATACATTAGTTGCCAGGATCCTATGTACAAATTGTAGTAGTTGAAACCATTTCAGTTTTAGTTGTTTTATCTTGTAGGCTCTGATGATTACAAACAAACACAACCAACCAACCCAAAAGAAGAACGAACAAACAAACAAACAAAACAAAAAAACAAACAAACCAGCCCCCCCCAAAAAACAACAACAAACAAACAAAACAAAAAAAAACGAAAACAGAACCAACTATACCATCACAACGATGAACATATTAACAATGACAGCATACAAGCGGACATATTTTACTATGCAGGCTGGGACGGAAATCGCGATATATAATCTCAAATTCACGCTTCCAGCCACTAAGTCCACAGTCCCCTAAAACCTCCAGTGAATTCTTGCAGTGTGTGTTTTCAGCGTAATCGTATCTCTCCAAAACAGCCAGAATCGTGTACATGGATTTTACAAACATAGCGTAAAAATCCGTAAAGAATCCGTCCAGAAAAACATGCATTACATTCATTACATAGACGATGAACACGTTGACCCCATGAACAATCTAAACTAATCCCATCCCATGTTTCATATCGAGGATTAAAACCGAAAATACTCACTGCCCGTGGAGGATTGAAACAAAAGCTTATCCACAAACAAGGAAACAAGCTTATCCATAGACAAGGAAACAAGCTTGTCCACAAACAAGGAAACAAGCTTGTCCACAAACAAGGAAACAAGCTTATCCATACACAAGGAAACAAGCTTGTCCACAAAGAAACAAGCTTGTCCACAAACAAGGAAACAAACTTATCCACACAAAAGGAAACAAGCTTATCCACAAAGAAGGAAACAAGCTAATCCACAGAAAAGGAATCAAGCCTATTCAACGACAAAGAAAGAAGCTTATCCACAAACAATAAAACAAGCTAATCCACAGACAAGGAAACCCAAACCCCGGAGATGTGCTTGGTATTTATGGAATACCTGCAGCTGTTTTCTTACGTTAACTCCAAAAAAGAATTTTCACAAATCAAACACTTTGGAAACAAACAAGCAAAACACTGAATAACTGAGGATTTTGTTGATTTTAATGACAACAGAAGCACAATGAAAACTAACATAGGAGTAATTTTGAAGGAGTTCTCACTTTATTATCAAGAGAAACAAAATGAAAAATAAAACCTGCATAATTTTGAAGAAGTTCGGATTTCAGTGGAAAAAAATCTGGAAAAAAAAACCCCGAGTAATTTTGAAGGAATTCTAATTTCAATGTGGATAGTGATGGAAAAGACTGCTCTAACTGCTGATTATTCTAATCATCCCCAACAAACAAACCATCAAAATTCCCCTCATTTGACGACAAACGGGACAACTTTCCGACAGCTAAGTCTACACTGCTGACGATAAAGTCAACGTTAATCAGTCCAAACTTTCTTCCGATTTCTCAGGTAATGGTCTCCTGAAGTTTATCAGTTTCGAATTATTTGAAATATCCGATACATATTTTTGTCCAAGTTACCAACAAAGTAAACAAGGTAACTGATGACTGGGTCCGAATGGGTCATGCAACGCATGGACAGCCCCAGCCCCGTTTGCTTGAAGGAATGGCTATCGAGTGGCGTCGGGAACTTGGGAGGTGATTGTTCACAGAGGGGCGAGCCATTGCTGCTCTGGGTCCCATTCGTACTCTCGGGTGTTTCTTGTGAACAATTCCAACAGTATCACAATACAAAACCTATATTCCTTTCGGCTAAAAGTTTAATTTATCCAACACCTTGATACTTGAAATATCTGATGGTCGATTGCTACTCAAGTTTCAGGCGCATTTTCTATGAGAGACTTGAAAAGTGATGTCCATGGCGTTTCATCATTTCGGAGATATTTGAAATAATCAACTCTCTCTCAGTGCTTTCTAAAATAATATCTCTGCCAGTTCCAGTGGCATAAACAAATCTACGGCCGGGCACGTCATCAATATGGCGATTGTTAGTAACTAAATACACTAAACTACAGTCATGACGAGAATGAGATGTCTCCGGTCGGCATCCAGAGCTGTTAAAAAGTCGTCTGCTTTTGCTGACGAGTTCGATGACGACATCACTGGTGGAAAAAAGAAATCCAACATCGCTGCGAAGGCTGTCACCGCTTCGCCAGATGCTGAGAGGTAGCCTATACTGATATCAGCCCAGGGACGGATATTCGCAGCGACTCCATCAGTGAGTTAACATCGTTGATACTCGCGCTGTCCGATCCGACACTGTGTTTAGAAACAACAACAACAACAACAACAAAACCCGTAACTAACCATGTGCAAGGGATGGGCTGTTACTAGCGGAAGGATGCCGCTGGTCTGCGTGTCGTTTGGGATGCAAACTGACCCCAACCACATAGCCCAATCACTATCAGACCTTTCACCACTGCCCATCTCTTATGCAGAGACAGCCAAACCGGTGAATGAAACATCAGTCACCTTAACACCTAACCAAACCCCTTCGCTTCAAAATCTCCATCAGCAAGGCCGAAAACATCAAATGCAAGGCGGACCAACATTACGCGCCAGAAAAATGACGTCAAGCCTGTGACAAAAATATTATCAAAAGAACACACTGACGGAAAAGCTGCCTCTCGCGTCTCATAAAAAAAAAAAAAAACATAAAGAAAAAGTAAACTCGGCTCTACCATCAGTATGAAAGTGGCAAAGATTCATTCGAACGAAGTTATAGCCCAAGCCAAAAAGCAACATTGGTCAGATTTTTGCTCTCAACAAATTTCAGGGCCTAAATATCTTCCTAAGATTTGAATAAGGTCAAAGAAATGAAAAAAAAAAAAGGCTTTCATTTACCACAATTTCCTATTAAGACAAGGAATTTGCTTCGCCATCTAAGAAAGCTGAAGAATTTGTAGTTGTTTTCGAGAGCAACAGCCTGTCTAAACAAATACGGGAAAAAATGACGGAAATTTGAAGAATCAGATGAATACGCAGATCCTCCACCCGATAGTCACATGTACATAAATTCAAAAGGAACTTAAAGATGACCTTCTCTCGTTTCATCATCATCATCATCATCAGGTGCCTTGCTACATGGCGTTGGCGATTATGGACTTCCATCTGTCTCTGTCTCTTGTTGCCTCAAGCATCTCTTCCACCCTCCTTGTCTTCAGCCACCCTGCAAGTCCGTCTAGTATCTTCTCCCTGGGTCTACCCGGTGCTCTCCTTCCCTCCAGCTTTCCCGTTGTGACCAGGTGTTCCAATTCCCCTTTCCTCATAAATTGGCCTACGAATGTTGCCTGCCTTTTCCTAATCTTCCTTATGAATGATCTACTTGTGTCTGCCTCCATCAAGACTGTCTCGTTTGTTTTCTTTGCTGTCCATGGAACTCTCAACATCCTTCTTAGAAACCATATCTCGGCTGCCTCAATCTTGTTCTGACTTTGCTTGTTGACTGTCCACGCCTCGCAACCGTACAACAGTCATCATCATCATCATCAGGTGCCCTGCCGCATGGCGTTGGCGACCATGGACTTCCATCCATCTCTATCTCTCGTTGCCCCCAGCATCTCCCCCACCCTTCTCATCCCCAGCCACTCTGCAAGTCCGTCCAGCATTCTCTCCCTGGGTCTACCTGGTGTTCTCTTTCCCTCCAGCTTTCCCGTTGTGACCAGGTGCTCCAAATCCCCTTTCCTCATAAAATGGCCTATAAATGTTGCTTGTCTTTTCCTAATCTTCGTTATGAGTGATCTACTTGTGTCTGCCTCCATCAAGACTGTCTCGTTTGTTTTCTTTGCTGTCCATGGAACTCTCAACATTCTTCTGAGAAACCACATCTCAGCTGCCTCAATCTTGCTCTGGCTTTGCTTGCTGACTGTCCACGCCTCGTATCCGTACAACAGTATTGGTTCTATATAACATTCAAGGACTCTCTTTCTGATGTTATTTGATAGGCATTTGTTGGTAAGAATGCTTGTCATCTTCTTGAATGCTGTTTTGGCTTGGCCGATTCTGCCAGCTATTTCCGATGTGCATCTGCCATCTGATGAAATGACCGTTCCCAGGTATTTGAACTTATTAACCTGTGTCAAGGTTGTGCCATTTGCTGTTATTTTGCATGAGGGGATTTCATGTTTTTTACTGATCACCATGACTTCAGTCTTCCTGCTGTTTGGTTCCAACCCCTTACCTTTGCTTTCTATTTCTAGTATATTCACAAGGTTTTGTAGGCCCCTTTCATTTTCTGCAATTAGCACGGTGTCATCTGCGTATCGAATGTTGTTTATCATTTTCCCTCCAACCTTTAACCCAGGGTCTTCTACTAGGTTTCTCATGATGTTTTCGCTATATAGTGAAAACAGATCTGGTGACAAAACACAACCCTGTCTGACTCCTCTTTTGATGTTTTGGAAAGAGCTTATATTGTTTTCTATTCTCATTGCAGCTGTTTGTTCCCAGTACATATTCCTGATTATTCGTAGATCTTTTCCATCAACATTGAGTTTCTCCAGTTGGTTGATCAATTCTTCATGTCGTACCCGATCGAAAGCCTTGGTATAGTCAACAAAGCATAAATACAAATCCTTATTAATCTCAATTGACCTCTCTATGATAGTTCTTAGGATGTATATGGCATTAATAGTTCCTTTCCCTTCCACAAATCCACACTGTTCTTCTGTTATTTCTCTTTTGATTCTATTCCTTGTCCTCATCATGATTATTCTTAACAGGATTTTTGTTGCATGACTCATCAAACTGATTGTGCGATGGAGTTCGCATTCTATAGCCCCTGTCTTCTTTGGAAGTGCAATGAAAATTGATTTTGACATATCTTTGGGGATTTTTCCAGTGTCATAAATTTCATTTAGGAGGACTGTTATTTTTTCCAAGCCAAATTCCTCCAGGGCTTCAATCATCTCTGTAGTAATGTTGTCTGGTCCTGGGGCTTTTCCTGGTTTCATCTTTTTCAATGCTGCTCTAACTTCATCTTTCATTATGGGTGGTCCTTCAAAGTTCTTTTTTATGTGTTCTTTGTTTCTGTCATCCTCAAAAAGGTCTTTAATGTACTCTTCCCATCTGTCCAGTATTTTGTCTTTTTCCATGATAAGCGTGCCATCTTTCGATTTTAAGCTACCAGTTGATGTGCATGTATTTTTCCTGTGGACAATTTCTTCAATTCGTCTGTACATACCCTGAGGATCCATTTTGTGCCGTTTTTCTATCTCTTTGCATTTTGTGTTCAGCCAAACTTCCTTAGCTTCATTGCACCTATACCTGATTTCTTTGTTTATCTTCCTGTATATCTCCTCGTTTCTCTTTGTCCTCCTCCTTTCCTCCATCAAGCCCAAAATTTCATTAGTCATCCAGCTCTTTTTTGCTTTTCTATCTGCCTTAGGGATTTCTTCACAAGCTTCATTTATCGAAATTCTCAACTTTGTCCATTGTTTCAGAGCACTGAATTTGTTTTGAACATGTACATTACATTTTTGACGTATCATTTCATCTGTCTTTAAGAGTCCAAGGTTTATTTTGATGTTGCTTTTGGTCTGTTTCCTTTTCCTCAATTTCAGCCTAAACCTTCCCACTACAGGATTGTGGTCACTGTTGCAGTCTGCGTCTGGTAGTGTTATTGCTGACAGTAAAGAATTTCTAAATCTTTTGTTGATCAGGATGTAGTCAATCTGATTTTTGGTATTATCTCCTGGACTCATCCAAGTCCATTTTCTTCTATTAGGCTGCTCAAACCAGGTGTTTCCTACTATGAACTCATTCATCTGTGCCCATTCTACAAGTTTCCCTCCCCTTTCATTTTGTGTACCAAGGCCATGAGGTCCAACTATATCCTCCACCTTATCCTGTCCCACTTTAGCATTAAACGTAGAACAGTATTGGCTCTATATAACATTCAAGAACTCTCTTCCTGATGTTAACTGATAGGTATTTGTTGGTAAGAAAGCTTTCCATCTTCTTGAATGTTGTTTTGGCTTGGCCGAATCTGCTGGCTGTTTCTGATGTGCATCTGCTGTCTGGTGAAATGGTCGTTCCCAGGTATTTAAACTTATCAACCTGTCTCAAGGTTGTGCCGTTTGCTGTTATTTTGCATGAGGGGATTTCATGATTTTTTACTGATCACCATGACTTCAGTCTTCGTGCTGTTTAGTTCCAACCCTTTACCTTTGCTTTCTATTTCAAATATGTTCACAAGGTTTTGTAGGTCCCTTTCTCTCGTTTAACTACAAAAACTCGGCTGTAGGATTGGATGGCATTTCGTATCGTACACTTTTAAATCATTTACCAGAGAAGTGGATTGAATACGTACACAACATCATATTACAATGCTGGGAGAGTAATCGCATATCTGACATTTGAAAGACTTCAATTCTGTTACCAATACCAAAAGCTAACAAACCCCACTCTGAACCAGACAGTTTCAGACCTATCTCGCTTACATCCTGTGTTTCAAAAATGACGGAAAAAATATACTGAATCGACTGAATTACTTTCGTGAGAAAAATAACAGAATATCTATGTGGATTTCAAAAAGGTAGATCGACGGTAGATCACTTAGTCAAATTAGCAACAGAAATAAAAAAATTAGTATGCTAAAAGAAAAAAACGTTTTAGCTACCTTTTTCGATCTTAAAAAGGCATACGACCAAATCTGGCATGCGAGACTTTTATTGAAATTAAAACAGACTGGTCTCAAAGGCAATCTTTGTTATTTTATTAAAGCATTTATAAGTAACCAAAGTACAATTGCTAAAATAGGTAATACATATTCTGAAAAAAAGATTAGTTAACATGGGAATTCCACAGGGTTCCGTAATACTTCCTCTATTGTTTAATATTTTGATCTATGACCTACCAGCAAAAGTCTCAAACAATATAAAACTTCAGCAAAAGTCTCAAACAATACAAACTTAACTCAGTAAGTCGATGATATAGCGATCAGGACGAAATGTTATGTTGAAAAGGAAAACTTCCTTAAGAGAAATAAATTACATTAAAAAGGTTTATCAACGTGAAATTGATTATATTTCAAGATACTGGATAGTTAACCGTCTGGAAATATCCAATAAAAAGACATACATGATGCTTTTTAATACTGGTCTCAGTCCTAATGATTTATCATTGTTTAAAATTTATAAAGAAGAACTGAAATATATAACTCGGGTGAAATTTCTGGGAGTACACTTGACATCCAGCTAACAATGGAAAGAACATATTGATGCCTTGATATATAAAGCTATGAAAAGCTAGAATTTAATAAAAAATAATTAGTAAACAGTTATGGGAACAGGACGCTCAAACGTTGTTACATATTGTAACAGCTTTAGTCAGATCGAAGTTGGCTTATGGCCAAGACATATATTTTTCAGCTCCAAAATTCTATTTGAAAAAGCTCCAACGCTTAGATAGTAAAGCAGTTAAATTTGCTCTTGGGGTACCGGTGTACACAAAAACACAAGAAGCATATAAAACAGCTGGCATCCTTCCTTTGAAAGATTGGATGAAGTTATCAGCTGCTAAATATATAGTTAGCGCAAATGCAGTAGCTAACTATGCCAATACAGAACTTCAAATTCAGTCCGACATCCATTTCCCCAAGACAGTAAGAACAATAAAGGCACAAGAAACAACGTCCACTTACACAAATGAGCTATTCGAAATTTCCAGAGTAGTACCTACAAAGGTTTCATATAAATTGATATGTTGTCCTCTACCCCCCTGGGAATTGTCCAACGCATCTTTTGATATCAACTACACTGATAATGACCTGAAAAGAGATATTAATCCATACTTGTCAGCAATTGACGTTCTGTCACATCTGCATGATAATGACCTGAAAAAAGATATTAATCCATACTTGTCAGCAATTGACGTTCTGTCACATCTGCATGAAAAATATTTCCATCACTTGAAAATATTTACCGATGGCTCTGTTCTAGGTGATGGTGCAGCAGGCGCTGGCTTTATAATTCCAAAATTAAGAGCATAAAAGGCTTACCCTTTAGGACAGAGACATTCAATCTTCACTTCTGAATTAGTTGCCATCCTAATGGCTCTGAAACATATAGTGGATCTACCCATACCTTTGTTTAGTATCTTGTTATGTGTAGATTTGAAATCTGCATTCATCATCATCATCATCAGTCCCGTAGTCTGGTTGACCGTTGGGGCACCACTGAAGATTTTGCAACCAACTTCCTCCACTCCTCACGGTCCTCAGCTTTCTGCAGAATGATATTCCATTCAAGGCCAGTCCACTCTCTGATATTGTCTTCCCATCTTTTTCTCTGTCTGCCTCTTCGTCTCCCTCCCTGAACTATTCCCTGCAAGACGGTCTTGGCCAGTCCAGATGATCGTGTGACGTGCCCGTACCACCTCAGTTTGCGTCTTTTCACTGAGGTCAGGAGGTCTTCATACGGCCCAATGGCGTTTTCGATTCGGGTTTTCACTTCCTTATTGGTTATATGATCTTTGTACGAGATACCAAGGAGTTTGCGGAAGCATCTCATCTCCATTGCCTGTATCCTTCTTTCAATGTCTGCTGTTATGGTCCATGTTTCGCATGCATACAAAAATATTGACATGACCAGGGAACGCATCAGTCTGATCTTGGAGCCGATTGCGATATTCTTGTCGTTCCAGATGACTTTTAGCTTGGTCATTGCAGCTGTGGTCTGGGCAATCCTGGAAAGTACTTCGGGCTTTGATCCTTCATCTGATACTATAGCTCCCAGATATTTAAATCTATGGACGGTCTCAAGTTTCTTGTTGTCTATGGGAATATCAGTGCTGATGCCATTGGTATTATTTGTCATCAACTGGGTTTTCTCTGCACTGATCTGCATGCCATATGCTGTGGAGGCCTCATCAAGATGTTTTATCAAGCTGACTAGCTCTTGCTTTTGCCCAGCTAGTCCGTCAATGTCGTCGGCAAAACGCAAGTTTGTGATTGTTCTACCTCCGATGCTGACTGTTCCCTCGTGGTCTTCAAGTGCGTCAGCCATTATTCTCTCTAAGAAGATGTTAAAGAGAGTGGGGGAGAGCAGGCATCCTTGGCGTACTCCAACTGTGGTTCGGAACCATTCTCCTATGTTGTTGTCATGGTAGACTGCACTGGTCGCCTTTTTGTAGAGGCATTCTATGGTTCTGATCAGGTTGGCATTGATGTTGTACAGCCTCATGGTTGCCCACAAGGCTGCGTGCCAAACTCTGTCGAATGCCTTCTTGAAGTCCACGAAGACGTGGTAAAGGCCTTGCTGGTGTTGCAGGTATTTCTCACAGAGCAATCTGAGGTTGAAAATTTGCTCTGTGGTACTTCTTCCTGGTCTGAAACCTGCCTGCTCTTCTTTTATTATAATAATAATTATAATAATTAATAATAATAATAATTACAATATTTATATAGCGCAAAATCTTGATAAAATCAAATCTAAGCGCTGAATCAGACACACACGCACGCACGCACGCACACACACGCACACACACACACACACACACACGCATGGCTATAAATGGGGAGAAAGAATAAAAGCAATAAAAGCAAGAATAAAAGCAATGGAAAATTATAGAGAGCATAGCATATACAATTATATATTATAACCATGTGATTCCCCTCCGAGCGGAGACAGGCTGCAGAGGGGGAGAGGGGGTTGAGTGAGGTTAGGATTTTATGCAGAGGAGAAAAGGTGGGTTTTGAGAGCGGACTTGAAGGAGACAAAAGTAGGTTGCTGACGGACTGAGAGAGGAAGTTTGTTCCAGGAGAGTGGACCAGAAACAGAGAAGGCTCGTGGACCATAGGTATTGAGCTTAGTGCATGGAAAGCGAAAAGTCAGAGGATCGGAGGGTACGTGAGGGAACATAGATCTCAAGTAGGCTTGACAGGTAATCGGGGGTTGCGTTATTGAGGCTTTTGTAGCACATGGTGTCTAGTTTGTATTGTATGCGCTTTGATACAGGGAGCCAGTGAAGTTGTGCCAGGAGAGGAGATATGTGGTCAGCTTTTTTCTTTTTGAGTACAAGGCGTGCAGCATTGTTTTGAATGCGCTGTAGGATGTGAATGGTGGAGGCAGGAAGACCAGACAGGAGTGAATTGCAATAGTCAATGCGAGACATTATGAAGGAGAGAACGAGTTTTGCAGTTGTTTCGACAGAGAGATACTTCCTGATCAGCCTTATACGATGGAGATGATAGTAGCAAGATCTGGCAGTTTGAGAAACAAAGTTGTTCATGGAGAGGGTAGAGTCAATGCAGACACCAAGGTTTTTAGCTGAATCAGAAATTGGGACTGATGTGTTACATAATGGGAGAGAAAGAGGAGGCAGCTGAGAAAGTTTCTGACGGGTGCCAATGAGGATAGCTTCTGTCTTGTCGTCATTAAGCTGAAGTTTATTGTGTGTCATCCAGTTCTTAATGTCCGAGTAACACTCAGTGGTGCGAGTCAACAGGCGCTGTATATTATCAGGTGAGTCACTGTCTTGAAGTTGGGTGTCATCAGCATAGAAGTGGGGTTTTATAGAGTGGGAGTTGATGATGGTGGACAGGGGGAGGTGTAAAGAGTGAAAAGAACAGGGCCAAGGACAGATCCTTGTGGAACACCACAGGTCAGGTATGCAGGTTGAGAGTAAGTGCCATTGATGAGAACAGTTTGTTTTCTGTTTGATAGGTATGAAGTGAACCAGGACAGAGCAATGTCAGAGATGCCACAAGTATGATGAAGTCTAGAAAGGAGAATACCATGATCAATGGTGTCAAAGGCTGCAGACAGATCAAGGAGTGTGAGGAGAGAGACTTTGCCAGTATCAGTTGCAAGGAGGAGATTGTTGAGAATGTGTAGTAGGGCAGTTTCAGTGCTATGGCACTGGCGGTAGGCTGACTGGAAAGGATTGAGGAGATTGTTGACAGACAGGTGAGAGTTCAGCTGGTTGAGGACGACTTTTTCAAGGAGTTTCGACAAGAAAGAGAGATTAGAGATAGGCCGATAATTTTTCAGTTCATTTGGGTCTAAATTGTGTTTCTTGAGGAGAGGGTGAACAATAGCAGACTTGAAAGAATCTGGGACAGTTCCAGTTTGAAGAGAAGTGTTGATGATGTCAGTGATGAATGGGAGGAGAGTAGGGAGACAGTCGGAGTAGAGAGAACCTGGAAGAGGATCCAGTTCGCAGGTTTTGAACGACATGGATCTGATTGTGTTGAAAATTTCTTCTTGTGAGACTGGGGTAAAAGTAGTAAGAGGTGTGCCAGAGAAGGAAGGGTCAGGTGGGCATGGTTGACAGTGTGTCCTGTCAAGCCTGTCACGAAGAGTTTGTATTTTGGTGGTGAAATACTTGGAGAATACAGATGGGAGTTCTTCATTTGTATGTTTTGTTGGGAGAGGTAAATCTTTTCGTGTGTCAAGGAGATGATTCATGGTTGTAAAGAGTTCTTTTGAAGAAGAGGCATTCAGGATTTTGGTTTGGAAATAGCTTGTTTTTGCTGATGCAATGAGGGTGGATACTTTTGTTTTAGAGGCTTGGAAAAGTTGCCTGTGTACAGTGAGTTTGGATTTGCGCCAACGGCGCTCTGCTCTGTGGCGGGCACGTTTTGCACAGGCAATCTCATGAGTGAGCCAGGGGGTAGGGGGGCGGTCAGGTAAAAGACGGGTTGTGGCTGGAGCATGAGTGTCCAGAAGATGGTGGAGAGTAGTATAGAATTCATCGGCAAGGTTATGTGACTTTTCAGAAAGGAGACGGGAGGCATCAGATGAAAATGTGGAGAGGTCGATAGATTTGAGATTGCGTCGAGTCACTGTGCACATGGTACGGGAAGGAGGAGAAATGTCGAGAGAACAGAGAATTGCAGAGTGGTCAGATGGAAGGGCTGAAGTTAGACGGGTAGAAAGAACTAAGCAGTTGTCAGTAGCGGAATTGTGGTGATCATGAGAAATGATCCAGTCAAGAATGTGACCTTTTTGATGGGTTGGTTCAGAAATGTGTTGTCATATTGTGATTGGACAGAGAGTTGATGATATGTCTTGTGTCATAACGGTGAGTGTTGTCATAGTGGACATTGATGTCACCTAGAATGATGAGATTTCCAGGTAAGAGGCAGTAGTGGTCAAGCAATTGGTCAAAGTCAGACAGAAACGTGGATGTGGTGAGTTTGTTGGCAGAGCTAGGTGGGGGTCGATAGACACAGGAGAAGGTGATGGGGTGAGGGGTGGATTGGAAGGATACTTCAACGTGCTCGAAAGAAGGATGGGAGAAAGGCAGAGACTGCGAGAAAGATAGGCGGGAATGGAGTGAGTCGTTGTAGAGGATGGCGATACCGCCACCTCGGGATGAGCGATGGAAAGAAGCAAGCCTGTAACCACTCGGAGTGAGGCTAGCATGTATAGGTTCGTGACCAAGGGGGTTAAGCCATGTCTCTGTGATAAAAGCAATGTCAACACGTTCATCTGCGATAAAATCGGCAATGACTTCGGCTTTGACATCCTTGCATGTTGACTGAGCATTAAAAAGGCATAATTTTAGTTTATCACAGTCATATGGTGGTGGCCGGGGTGGCGACGAAGGCGGCACCGACGGGATAGAAGGTGAAGGCGGCACCGGCGGGACAGAAGGTGAAGGCGGCACTAGCGGGACAGAAGGTGAAGGCGGTACTAACCGGACAGAAGGCGAAGGCGAAGACGGCAGAGGAGGAGACGAAGATTGCAGCAGCGAGGTCGAGGGCAGGGGCAGCGGAGGAGACGAAGAAGAAGCAGGAGACGAAAAGTGGCGCCGGGCAGGAGGCAGGTTGTGCCAAAGACGGTGGAGACGTCCACCACGACAGGATCGCGCAGTGCGGGGCTTAGTGCGGGGCTTGTGGCTTCAGTCTACTTAGAAGGATTTTTAGCATGACCTTACTTGGATGGCTGATCAGACTGATGGTACGGTAGTTTTGGCACAGTTGTAGGTTGCCTTTCTTCGGGAGAGTGATGATCAGGGACTGGGTCCAAGGTGTTGGCCACTCACCTGTCCGCCAGATCTTATTGCAGATGATGAGTAACATATCTATCATGGCCTCTCCTCCTGCCTGGACCAGTTCTGAGGGAATGTTGTCCACTCCTGCCGACTTGCCTTTCTTCAATGATTTTACTGCAGCTTCAACTTCTTCTCGCACGATGGGGTAGCTGTCGTTGTTGGTTGGTGGACGAACGTCTAGCACCTTGGGATCTCCTGTTGTTGTGTGTGTGTATAATTCGGAGCAGTACTCTATCCACCTCTGCAGAATCTCTTGATCTTCTGAGACATTTCCCTGCTTTGTTCTGTATGGCAGTGGTTCTGCCTTGTTTTGAGCTTGCTAGTCCTTTCACAAGCTGGTAGGCTTTCTTGCTGTTATTTTTCTGCAGGTTTGCTTCGATATCTTGGCATTGTTCTTCAATCCATGTTTCCTTTGCTTTCCTCATGCCTTCTTTAACTTGTTGGTTGGCTTCTCTGTATAGATTAGCTCCTTCATCCGTACTCTTCTTTTGCTTTAGTTCTCTGCGTTTGTCGCTCAGCTTTAGTACTTCTTCCGTGACCCAGGGCATCTTTGTTGGTCGGTGTTTTCCAAGGATGTCGTTGGCTGCTTCGGTCACGGCAGTGTTGAAGTTGTTGATCAGAGTGTCTACTTCGGTTCCCCATTGTCAAGAACGAGGAGAGGAGCAAACTTCCCTCCTATCGTTGCTTGGAAGTTTTCAACTATGTTGGGGTCTTTGGGCTTCTCAAGATTGAACTTAATTCTTGTGTTGCCCTGTTTCTTCATCCTCTGGAGACGGAGTTTGAAGGTCATCATTACAAGCTCATGATCGCTTCCAATGTCAGCTCCTGGTCTTTGCGATGTTAACACTTGACTGGAAGCGTCTTTTAACCATGATGTAATCGATCTGACTGGTATTTTTCTCCTGGGCTGTGCCATGTCCAGCGTCTAGATGGTTTGTGTGGACCAAACGTGTTCACCACTTTCAGGTCGTTGTAAATGGCGAATTCTAGGAGCCTCAAACCTCTTTCGTTGGTCTCAGGATTGCAGTATTGGCCACATATCCCTTTCCAGTTATTGCGTTCATCCTCTCCAATCTTCGCATTCCAGTCGCCCTGCACTATAATGATGTCTTTCTTTGGCGTCTGATCTACGATTTCCTGCAGTTGATCATAGAAATCTTCGACAGCCTCGTCATCATAGTCAGTTGTTGGGGCATAAGCTTGGATGACGGTGATGTTAAAAGGTGAAGCCTTAAGCCGAATAGTAATGAGTCTGCTAGAGACTGGTCGGCATCCCATGATGGCATTCACAGTGTCTTTGTGAATGAGGAATCCAACTCCATGTTCATGTTTGTCTTCACTGCCACTGAAGTAGAGTTTGTGGCCTTCTGGGGTAGACGTTTCTCCGAGTTTTTTCCATCGTACCTCACAGAGCCCAAGGACGTTAAATCTGCATTACCATCCCTAAAAGAAAGGAGTGCATTAATATTTGAGAGAGAAAAAAAAATTAATTCACTGTTTAATAACAAATAACACACGTTACTTTTTGTTGGATCCCATCCCACTGTGGCATCATATATAATAATCAGGTCGACAGAATAGCCAAAGGTGCAGCGATGAATAGGGCTGGCAGTACAAAACTTGATTCATAACTCTCTGAACACCAGATGAATGTTATATTTGATAACAAAGTAAAAGCGCAATGTAACCTTCACCCTTTTATTGTAAACCATCAGGGTTTTACAAATCTGGAAATAACTTTATCTTGCAGATTATCTCTCAACTCACTTCGAACTAAATTCAGTGAAACAATCAAATGCATCTGTAGTGATTTTATTACAGTTAATCATCTTTTGTATTGTCAACAAATGCGACCTTATTTCCCTGCATTAGTTACACATTTAAAACAAAAACATACTGACTTCACTCTGTATTTACATGTTGCTAGGCATTTACTGCACAGTCCTACGGGTCATTGTTTTATACCTGTAACTCCCACCAATCCCTGTTTATTTGCTTGTTAGGTTTTTCATTATTCCTTGACTGAAACAACGCTTATAATTTGATAGGAAAATCCTCTTCTCCACCTTTACCCAACCAGACAATAACAGATGACATCATATGCCAGCGCAGGCACTTACATGCTCTTTGCGCGCGCGCGCACACACATACACACACACACAAACCTGCACAAACTGATGAAGCCTGACTGTTCTAAAAGTTCTAAATGCTTTTCTGTTGCTCGTTAAACCGTACGATGATACCTTATATGGTACAATGTCAGTATGACTTCATAGATTCATCGATCCCATGGACACCTTTTTATCTTATTTATTTTATTTATTCATTTATTTATCTACTTATTTAAGTATCTATTTATTTGTCTATTCATTTTTAATACATTTTTTGTCTAAAAATACATATGTAAATAGACGTTAAAAGAAATAACGAATGAACACAAATCTACCCTTTCATATAAATAAGTGCCAGTTGGGGAATATGAAACATTTCAAGAGATTCACATTGTATCTGTAACAAAACTTTGTAAACTCAGTGCCTGAAACTAAACAATAAAATGTTACAAGTTATACGTCATCATGTCTACAAAGAACAAACAAGATGGCCAAGCCATTCCCTGGGAGACTGGCAAAGAAAAGACTGGAATGGGACTGTTGCTGTTTGTAGCTTGTGATTCGCGTGCTTCTTCATAAGAAACTGGCAGAAACAGAAACATAATTGTCTGCTTAGCTATAATACTTTTATCTGAAGTCCACCATTCACAGACACAAGCAGCAGAATGTGCATAATAACACCACATGATAGCCTCTTGTATTAGTAACGTTGATTTTTAACCTATCTGTCCCCATTAAAATTACTAATTAATGACAGAGGTGACGTTATGCTTTGTGAAATGCGTGTATCATTATCACTGCAGAAAGGGATTAGGAGAAACAGTCTGCACTTGATTCAGTTCAAGGTCTATAGTCTGAAAACCACTGAGTTTAGGGAACTGACTGTCGGCTAGCCAGGTTTCAGTTTGTTTCTCAAGATGACTTCTCCGCGATCGGAATTAATTACATATGCACTAATGTCACAGATACCATGTGTATGGTGATCATGGCCCAAGCCTTAAGCCTGTACATAAACCCATGAGCTGGCCAGGTCCTGAGGTCCTACCTAGCCTATATTTTACCTAGTTCATATTTTCTTTTATTAGTATTGTGTCAGTCTATCACTGGAACAATCTTGGTTAATTGCAAATAACATATGTATCTGTGTATTTTACTTTCAAAGAAAAGAACAGATTTATAAGTAAATAAATAAATAAACAAACAATTTGAGGCCTGAATCACAACACAACTGGCCACACAGTATAAACTTGTCTCACATCGCAGAAAGCCCCCCCCCCCCCCCCCCCCCAGTCAATGCGCAAAGCCTCAGCTACCTATCAACAAGGTGAAGACAATATTTCCTTAATCATAGCCCCACCAGTCCGTCGTCCACTGCCGAGGAAAGAAATGAGGAAGTAAAGTAATTAATCAATCAACTAATTAATTAATTAATTAATTAATTAAGTAAGTATATGGATAAAAATAAAGGAGTACATAAATATATAACTACATAAGAAATGAGGAATAACAAATATTAGTAAATACATTAGTAAATATTAGTGTACACATGCCCACACACAGACGCACACACATACAAGCAAAAATGAGAAATAACAAATAACAATAAAGACACACACGTGTATCCATCCATCTTTCTATCTATCTATCTATCTATCTATCTATCCACTTTCATACATACACATCATATCCACACAGCATGATGGCCATCAACAACAGCAATAACACCAACAAACAAACAAACAAACAACAACAACAACAACTACAACAACAACAGCAAAGAGGTAAACTCCATTCAAGGCTGTTCGACCTCAGATCGGACAAGATTACCCGTTGAATTTAAGCATGTCATTAAGCGGAGGCTAGCCAGGAAATAAGCGATAGATGTCTCGACTCATACTGCTCCCTTCAACAACAACAACAACAACAACAACAACAACAACAACAACAACAACAACAACAAACCAATAAAGGGATGCAAGTGGAGTTGTAAGAAACTTCGGCTCATCCTGCTTGCTTTTAACCTAGGAATAATCATGATATATCATCCCAAATAATAACAATAATTTAGATAGCCCTCCAGCCACTCAGGACTCTGTAGTGTACATCCTAATGAGGTGGTCTGAAAGACGAAAGACATACTGACAGTTATTAGTATTATAGCAGATTTTTTCACGTAAAATGTAAGTTGAAGGACAAATACGTATGTCAATATTTGTGGCATTTGTTTCATGTAAAATATTCAAGGACTGAGTAGTTGATGTCCTATGAATTCTTTCAGAAAATTCATCGCTCTCTAGCAGTCCCAAAACAATGACTTTAACGAAATCTTCAAGTAACAATCCCGAAGATGACTAAAGCCGACAAAAGCCTCTTGTGCAGTATTAAAAAACGAGATTAAACCAAGTATGCTCCATCCCCACAAAAGAAACAAATACATAAATGTTTAGGTTTTATCACCGTTTCATGTTTCGTATTGAATAATACGTAGCATCTGCAGCGATTTCACGTTAAGCATGCACGTGCACACATACACACACGCAAACACACACACGCACGCGCGCACGCGAAAAAATCCAGATTCAGTACTTCTCAAGGACACTGTGACCTTTACATAAGCTTCAATTGAAACAAAAGTTGACAATGCTACTAGACTGTCACAATAGAGAAAAGTGATTTCAAATATTGTCAAAAGTTATTGACAAAGTACCGTTCATAACCCTTCCCAAAAAGTGCTAATCTTACGACACTTTTTTGCCACCTTGACCTTGACCTCTAAATTTAAGCATTCGCCATTACTGAATGTTCTGTTCCTTTGTCACAAGGTTGGGAAGGATTCTCTCGAAAAACCAGCAAAGACATTTTGGTGAAACATACATTGACACATATCACTCCCAGGTAAAATGCAAAATCTCTGTTTATACAAAAAATATTATAGATATCCAGGTTTTGAAGTTCTTGAAGTCATTGAGACCTCGAAGAAGTATCAGATGAAATAAAAGTTGATGCAGAGCATGGACTATGGTAACAGTGAAACAGAATGCAGATATTTCAACAGTTCCTGAAAAGGTTTGCTTAAATACCCGCCTCAAACAGTTCTGGTTTTAGGCACTTTTTTTTTATCCATGTAACCTTGAACTTGGCGCCATTACTTTAACGCATTTGCGACTTCTCACTGGTCCAAGCCTTCGATCCTAATCTGGTAAAACTCAATCCTTAAACATTCAGAATATCTTGCTAAAATAAAAAAGAAATTAGAAAGAATAAGAAACGGTAATAAGACAGTGAAATCACTAAACCATCGTTTTTTTTAACACAAAAATTAAGAAAGATAAAAGAAATAACATTTTATCTAACACAAGCATCTCAAAGCAAATCCCCATGTAGTTGAAAAACTAGAACAGATCTAAAGCTGCATATTTTATTATTTTTTTGAGGCTGCGTCATACGAAAGCCCAAAATAAAGCTCTGGATATCTGAATAGCATCTATCGATCTATTGATCGATGTGTGTGTGTGTGTGTGTGTGTGTGTGTGTGTGTGTGTGTGTGTGTGTGTGTGTGTGTGTGGTGTGTTATAATACACACACACACACACACACACACACACACACACATAAGAGCCTGTGCCAAAAGTTCGTCAGCGGCCATAACCAATTCATATAGTTTACAGAAGAATGAAAATTTTCATCAGCAAAAACAGGTAAAGTTGCCCAATGCATACTTGTGGATTATATAAAAAGACTGAAAAATATATAGGATAAAACTGGAATTGTTTGCACTACAATGGTAACAACGAAACAATGTTTGGATATGTTTTTTTTTCCAGGAGAAACGGAAATGGGATATCATATCAGGGTGAAGTGTTCCACCTCATTTCATCATCATTATTTCTCATACAATTTTCTATAAATCTATTCTTTTTACATATATTTACTCAAATTCAAAAGCAAAGCTATAAAATCTATAGCTTTATACTTTATATATTTTACTTCCAAAATACCCCCTGCAGACATGATGTAGATTTGTCCGTCATCCGCGTGCCATTCTCGTGACCCGTGTGTGTGTAACACCCCCTTCCCACTATGAGCGAAATGACGGAGTGATCGTGTTTTTGGGCCTAAAAATTCAAAGTTCTCGATGAATCCTGTAGCATTCCCACTACCAGACCCTTTCACTCCTAGCCAGCTTTGAGTGATTGTGCACGGTCAGATCACTCCGTGGTCGAGATTTGTGTTCAAACATGTTTAAACACAAGTGGCACCTACTGCATTCCATCGTGTCCAATTTGCATACCGCGGGAAAATTTTCGGTTGCGTGCGAGCCTTGCCAGCCACAGTCTGAGGCGAGGCGAGGCGAGCGTGGCCCACAGGAAATGCTTGGGTCAGCTCCCCAAATAGATCACTCACACCGATCACCCAAATGCATTCCCACTATTTTGGAGTGAAAGGCCCTTTGTCGCTTCACTCCTGAGTGCTCCACGATCACTCAGAACTTTCACGCACAACTTTCACTCCGACAGTGGGAACGCGGTTTAAATGACATACTTCAACTGACGCTGAACCACATGACCCGTGTTCTTATATTAAGGGAGAATGATAAAGAAACAACAGATCTGCCTTAAACGGATATCATTTTTGTACGTTTCCTCGACATCGTTGACTGTTTTGTCCAAAAATGACGGTCGTAGTCTTAACTATAACTCAGCAGAAACTATTTCAGTTCTAAAACGGTATTGACATGAAATGATCGGCAACGTGTTTCCGTTCACCTAGCCAAGATGGGGTTGTAAAAAGGAGAAAGCTCATTTAAATCTGGATTCAAGTTCGATTTAGACATGTAGTAATAGAAACTCTGTAGAGAGCCGGACAGCAAAAGGCTCTAAGAGAAGGAACCTCCATGAAGCAAGTGTTTTGCCCCTTATCTCCAGATACTCTAAGGGGCCGTGACGCATCCAGGTCATGACTCCTGCATACCTTTTTACCGTCGCCATTTTTTTAAAAAAGAATTTGTCCTCCACTTGGAATCAAACCCACGCATCAAAGGTGGTCAGGCGTCTTAATGCAAAGTCACCCTTGTGATGGATGTTTCAACCACTTAACTACTGGTTACCAGAAACATGTAGGGGAATTTTAAGCTTTTGAAGTTCACTTTTCTTCCTCGTGGTCCAGATCCAGCTGGAGCTCTTTTCCACTGCCTCTGCCATTATTTTTAGGGCTCTGGCCCTCTCTATCCCAGAAATCGAGAGCCGTTTCATGAGGTCTGAGGATGATGTGCCTATCAACCCCCTTGCTCCAACCTCTATGGCAAGCACTTTGGCTTGAAAGCCATTGTCCTCAAATTGCTGGCAAGACTGGCATACTTTTCAGTCTTGTAGATATGGGCTTCCTCAATTCTACTTTCATACGGTACAGTGAGCTCGGTCAGGATCATCTGTTTTGATGAATGGGAAGAGAGAAGTTATTCCGGTCTCATGCCATTCTTGCTGATGATTTCTGAGCTTTTTTTTTCCATTGTAGAAGACCTGCTGTGCACTCCAGTCATCTGCTTCATCCAGCACACCCCACTTCCATACTCTGGGTGTCACATCTTTTTCAGGCCACATTTTGCAGCCTCCTGCCGTGTAAAAGGTTGTTGGAGTTTCTGGTGGAAGGTGTTCATATGTGTATGTGTCTGATGGGTGCTACGTTGTCCACAACATAAGTCAATATGATCGCCCTGATAATAACACAGAGGAAGTTCTGGGACACGATACACCCCTACTGTTACTGAATACAGAATACAAGAAAAATGGATACTTTTCATTATTTCATGATATCAAGGGACACTTTCCGCTAAAATTCACTATGATTGCTAACAAAAACCCAAAACAATCAAACAAATGGGATAATTCAGCATAAGTTTCTCTCTTTCCCTCTGTGAAACAGTTGTAAAGATCGAATACCGACACTGTCGATAATCAAATCAAGCCTCCTGTTTTCTTTCAAAACTAAATAAAATACACAGGTACAGCTGAAGCATGGCTATCCAATCATTTGACTCTAACAGATCCTACATAAAACATGTTACAACTGAGCTGTAGCTTTTCTCTTCTCAGAGGCATGTGGCAGTTCAACACTGTGATTACGTGATGATTGAACTTATTGATACATATATATATATATATATATATATATATATATATATATATATATATATATATATATATATATATATATATATATACACATACATATATACACACACACACATATATATAAGGCGACAGAACTCCTCCCCCTACTGCTGTATGATATATTCGACTAATTGCGATTTAGATAACGTGAACTTATTGATACATATTAAATATTGATACATACCATTTTATGAAAAAATAGCAATGCATTATTTGAGCAGAAAATGCAACAAATGGCTCAAAGAGTGATGACTAAACAGATCTATTACAATGACACCAAGATATCTCAGCCTGAAAAGACCAACCTGCAAAAAACACTTCGCTGGTGAACAAAAATAACAAAATACATAAACACGTTAAAGTACAAAAAGTAAATAAAAATCAGATGAATCAATAATAATACAAACACAAATAATACCGAAAAGACAAAAAACATAATATAAAGAAGAAAGCACTTGCTGCGCTACTGAAAATGCTTCCATTGTGATACGAGTTTTGGTAATCCCTGAAAGACAGCCCTCCGTGGGGATGCCGGGGTCTCTTTCATTTCAAATAACATTCCCACCTACTGGAAAATCCGTAATGGAAATTTCCTTTTGTCTGTCACTCTGTTTGTTTCTGCATTGCTCCTTTGCTTTCTGTCATCTCTTCCACTCATTTTCTGCCTTGCAAGTCCATTCACCTGTATGTGTTCTAAAAAGCCTCACAGCTTTTCTATTTGGATTAATAATACACCTGCAACTTAATGTTTAGCTCTAAGAAAATGTGATGTGCAGAAGCAATTTCTGATGATTGGGTTAAGTTTTTATAAAATGTCAGTATCCTTAGTTATGTTCACATTTGTATTAAGGTTTGTATCTTTAAAACCTCTGGTGACAAATTGGACAGAATGGTCAACACCGGAGACATATCCTTTAATTGTGTGAGCAAATGTACTGACATGTGTATTTAATTTTCTTTTCCCGGTGTTTTCTTAGGTGTTGTGTATGTTTTCAGATGATTCTAATCCTCTATAGCACTGCTGCTGCTGCTACTACTACTATTATTACTCCTACTACTACTGATGATGATGATGACGATGATGTACCCATATCATTGAAGAAATGTCGTCTGCCTACTGTTACTGATAACAGAGACTACGAAACTTGGACCATAAATCCTACCCCTCTTCAACTTCTACCCTTTGACTCTGGAAACGTAATGACACACATTTTCGTTTAAAAAAAGACAAAAAACAAACAAACAACAAAACAAAAACAAAACAAACAAACACACACACACACACAGAGGGAAAAAAAAGATACAAACATCGGGAAGCACTTGAACGCAAAACAGCATGGACATCTGTGGGATGTAAAATCAGACCATATGAAATCAGCCACATCATTATGTTACCAATTTACTAACAAAGACCAAAGGACACACATTTGTTAGTATGGGCGGGGAGCGGCGGTATCGAAGTGTCAGAATTTCGCGCCAAAATGAACAACAACAAAAAAGTAAATGAATTACCAAAACGAACAACAATGAAAATATTTACACAAAATGCAAGTCCCTCACTTGTGTTCCCAAAGTATCTCTACTAAGGTCATAAAACGTTTTCACGTCAGGACGCAATGGTTAAGAGGTTGGTTGATACAGTATCAGTCGCTTCCACTTCATCAGATAAGCTCCTGTTTGAACGAATATTCTCATATCTCGTCAACAACAATAAAAGCACACACACACACACACACACACACACACACACACACACACACACACATCTTACATTCGCATGTGTGAAAAAGCGCCAACTGTGATCATTTAAGCTCAACACATTTTGGTTCAGAGTGGATTAAAGTAAAACAATCAGATTCAACCAAATCTGTTTGAAAAAACTTGACTGAACACATCACATGAATTAAAGCAAGAACAAAATTGCTCTCAACGAACATTGCAAAACAACACACACAATTATCAACATATCTGAAAATCACAAACAGAAATATTTTATTATTCGTTCAGCGGTGAGGCAGAATGATTATTCATTGTGGACCGAAGTTTACCGAAGTGTTCAACTAAAATTGGTTAAAAAAAAAAGTCCATTTGTAAAACAAGCATTAGACCTAACTGGACCAATCAAAACAAAGAAATCAAACTCCTTAACACAAATCGGCAGACGACTTCATTTCAATAAAAGGTCAGCAAACTGACAAAAATCAAATTACACATGGCATAACGACAAAAGAACGACAAACGTAAACTCATACTTTGCTTGTTTAGTTTAGTACCACATGGTTTTGGCCCTTTTTGTCGCGATAAGCAGTTTCTCAATTTTGTCACAACACATGTGTGTGTCACAGGTTCACTCGCCGTAGGCTAGTATAGTGTCTGACTCCAAGCCAGCGAGCGAAGATACATATGGTGCTGCTACAGATCCAAGAGAAAAATCTGCTGCCGTGGCTGGCTTGAATAGGAGAAAGAGGATTTCCTTGTCATGAACATCGATGAAAAATAAGCATGTTCAAATTGAGCTGAGGGATGGCATATTGATGAACGTGTTTCTGCGTGATTCTCAAAAAACAGAGAACACCGCACGCTCTGATGTTTTACAAATAACGTAAAAAAAATCTAGACGTCATAAAAATTACGTCAATGTGGATGGTAGGGACTGAAGAGCAAAGAAAATAAAGACAAGAGCTTCCTCCAGCGCAAACATTTGAGATGGCTTGAAGACGTTGGTGGTTGATTGTTGCAAGCCTGTTGGAGTGGAGTGGGCAGGTTTCTGTCTAACACAAGACCCTGTTTATATCACTGGACAAACGCTGCCACATTCACAACAGCATTCACGCTTGATTCCCTCCCCTTCTAACCAACATTACCTAATAGTAATACTCGTCCCGTGTTACGTCTAAGGCGATGTACACGGGTCAGTGGCCTTTCGACACATAGTATCTTTATCTTCTTACTATATCATCTTTACTTCAGCCAATGCTCTTTCAGCAAAGTATGTCATCTGATTCTGTTTCCATATTACTCTTACATTTCCGTAGAAGCCTTAGAGTCAGATACTTTTTCAAAATGGTCTAATAGTCAGCTACGCTCACTCTTAATGGCAGGGGTATAGGGGTCGGGAGTGTGTAGGGTTGGAGTTGTTTTTGTTCAAAAGGAACAAATGTTAAAAAATAAATTGATGATGATAATGAAAACAAACCCATTCATAGCCCAGCTACTGCCCGAAACACATTCATGCATGTAAACACTTTCAATCTTTCACTTTACCCACTAGCTTCCTGTGGTAAGCTGGTGGATAGGTTGATAGAATGAGAAGATATACAAACACTACTCTCTATCTTAACTCACCAACCTATTTCTCCAGGGCAACAATCCCCAAGAACTATATCAACCCATAAAACTAATCTAGTTTAAACACAATCATACTCTCACTTTCTCTCTCACACACACACACACACACACACACACACACACACACACACACACACACACATACACGCATAGGCAGCCACCAGGGTCATACCATCGACACCTTCTGACATCTAGGACTGTCCGAGGACACAGCACGTGTCAATGTGCTAGAGTTATTGGTGTCATTGTTACGCTCCTCCATCAGCAGTCGGTCCGTCGTGTTGCAGCCAGTCGGCGCCGACACGTAGCGCACCTCCACGTGGTCGTGGTCGGGCGGCGCGCGCTCGGAGCCGCGGAACTTGCGGCGGTGGTAGAAACCGCAGATGAGGAGGATGATGCAAAAGAAGGAGGAGATGGAGGTGCCGATGGCGATGTGCAAAATCTGGAACCCCCCACTCTTGGGACCTGGTCAGAGAGTAGCATATTTGCAATGGTACGTTTTATACGAATATGATTTGTATGAGCATATCTTATTTATATCAGCATGTTTTATGTGTGTTTCAAACATGTTTTGCATATGTCTTGTATGAACATAAATTCAAATCTTGTTGATTATGGAGTGTTGTAATCTAATTTTCCACAAGGGACATAAGAGTGATTTTCAGTAGACATTGATGATAGTGATGCTGATAGTAATTATGCAGTCGTAAAAATATTACTTATTACTTGTTCACTTAAAGAATGACAAAGTTACCGTAATGATAATTGTTTTTTTCTTAAACTAATACGTGATCTAAAACATTAGATTTATACAAACAGTGACAGTGTTCGTCACTTTTCAGACAAATTTATTGCCTCGTCTGATGTCATTCTGTAAGGTCTGTTCTGCTAGAGAACGAACAGATCTATCTATCTGTCTATTTACCCATGTATGTATGTATGTATGTATGTATTGTATAGTATGTATGTATGTATGTATGTATGTATGTATGTATGTATTGTATGTATGTATGTATGTATGTATGTATGTATATGTATGTATCTATCTATTCATCTACCTACCTACCTATCGATCTATCTATCTACCAATCTATCTACCTACCGATCTACCTACCTCGTTTATTTTTAACATGTAATATCATACTTACATGTAAATGCGTCACGTATAACAAATATATTAATGTATTTGCTTACATAAAAAAGTTCAAACCACGCATTTCATAGCTAATCCTGTTCCCAACAAAATAACGTGAAACCAAACCAAACCAAACCAAACCAAACCAAACCAAACCAACCAACCAACCAACCAACCAAACAAACACAAAAAATCATTTACTGAAAATACGATAAAAAAGACAGGTCGATAATGTTGTGAGTCATACGATATAAGCAAGCGTGTGAACAGACAATACTGCTACATCAGTCAAACTGGACAGTAAACAGTACAAAAGAGACACTGATGTAATAATGGCGGATACAATCGTTATCTATGAAAAAAAGACACGAGTGCTTGAAAACTAAACTTTTCGCGTGACAGGTTAGTACCAGTACCGTTAAAACTTTAGAATTCATAACTGTCAATAGCTGAACTTAACGTTAAATACAAGCTTCGTCATCCTATGCAATGCAGAAGGAAAAAACCCAACTAATTGTATACAACGTAATGTGCATTACGCTTGACAAAACACTGAACAACAAAATACCGATCTTAATCAGCAAAATTCATCGGAATAAAATCACAGTAATATCTGTAACTACCGAATCCAACTTCATCTACCATATTTCACATGAATATGAACAAAATACTCGACACTATGGATCATACATATTTGAAATTTTGTAACTAAATGTTATATCCTTCAACGTTAGCACAAAGCACGACATTTCTACTAACAAAAAGAGATCTACACACAAAACTTATCTTTACAACAGGTAATATAATCAAGCTACTTATACCTGTCTCAGCAAAACATTTATATTAAAAACAAACAAATTTAAACACCCCCTCAAAAAACAAACAAACAAAACAAACAAAACACATAATCACAAAACATACAACAATAAAACAGAAACAGAAACTGAAATAAATTTAAATTCTAGTCAAAGATATTCTTAAAACACATTTCAAAAGAAGATCCAGACATTTGTCAACGTAGACTGATACGCAACTCCGCCATGTTCTGCATAAAACAACGCTCTGCACAGGAAGTCTGCTGGCTTACTGTATTTGGCCTAAAGCTTGTCCGTTTTGAAACAGGAGTGATGCAATAATCGAAACACACAATATCCGTTTTGAAATAGGAGTGGTGCAATAATCGAAACACACAATGTCCGTTTTGAAACAGGGGTGGTGCCATAATCGAAACACACAATGTCCGTTTTGAAATAGGAGTTATGCAATAATCGAAACATACAATGTCCGTTTTGCAATCGAAACACACAATCATATTCTGGAAAGCCCGGTTGAAAATGTTGACACAAGTGTAAGAACAATAGTAGTCCGCGAACACCTTGTCTAAAATTTCTTTCTTTCATATATGTAAATAAATCGCATTGGTAAGGGGATAGGGGCTATGTGTCGTTTTGGTCGGGAGTTGATTTCTGTGACGTGGTTGTGCAGGATATTAGTGAGGCCAGTTTATACTTGGGACTTGGGCGGCGGGGGGCTGATTGGTTTCATCCGTTTCCAGTTTTGTTGTTGTTGTTGTTACTGTTGTTGTTTGGATTAATTTTCATTAACACTGCAGAAGGAGAAATACAATTCTACAAGGCAGCCTTGACTGTTCTAACAACAGACTGATACAAAGATAGACATAAAATCCATACGCTTGGAAGGACCTCAAGACCGGGCTGTTATCTTGAATATTCTCTATCACATGGCATCAGTGGCCTCAGCGTATACGGAATTTCTTCCGAATGAGGAGAAACTGAAACTGAAACTAAAACTGCTTTATTTTATGCTATTTTAAGCCAGGACCTTAGGTCTCTTTGTATACAAACGCATTCCAAATTTATCCTAGTTGTAGAATACACTCATCTTTTGTTAACAGTAAAAGAGCAAGCATATTCTGATACAGGTGTAATACCCAAAGTTGTTTGGGCCAACATAACCTGACTTTTAAATACGTATCTATGGATGTACTTATGTTCAACTTCTGTGGGAAAAACAAGACGCTCAATAACACAGTATTTTATATTTTGAGAAACTCCCTTGACTGCGAACTTTTTATCAAGCACCACCACATGCACACTGCAAATGAAAATCTACTATAATGTTATAAACATACATATTCTTTACCTGATATCAAAATGTGATTATTAATATTTTTTGTATAGATTTCTTTTGAAAAATAAATCTAATCAAAATTTTATTTCACACATCTGATTATATCAATTTGACTGATGTGAAAAAAATTGTTATACACTGAGGAATCATCTCTGAACCAAATCTCTTTTATAATCATAGTACACATTTGTCAGTAAAATTTAACAACTGTTCAAACGATGCCTGGATTGAGACTGCATGATAGGACTGTGGCCTACTCTACAATTCGTTTTACGTTACGAGATCCAGATTATACACGCAACACTGATATGAGAAGTTGTGCAACACCTCAAGACGCATCGACGAAAAGGAAGGCGCTCGATTGTGTGGATTCAGTCAGTCTTCCCAACTGAGTCCAAAATGTGCTCAAACCTAGGTTGGAACTTGTATGAGCTAAAAATCCCACAATGATTTGGCTGAAGGAAGTTGAACCGACAAACTTCCAGTCGTCAATCGAATGAGTCAATCAGTACATCACCGTGACTTGTGAAGCAGGAGATTTAATTAATTTTGGTTTTATTTCTTACTAGACAGAATTCTGACCAGGTCATAAGTACACAATCGATGGCCTACACCACTGTTGTTGTCAGTTTATATTAACGTTTCAGCACACAAACGGGATTAAGGACTATCTCATAATTTCTTTGTCTTGACAACAACAATGGCCTACAGAATATTACATAACTATATAGGTTGTTCTTACGTGAATTATTCTTTACATCACGTACTGGTTAATATAATAAACACGTCATCTGTCAATGAGTCTTTTAAGTCTGTATTTAGAGTTCATCTTATGCATGGCATAAATTTATTAAAAATTTTAGGAAGCATTTTTGACACATCTGTATACACAAACGTTGTTTGGGGCAGTAGTACCTAATTTCTCCCCTCAGTATGTATGTATCATGTTTAATAAGCTCCAGCAGGAAGTGGAGAACAGTCACAGCTTTTGTTTTGTATATGCTTCGATGATATTGTGTTGGCTGCTAAGGTCAAATGTCAAACCGTTACATGTCTATAGACACATACTGATGAAGAAAACTAGATGAAGGTATGCTTAAACACTTTTGTTCTCAGCCTAAAAAGAAAGTGGATTCTTTGAATATTTGAAAATAAAATGTTGCATACTATGTGATCATGAACTATACATCTGGCCTTGAACATCATTTACTTTGACCTTGAAGTAACTCTAGATGCAATTCAACTTGATGTGCGGTAAGCAATGACAGATTGCTACGACAGGGAAAACAGTCATAATATTGTAACAGGTTCCCGAGACAGTGCTGTTCACACATCTTTATCAAAATGTGCTGATTGTAGGCACTTTTTGGTTCGTGTGACCTTGACCTTGGAACCTTGCCTTCCCAACTTACTCCTTCCTTTCTTCAACAGTCCACACTTTTGACCCAAATCTGATAACGATATACCCATGACAAGTAGAGAAATCGTGTCCACACAATGTTGTGACAGGCAGACTGATGCCCAGACGGACAGACAGACAGTTATACTGACACAAACCTCACTCTCTTCTACATAAAAAAATCGCTATCGAAAAAGGAAGATTTAAAAAAAAAAGTAGGGACGAGATGAAAGCTTGGGGAAAGGAGGAAACGTGAAAGAAACCGAAGATTATATATCTCTCTCTATATATACATATGCATAATTATATGTATCACACACACACACACACACACACACACACACACACACACACACACACACACACACACACACACACATATATATATATATATATATATATATATATAGATAGAGAGAGAGAGAGAGAGAGGTGTAGGTGGGGGAGGGGGTGCACTTGAGCCTATCATACATGAATCAAAATCATATAAAAAACTTGAAGGATATTTAAAAAGCATATACCGAATGTGTATCAACGGCAGATGTGATGTGTCTAGTGTGTCGGCTAGTGACTGCGTGCTTGTCATCTCTCACTTTCAGCTTGCACCGCTCGCTAGCACTGCTGCTTGCAGCTACGCGAAAAGAAGCGCAGAATGCGTAAGTCTCTTCCTGTCAGTACATAGCCTCTCCATCAGCAAGCCCTACGTTATGCCTCCTCGTGGCGACATGTGGTAACTGAGCACCTCATGGACTCAGGCTAAATCTCGGAGGAGGTGTGGCCCCCAGACGTGCGGCACGCAGGCCCACTGGCGTATGGATATGCCTTGGTGCCCACGAACCAGATCCCCAAGCTATGGGTAAACAGCTCCACTACCTTGTGGACATCTCAGGAGAAAATAAGGCTAAGGGAGATAACCCTAAAAAATCGCCCTATTGCCTTGTAGGTTGTCGTGGAAACAATTGCTAGCGGAGAGACCGAACCCCCCCCCAAAAAAAACAACAACAACAACAAACAAACAAAAAAACAACAACAACAAAAAAACAAACAAAAAAAACAAACAAAACAAAACAAAACCAACAAAAAAACGATGGAAAGCAACGGGAAAGCACAATCGTATTCTCCTAGAAAAATTATGGACAGACAAAAGAAGAAAAATGAAGATAACGACGTAAATAAGTGCTACTATGGAGCACCTTCGTTCGGTACGGACCGTCATGCGGCGCAGGTGACACCAGACTGTCAGCCAGATACTGCCACCAAACTCAAACTCAAAAATACCTAAATTGCAACATGGAACATCAGAACATTGTTGCAAAAAGGTAAATTAGACAATATCAAAATGGAGATAGAAAGGCTTAAAATTAGTATTTTAGGACTACAGGAAGTGAGATGGAAGGGGGCAGGCACGATAACATCAGGAGAGTATACAGTAATATACTCTGGTGGAAACTCACATGAAAGAGGAGTAGGCATCGTAATGGACAGGGACAAATCAAAAGCAGTTAAGGGATACTGGGCTGTGTCCGACAGAATTTTGCTGGTCAAATTGGGAGGCAGACCATTTGATATCAACATCATTCAGGTGTATGCACTGACATCCGCAAGTACTCAGGAAGATATCGAACAACTTCTACGAAGTATTAGAGATGGCCAAGGCCCAATGTAAATATCACAAGAAGTTACAGTAACAGTGGAAGATTTTAATGCTAAAATGGGAAAGGATAGGGTGGAGGATAATACTTGGACCTCATGGCCTTGGTACACAAAATGAAAGGGGACGGAAAGTAGTAGAATGGGCACAGATGAATGAGTTCATAGTAGGAAACACCTGGTTTGAGCAGCCTAATAGAAGAAAATGGACTTGGATGAGTCCAGGAGATAATACCAAAATTCAGATTGACTACATCCTGATTATAAAAGAATTAGAAATTCTTCACTGTCAGCAAAAACACTACCAGGCGCAGACTGCAACAGTGACCACAATCCTGTAGTGGGAAGATTCAGGCTGAAATTAAGGAAAAGGAAACAGACCAAAAGCAACATCAAACTAAATCTTGGTCTCTTAAAGACAGATGAAGTGATACGTACAAAATTTAATGTACATGTTCAAAACAAATTCAGTGCTCTGGAAGACGTTGGTGACTGTGAGGAACAATGGACAAAGTTGAGAAATTCGATAAATGAAGCTTGTGAAGAAATCCCTGAAGTAGATAGAAAAGGAAAAAAGAACCGGATGACAAAAGAAATTTTAGGCTTGATGGAGGAACGGAGGAAGGCAAAGAGAAACGAGGAGATATACAGGAAGATAAACAAAGAAATCAGGTATAGGTGCAATGAAGCTAAGGAAGCTTGGCTGAAAACAAAATGCAAAGAAATACTAGACCGACACAAAACGGATCCTCAGGGCATGTACAGAAGAACTGAACAAATTGTCCACATAAAAATACATGCACATCAACTGGCTGTTTAAAATCGAAAGATGGCACGCTTATCATGGAAAAAGACAAAATATTAGACAGATGGGGAGAGTACATTAAAGACCTTTTTGAGGATGACAGAAACGAAGAACACTTTACAAGAAAGAACTTTGAAGGACCATCCATAATGAAAGATGAAGTTAGAGCAGCACTGAAAAAGATGAAACCAGGAAAAGCCCCAGGACCAGACAACATTACTACAGAGATGACTGAAGCCTTGGAGGAATTTGGCATAGAAAAAATAAGTCCTAAATGAAATTTACAACACTGGAAAAATCCTCAAAGATATGTCAAAATCAATTTTCATTGCACTTCCAAAGAAGACAGGGGCTATAGAATGCAAACTCCATCGCACAATCAGTTTGTTGAGTCATGTAACAAAAATCCTGTTAAGAATAATCATGATGAGGACAAGGAATAGAATCAAAAGAGAAACAGCAGATGACCAGTGTGGATTTGTGGAAGGGAAAGGAACTATTAACGCCATACACAGCCTAAGAACTATCATAGAGAGGTCAATTGAGATGAATAAGGATTTATATTTATGCTTTGTTGATTATACCATAAGGCTTTCAATCGGGTAAGACATGAAAAATTGATCAACCAGCTAGAAAGACTCAATATTGATGGAAAAGATCTTCGAATAATCAGAAATATGTATTGGGAACAAACAGCTGCAATGAGAACAGAAAACGATATAAGCTCTTTCCAAAACATCAAAAGAAGAGTCAGACAGGGTTGTGTTTTTCCACCAGATTTGTTTTCACTTTACAGCGAAAACATCATGAGAAACCTAGAGGAAGACCCTGGATTAAAGGTTGGAGGGAAAATGATAAACAACATTCGTTACGCAAATGACACCGTGCTAATTGCAGAAAATGAAAGGGACCTACAAAACCTTGTGAATATACTAGAAATAGAAAGCAAAGGTAAGGGGTTGGAACTAAACAGCAGTAAGACCAAAGTCATGGTGATCAATAAAAAACATGAAATCCCCTCATGCAAAATAACAGCAAACGGCACAACCTTGCGACAGCTTGATAAGTTTAAATACCAGGGAACGATCATTTCACCAGACGACCGATGCACATCAGAAATAACCAGCAGAATCTGCCAAGCCAAAACAGCATTCAAGAAGATGAAAAGCATTCTTACCAACAAATGCCTATCAATTAACATCAGGAAGAGAGTTCTTGAATGTTATATAGAACCAATACTGTTGTACGGTTGTGAGGCGTGGACAGTCAATAAGCAAAGCCAGAACAAGATTGAGGCAGCCGAGATGTGGTTTCTAAGAAGAATGTTGAAAGTTCCATGGACTGCAAAGAAAACAAACGAGACAGTTTTGATGGAGGCAGACACAAGTAGAGCATTCATAAGGAAGATTTGGAAAAGACAGGCAACATTTATAGGCCATTTTATGAGGAAAGGGGAATTAGAACACCTGGTCCCAACAGGACAGCTGGAGGGAAAGAGAACACCAGGTAGACCCAGGGAGGAAAATACTAGATGGACTTGCAGAGTGGCTGAAGACAAGGAAGGTGGAAGAGATGCTTGAGGCAACAAGAGATAGAGACAGATGGAAGTCCATGATCGCCAACGCCATGCGGCAAGGCACCTGATGATGATGATGATACCGAATGTGGAAAAAAGTCCAATAATTTGCGTATGGAAATTGATTTCTGAATTCAGTAAAGAAAAGACATAGCAGTTGTATGGATCAAAAATAACTCATCACGTAGTTTTTTTTTTTTTCTTTTTGGTTAATCTTTCGGCGTTCAGTTTTTCATCGTTTTAAAAAAAATCAACAGCCATGCCATGAAATCTTCTAGCTGGTGCATTTAGACGTCTTTGTGTTGGTCACACACACACACACACACACACACACACACACACACACACACACACACACACACACACACATATATATATACACACACACACACAAAATCAACAAGAACAAAGCAAAACACAAAGAAACCGTCTCGAAAACAGATGTCAAGCTCGATTCTGACTAATTTGTTAGCAAAAAGTTAGGAGTTAAGAAAAACAACTCATAAATAATGAAACAAAAACATGTATGAATGTATAGGTAAATTTGTATATACAAATATATGAATAAGTCAACTGAAATTCAAATGAACGAATTAACGCATAAGTGTTATATGCATGAAATTTCTGAATAAAGAAATAAGCCAGACCAAATGCTATTCGTGTTAAGTATGAAGGTTTACATAGGATAAAGGGAGACAACAGCAGGGAGGACTACAAACCATCATCGCCCTGATAGTTGCCTGCGCTTGTTCTTTTGCCTGTGACGAACAGCATATGCCAAAATATCAACATACACACCCACCGACACCACCACATTCAGCAAGCATGTCTACTAAATATCTGCACATTCACTGCTCATGTTGCATTCAAAAGCATGTCAGGTGAGGTTTACACAAAACCACAAAACGATCTTTTTCTTTGTATGTTCCGTTTGTTTTGCCTACCTGTGGAAGACCAAAAACGTTTATAGATTGAATACGCTTATTCCATTTGTAATGGTAAACCTATGTATATCACAGGCAACAACTTGTTAACTTTTCTCAACACTTCTGACACTATTAACAATATGGCGATGTTGACAATGTTATCGAAGTGAACCGCATTACACGATACAACATTGCCAATAAAATACAATATGCTAATTGCCAATAAAATACAATATGCTAACAGGAATGCTGCTTGCCAACAGGACTGTTTACTCCTTTGTTTATAGTCTTGTTTGAATGTAAACCACCACCACCTAAGCGTCTTAACGTGCTGCACCGTTTTTTTTCTGTGTAATTAGTATCTTCAGTCCAATGGCCTGTCGCTTCTAGAAATTATATATAACTTGAAGCGTAAAATATTGACATCGCACACGAGAATGATAGGATGTATCGGTACGATAACTAGAATGCAATTTCATTTGAATGCAACTTTTTTATACAAAAGCTGTCCTCACCTGGTGAAAGGTAACAAAGTTGTAATGTCTACACCAGCTTCGTAATGAACAGGCCGGCAAGCATAAAGACACCAATATATTTAAATTTTTCTTACTTTTTAAAGTGACGACTGACTACGATTGATCGTGGTTCGTACGTGTATGCATGCCTCTGCGTGTGTGTGTGTGTGTGTGTGGTGTGTGTGTGTGTGTGTGTGTGTGTGTGTGTGTGTGTGTGGTGTGTGTGTGTGTGTGTGTGTGTGTGTGTGTTTAAGTATAAGCACGCGCATGAGTATGAGCAAGTACAATCGCACGTCAGAGTAGAGTCTGCAACAGCCACACACAAGTTTTGGAGACAATGCCTGGAAAAAAAAGGGTCAGTAATGAAAGATAGCATGGTTGAGGATGGACGAAGTTTCCGGTCCCCTTTTTCTTCCTAAATCAACAATGTTCCTTCGTTAAAGAAACTCTGGGAACACCCAGACAGCAGAAGGTCCTCAGAGGAGAAACCCCCGTCAATCAAGTGTTTCGGCCTTTAACTCCTGACACTCTAAGGGGGCCGGGCCCCGCATCCAGGTCATGACTCCTGGATGTCCTTGTGCTGTCGCCTTTTTTTTTCTTTTTCTTTTTTTTATTTTAGAAATCGACCTGAAATCGAACCTGCGCATCCTAGATGGCAGGTTTCTCAAGGCAAAGTCACTCTTGTGACGGGTGTCTTAACCACTTGGCTATCGGTCACTAGCAACATATAACGGGATTTCAAGCCTTATGAAGTTCACTTTTGTTCCTCCTGGTCCAGATCCAGCTAGAGCTCTTTTGCGCTGTTTCTGCCACTGCCCTCAGGGCTCTGGTCTTCTCTCTTCCCGAAATCGAGAACTGCTTCATGAGATCATAGGCTGATGTGCCTATCAACGCCCTTGCTCCAACCTCTATGGCGAGCACTTTGGTTTGAAAGCCACATGTCCTCAAGTTGCTGGCTAGACTGGCATACTATTCAATCTTGAAGATATGGGCTTCCTCCACTCTACTTTCGTATGGTACAGTGAGCTCCATGAGAATCACTTGTTTGGATGAATGGGAGTGGAGAACTAAGTCCGGTCTCATGCCACTCTTGATGATGATTTCTGGGTGTTTTTTCCCATTGTGGGAGATCTGCTATGCACTCCCTGTCATCCGCCTCATCCAACAGACCCCGCTTCCATGCTCTGGGTGTCACATATTTTTCAGGCCACATGTTTTTTGCCTCCTGCCGAGTACGAGTAGAAGAGGTTGTTGGAGCTTCTGTTGGCAGATTTTTTCCTCTGGCAGTGCTGATCGCTTGTGAGATCTCCTGAAGCATTTGATTGTGCCTCCATGTGTACCTTCCTTGGGTTACCGCTATCTTCAATGAGTTCAGGACCGCTATCTTCAATGAGTTACAGCTAGTCCTTGCTACAAACACACACACACACACACACACACACACACACACACACACACACACACACACACACACAGGGAGAGAGAGAAAACCCCACAATGTAAAGCAAGTTATAAAAATCAATTGTAACGAAATATTGATATCTATCTATCTATCCACTGTCTGTTTGCCCTGGCAGTACGGGCAAGTAGGGTTATCTGATTTCCTCCATTTCACCAGGCTAGCGTTCGAAAGCTGGAGGTCATACACAGATCTGAGGATGAAACCCAGTCTAAGAGGGGCAACATGCCACAGGTCATTCCAACTTAGACTTCTTTGGAGTGCATTTTCCCAAGTCAGCAACTGTCCTTGTGGGCCTTGCTGAACTGTGAAGTCTTATGGCATCCTCTGCTTTCTTCATCTCTTGTATTATCATATCTCTTTTTGCCTTCCCATTGGCCTCTGACCACCATTCCATTTTTGTTGATCCCAGTCCCTGCCTGTTGGTCTCCCTATTATTTCTCTGACCATGAGGTTTTCTTTCGCCGAGATCAGTGCCTGTTGGACTTTCCATTTCCTGTCAATCCTCAGCTTGGCCTGGATTGATCTAACAACCTCATCTCCCGAGTCTTCAAGCATGCTAAGAAGCCTGATTTTTCTGCCTTGTACTCCTAAACAATGGATTTTAGGGGTAGTTTCAGCTTTGCCTGGCGACAATACAGCGCAGCGTTAGTGAGACTGGGTGGGGTATCAAGCCATTTCCTTGTGTATTTGATTTTGGCCTCCACTGATTTCACTGTGCTGGTGCAGATATCCTATATCAACAGAACCCAGAGGAGCTTTCGAATCAGCATGAACTGCAGGCACCATACTTTGTATTTGCCAAGAAGGTCACAAGGGTCTATTACCTGCAAACTTTCTTCTGCCATTTGCTTGGTTTCCTTACCCCTTTGTGTATTACAAAACATAATGTCTAAAGGCGTGAGGTCCGTTTCTGATAGTCAGAATGTGTCCATAGTTGCAGAGTGTCAGTGTGGCTGGACCGTTTTGATTTGGTTAGGCTAATCATCAATCTAATCCCAAAAGTGTAGAATACCGCTGTTGTGCTACTAGTCGTTAGCTTGACGAATGAAAACATCATAATTCATCACTTGCGTTCATGCAATATCAATTTCAGCCTACATGCATGCACTACATTAACTGTTAATACATGTCTAGTATTGATGCATGCTTACAGACAGGCAGGCAGGTAAAGCAGACAAATTGACAGACAAATATAAAGACACACACACACATTCACCACACATACAGAAAGAGACAAAAGACGACAGATACACACACACACACACACACACACACACACACACACACACACACACACACACACACACACACATATAATTTTGAATCTCTCTCTCTCTCTCTGTCTCTCTCTCTATATATATATATGTATATATATATATAGAGAGATTCAAAATTTTATTATTCAAGGACGATATCATTAGGTCCAACTGTATCTGCCTTACTGCTAGTCCTTGCTACACACACACCACACACACACACACACACACACACACACACACACACACACACACACACACACACACACACACACATATATATATAATTTTGAATCTCTCTCTTTCTCTGTCTCTCTCTCTCTATATATATATATATATACATGTATATATATATAGAGAGAGAGATTCAAAATTTTATTATTCAAGGACGATATCATTAGGTCCAACTGTATCTGCCTTACTGCTAGTCCTTGCTACACACACACACACACACACACACACACACACACACACACACACACACACACACACACACACACACACACACACACACACAGAGGGAGAGAGAGAAAACCCCACAATGTAAAGCAAGTTATAAAAATTAATTGTAACGAAATATTGATATCTATCTATCTATCTATATCATGCAGTTGCATCAGAGACAAAAACTGACGCATGTAAAATATTTACATGTCAACCGTTAACAATCATCATCATCATCAGGTGCCCTGCCGCATGGCGTTGGCGACCATGGACTTCCAACCATCTCTATCTCTCGCTGCCCCTAGCATCTCCCCCACCCTCCTCATCCCCAGCCACTCTGCAAGTCCGTCCAGCATTCTCTCCCTGGGTCTACCTGGTGTTCTCTTTCCCTCCAGCTTTCCCGTTGTGACCAGGTGCTCCAAATCCCCCTTCCTCATAAAATGGCCTATAAATGTTGCCTGTCTTTTCCTAATCTTCCTTATGAGTGATCTACTTGTGTCTGCCTCCATCAAGACTGTCTCGTTTGTTTTCTTTGTTGTCCATGGAACTCTCAACGTTCTTCTGAGAAACCACATCTCGGCTGCCTCAATCTTGTTCTGGCTTTGCTTGCTGACTGTCCACGCCTCGCATCCGTACAACAGTATTGGTTCTATATAACATTCAAGAACTCTCTTTCTGGTGTTAATTGATAGGCATTTGTTGGTAAGAATGCTTGTCATCTTCTTGAATGCTGTTTTGGCTTGGCAGATTCTGCCAGTTATTTCCGATGTGCATCTGCCGTCTGATGAAATGACCGTTCCCAGGTATCTGAACTTATTAACCTGTGTCAAGGTTGTGCCATTTGCTGTTATTTTGCCCGAGGGGATTTCATGTTTTTTACTGATCACCATGACTTCGGTCTTCCTGCTGTTTAGTTCCAACCCCTTACCTTTGCTTTCTATTTCTAGTATATTCACAAGGTTTTGTAGGTCCCTTTCATTTTCTGCAATTAGTACGGTGTCATCTGCGTACCGAATGTTGTTTATCATTTTCCCTCCAACCTTTAATCCAGGGTCTTCTTCTAGGTTTCTCATGATGTTTTCGCTGTATAGTGAAAACAGATCTGGTGACAAAACACAACCCTGTCTGACTCCTCTTTTGATGATTTGGAAAGAGCTTATATTGTTTTCTATTCTCATTGCAGCTGTTTGTTCCCAGTACATATTCCTGATTATTCGTAGATCTTTTCCATCAACATTGAGTCTCTCTAGCTGGTTGATCAATTCTTCATGTCGCACCCGATCGAAAGCCTTGGTATAGTCAACAAAGCATAAATACAAATCCTTATTCATCTCAATTGATCACTCTATGATAGTTCTGAGGATGTATATGGCATTAATAGTTCCTTTCCCTTCCACAAATCCACACTGTTCATCTGCTATTTCTCTTTTGATTCTATTCCTTGTCCTCATTATGATTATTCTTAACAGGATTTTTGTTATATGACTCAAACTGATTGTGCGATGGAGTTCGCATTCTATAGCCCCTGTCTTCTTTGGAAGTGCAATGAAAATTGATTTTGACACATCTTTGGGGATTTTTCCAGTGTCACAAATTTCATTTAGGAGGACTGTTATTTTTTCCAAGCCAAATTCCTCCAGGACTTCAATCATCTCTGAAGTAATGTTATCTGGTCCTAGGGCTTTTCCTGGTTTCATCTTTTTCAGTGCTGCTCTAACTTCATCTTTCATTATGGATGGTCCTTCAAAGTTCTTTTTTATAATGTGTTCTTCGTTTCTGTCATCCTCAAAAAGGGCTTTAATGTACTCTCCCCATCTGTCTAATATTTTGTCTTTTTCCATGATAAGCGTGCCATTTTTCGATTTTAAACCAGTTGATGTGCATGTATTTTTCCTGTGGACAATTTCTTCAATTCGTCTGTGCATACCCTGAGGATCCATTTTGTGTCGTTCTTCTATCTCTTTGCATTTTGTGTTCAGCCAAGCTTCCTTAGCTTCATTGCACCTATACCTGATTTCTTTGTTTATTTTCCTGTATATCTCCTCGTTTCTCTTTGCCCTCCTCCTTTCCTCCATCAAGCCTAAAATTTCATTATTCATCCAGCTCTTTTTTGCTTTTCTATCTACTTCAGGGATTTCTTCACAAGCTTCATTTATCGAACTTCTCAACTTTGTCCATTGTTCCTCACAGTCACCAACGTCTTCCAGAGCACTGAATTTGTTTCGAACATGTATATTAAATTTTTTACGTATCATTTCATCTGTCTTTAAGAGTCCAAGGTTTAGTTTGACGTTGCTTTTGGTCTGTTTCCTTTTCCTCAGCCTAAACCTTCCCACTACAGGATTGTGGTCACTGTTGCAGTCTGCGCCTGGTAGTGTTTTTGCTGACAGTAAAGAATTTCTAAATCTTTTGTTGATTAGGATGTAGTCGATCTGATTTTTGGTATTATCTCCTGGACTCATCCAAGTCCATTTTCTTCTGTTAGGCTGCTCAAACCAGGTGTTTCCCATTATGAACTCATTCATTTGTGCCCATTCTACAAGTTTCCCTCCCCTTTCATTTTGTGTAGCAAGGCCATGAGGTCCAACTATATCCTCCACCCTATCCTGTCCCACTTTAGCATTAAAATCTCCCATTGTGACTGTACCTTCTACGGTTAACAATAACAACAAAAAATACCAACAATAATGTTAGAGTATTGTTAATAGTTGCAATAATATTTTGTTAAAAAAGTAAATTGCAGGCATTAACAATGTAAATTGCAGGCACAGATTTAAAGGAAAAGAAATAAGTAAAGGTGACATTGCGAACAAACAAGGGAGGGTGGAGACATTTCAGCTAATGAAATGATGAAAATAGATGAACGTAGCTCATACAATATCAAACAAATCATAAATGAACAACTATTATTAAAGTGCACCAACAGGAACGGAGTAAGAAAAAAAAGACAGCGAGAGCGAGAGAGCGAGCAGAGCAGAGGAGAAGAGAAAGAGAGAGAGAGAGAGAGAGAGAGAGAGAGAGAGAGAGAGAGAGAGAGAGAGAGAGAGAGAGAGAGAGAGAGAGAGAGAGAGAGAGAGAGAGAGAGAGAGAGTTCACGCAATAAGATAACAGCTTAAAGCTGGGAACCTTATATAGTTTTGCTCTCGACTGTTTTTGACAAGAGGTTCGCTGGGTAGCTGTGTTTTGTGTTTCTTTGGTTAACCAGCATTCTTTTTGGCACCGTGAGATACTGACTGGAGTTGTGGATGGAATAGTGTCATGTGTAAGTGCTCTTGTGTAGCTGTGTATTTGGTGCTGTCTAAGAAGGTTATGATATCTCTTACAAAGCCCCTTGCTGGAAAGATGAATACAACGGTATCTGTCGATCTTGATTGCCCTGGTCGTCATCTTCCAGCTAAATTGAAGTTCAAAGAAGAGAATCTTGAAGAAGTTTGTCCAAGGTGCTGTTGATATGCTTGTTCTGTTTTTTCGTTTGTTTGTTTTTGTTTTGTTTTTGAGACGGAATAGGCGTTACGGCAATGCGTGCACTGGGAACGTGAATGGAGACTTGTGTGGTGAGCTGTTCACAGGTGGTGTTGATGGACTGATTAGTCGGCGGTTTTATTGCACAATCGTTCGTGCCTACAAGAATGACAACCTTTTTTTTAACTTATCGTTGGGAAATAAATCCAAAACAAGTGTGACTGCCCCGCGTTCAAGCAAACAGGCACCAGAAAAAAAAAACGAAAAAAGAACACGCGTATTTAATACAAGACAAGACAGGCGCAAATTTTCGGCCAACTAGCCTGTCAAGCGTAAGATCACAAACACACAAACACCAGATACAAAAATTAGTAGAAAAAGACTGAAACTTCCCTGCTGCTGTGTCCAGTGTAAGAAAAGGAAAAGGAATAAACTGACTCTGAGACTTCTGAGTAGATGATGACGTTTGTGAAAGTGCTGCAGTTGCTGCATGGAAGATTCTTACTCGAGTCTTTTCTGTGTTGTCCAAGCATCTCCTGTTGATGCTCTTGAGATACGAGTCACCTAAGAACAAGTGTGCATGCATGGGTCGGGAAGGCGAATGGTTAGTGAAAGAAAAAGTCTTTCTTCTGTCGATTGCTTTTTATAGTGGCTATTTTCTGCATCAGTTGGATCAATCGCAATTGTTTGTGGGTCGTTGCTAGTGCTTGTGAGACGTGTGTCATTGGATATGCCGGAATTGATGACATTGATGACAATGTCATTTGGTGATTTATGTGAGGGATCTGATGGAGCGTGTCATCCATTGTTCGTGGTTGTAATGACATTTTGGATTATAGGAGGTGGGCAGAGAGTAGTTTGGCTTCGTTGAGTACAACTAGTAAAATTTTGCCAGTATTTTTACGTTTGTACTTGTATCTGTCGCCAAGTACTTGGACTGTTTTATGCAGGTTTTCGGTCTGTTTGTTTGCAGCGGTCATTTAGTGTGTGTGTCTTTGATGTTGTTGGTTCTATTATCATCTGATCTCTTTATTTTCTGGTTCAATGCCTTTGTCTCTGTTTGTTTTCATTAACTGATATAATACCTTGTGTTGTGTTTATCGTTTATGGAGTACCCTGACTGTTGTTGGCAATACTGGCTGGTGATATTGGTATCATGTTGTAGTAGTAGTAGTAGTAGTCATGTTAAAGGTAGTCTATGGAGACTGTAATGTAATATACAAATGATAAGTAAGGAACGATAACACTAGGATGTTGGATGTTCGTTGGTTTTAGTTAGTGAGTAAACCCGGCTGGCATCTCAACGGTCGTCTGCTTGAGTCTGTGTGTGACAGTTACAACACAAACATCTACAAGATATAACATGGTGGCAGCGGTAATGGTAATTTAGTGGTCTTAAAAGATGGCAGAGCGAAATCCAGTTCCTCGTCAAACAATGAATCTACAGATACCAAAGCAATTCGACGGAACGCCAGCCGACTGGACGAAGTGGCGTCAGAGGTTTGAAAGATACGCAATTGCTTCAGGCCTGTCTCTTAGATCTGACAGAGAACAAGTAAGCATCTTTCTTTATTCAATGGGAGAAGTGGCAGAAGACATTCTTACAACTTTGGCACTTGATGAAGAAACAACAAACCTAAAAGACATCATTGCATTCAATAATCATTTCGATGCTCGAAAAAACGTCATAGTAGAACGAGCGAAGTTCAACAGACGTGTACAAAATCTGGGAGAATCTGTTGATTCATTCATACAGGACTTGTACAAATTAGCAAACGAATGTGGATTCGGAACATTGAGAGAAGAATTGATTAGAGACCGTATTGTTGTAGGTGTACGCGATGATGCACTTTCCAATGAACTACAGGCTAAACCTAACCTTACACTAGACTTAGCCAAACAAATTGCTCGTCAAACAGAAGCTAGAGCAGAAAACCAACCTATTATTAGGGGAGAGACTACTGTCAATGCATTACACAGGTCTTTTTCAAAGTCACAATCTCAAAGCACAAAAGGAACGCATCTACAAAACAGGCGCACTGATCAGAAAAACATGCACAGATGTGGTTATTGTGGCAAAGAGCCTCATCCAAAATACAAATGCCCAGCTCGTAGTGCTGAATGTGCCTTCTGCAAAAAGATAGGACATTATAAGACAGTATGCAGGAAAAGACTAAGACATGTGCGGGAAGTTGACGACCATGACAAAGAAGAAGAAGAAGACTTCTTGGGTCAGATTCTCCAGATCAACAATATTGACGAGAGCAGCTGGTCAGCAGACGTGAAGATCAATGGTGAACTCCATTCATTCAAGTTGGATACAGGAGCCTCTGTGTCGGTTTTGAATGAAGATTGGGCCAGTAGGCACCATGTTAAGCTGCAGAAAACTTCAAAAGGTTTGAAAGGTCCGGGTGAAACAAGACTCACTGTTCTGGGCAGTATTGATGCTGAACTGGAATACAATGGCAAGTCAATGAAAGAAACTTTATTTATCATAAAGGGACAACGTCACGCTCTTCTCAGTAGGACAGCATGCTCTTCTCAGTAGGACAGCATGCACAACGCTTGGACTTATAGCTCGCATACAAAATGTTAACGACTCACCATCTCACCCTACACCAGATTTCAAAGCTGAATTCCCCAATTTATTCAAAGGACTTGGACGCATTGATTCCAAATATCAATACTCCATTTCTCTCAAGCCGGACGTTCAGCCAGTCTGCATTTACACACCACACAAGGTTGCTCATCCTCTAGTACCAAAAGTGAAAAAAGAAATCGACCGCATGCTGAAAGACGAAGTGATCTCTCCAGTCACAGAACCAACAGATTGGTGCTCTGGCATCGTTGTTGTCCCCAAAACCAATGATACTGTGCGGATCTGTGTCGATCTCACGCATTTGAACAAGGCAGTCAACAGGGAAATACATCCTATGGCATCCGTGGACGAAAGCTTGTCAAAACTGGCGAATTCAAAGATTTTCACCAAACTAGACGCGAAGAGCGGTTACTGGCAGATACCCTTGGATGAAGATTCCAGAAAGCTCACAACATTCGTCACTCCTTTTGGAAGATACCAGTTCAATCGCCTTCCATTTGGCATCAATTCCGCTAGTGAAATATTCCAGCGTACAATGTTACAAATCCTTGGTGATATGGAAGGCGTTATTTGCCACATGGACGATTCTTGATTCATGCTGCAAATCAGGAGACACACAATCACTGTGTCAGGGTGGTCCTTCAACGTCTTCAGGATGCAGGTGTCACACTTAATGAGAAGTGTGAATTCTCGAAATCAGGTGTGAAATTTCTGGGCCATATCGTCGACAAAGAAGGAGTTCATGCAGACCCTAAGAAAGTGGAGGCCATACAGCAATTTCCACGTCCAACCATGGTGACTGAACTCCAGCGTTTTTTAGGTATGGCTAATCAACTAGCTAAATTTGTGCGCCATTTAGCCACTAAGACAGCTCCCCTACGCAGTCTCCTGGGAAAGAACTCTTCCTGGTTGTGGGGCGAACCTCAAGAGACAGCATTCAATCAAATCAAACAGCTGTTGACTTCGATAGAAGTACTTGCACACTACGATTCTGCGAAGGATACCATCATTGCAGCAGATGCATCGAACTTTGGTATAGGTGCAGTCCTTCTCCAGAAACAAAAAGATGGTTCCCGACATCCGGTTTGTTTTATCTCACGTTCTTTGTCGGATGCGGAAAAACATTACGCAGTCATTGAAAAAGAAGCCTTAGCTGTAACTTGGGCATCAGAGAGACTGGAGGAATACATTTTGGGTATCCAGTACACCATTGAGACAGATCACAAACCCTTGTACCTCTTCTCAACACAAAGGACATAGCCAAGATGCCGCCCCGCATTCAGAGATTTCACCTCAGACTGATGCGATACAACTACAGCGTAAAACATGTCGAAGGCAAAGCTCAAACTACAGCCGATGCACTGTCTCGGGCACCTGTTTCTGAACCGGATCAAGCAACCATCAATCTTTTGACAGATGCTTCAGTACATGCAGAGAAATGCATCGAAATGCTGCCAGCATCAAGCAGGAAGATCCAAGAAATAAAAGAAGCCCAGTATTGTGATCCGGAAACAACCAAAATCATAGAGTGTTGCAAATTTGGATGGCCAGACTACTCACCAGATTTACCACTTCAAAAACAATACTGGGAAAACCGTCACCATTTTTCAGTTGTGGACAATTTGTTACTGTTTGATGACAGGATTGTTGTTCCACAGCTTTACGTCAAGACATACTCAGTAGACTACATGAGGGACACCAGGGTATCACAAAAACCAGGGCCCTTGCATCAACATGTGTTTGGTGGCCTTACCTATCAAGCCAGATTGAGACAATGGTAAATAAATGCGCTGTTTGTGCAGGCCACAGACCAGAATGCAGAGAACCTCTACTTCCATCCACCTTTCCGGACAGACCATGGTCACGTCTTGCTATGGACCTGTTCGAACTAAAAGGGAAGACATACTTAGTCATTGTCGACTATTTCTCATGCTGGATTGAATTGCGTCTGCTAGAACGTTTGGATAGCAAAAGAATCATCCAACAAATCAAAAGTGTGTTGGCAACTCATGGCATTCTGGATACCGTAGTTTCGGATAACGGTCCACAATTTGCCAGTTGGGAATTTAAAGCATTCACCCAAGAATATGGCTTCACTCATGTCACCTCGTCACCAAAATACCCTCGCAGCAATGGGGAAGCAGAAAGAGCAGTCCAGACAATTAAGAAAATGCTCAAAAAAGCAGCTGATCCATATGATGCACTTCTTCTTTACCGTGCAACGCCCCTGACCAACGGGTATTCACCAGCAGAGCTCCTTATGAGCCGAAAGTTGAAGACCAAACTTCCTACTGTCTTGTTACCTCACACTCCTGATCTTGTAGAAATACAACGTAAGGAAACAGATCAAAAACAGAAACAACGACTAATTTACAATAGTCGTCATGCTACCAGGGAAGCTGCTGATCTTCAGAAAGGTGATGCGGTCTACATCAAAGACATGGACAGAACCGGTGTGATCATTAAAAGACATCACAACCCCCGTTCATTTATTGTTCAAACTGACCACAGTGTTGTCCGACGAAACAGATCCCATTTGGTCCCTACCAATGGAGAATACCCTCCAGCCAAGACTACAGTGACAACAAGGCCAAATGGTTGCAGTCCCCATTCACCACCTTACGGCCAACGACTTCAGTCGTCTTCAGCGACATCCTTGCAATACCCAGATCTACAGTCTTCATCTTCTGCTTCTGGCCCTCTTCCGGATGTTCCACCACCACCAGTTCAGACGAACGAGAAGACTAATGTTAACACTCCCAAGAGCACAATCAACAAATCATCATTTGTTACCAGGGCAGGAAGAAAAGTGAAGAAACCAGAAAAACTGAACTTGTGAACATCAACAGGCTGATACAACATGACAGTGACAGAACACACAATGTGCAGGAAAAACACTTTGCATGCAGGTTTTAACCATTACTTTTGTGATGCAATTTCATTTCACTTAAACATTTCTTTCTGTTATGGTTGATTTTTGATTCACATATTAAGGCTTTTCAGTGAACTGAAATGACATTGAACTATGGAATCGGCGTTGATAGACTTTGAATTTCCTGAGAATTGATTTTTGTAAGCAAAGTGGAAATTCCAATAATTTGCAAGCTATTGACAAAGCATGCACAAGTTTATTAATGCATGTGCATGGATGTTATAAGTTACATTTTACATTTTTTAGCTGAACACAGTGATTTAGTTATAGCTAGTTACAAATTTAAAATGGGGGAAATGTGTATAGGACAGACTTTTGAAAAACTGCACATTTTTACAAAGAATAATATCTTAAAACAAAAGATGTACAAGCGAAAGTTGTTCTCATAATTTGGAAATCTTATTTTATCTTGGGAGGGAGGTGTTGTAATAGTAGTAGTAGTCATGTTAAAGGTAGTCTATGGAGACTGTAATGTAATATACAAATGATAAGTAAGGAACGATAACTCTAGGAATGTTGGATGTTCGTTGGTTTTAGTTAGGCCTAGTGAGTAAACCCGGCTGGCATCTCAACGGTCGTCTGCTTGAGTCTGTGTGTGACAGTTACAACACAAACATCTACAAGATATAACAATATTGGTATCAGAGTCTTGGATGGGTTCGTGGTCACATGCAACACTGATCAATGATTCTGTCTTCACATTGGCATCCATTGTGTGTGCAGCATCAGTGATAGTGGAGTCACATGCTGTCTGCAAGGATGTGCTGGTGTTCGTTGCCTGTGTGGTAGTGAGATCACTGACATCTTCTGCTGATATGTTGCCATGCCACTTGGTGTTTATACTGTTGTGATTTCCACTGTTTGTACTAGAGTTTCATTCGCTGTTCGTGTCTATGCCACGCAACTCATTGTTTCTGTTGTGGTGTCATGAGAAAGAGGGGAAGAGAGAGAGAGAGAGAGAGAGAGAGAGAGAGAGAGAGCGAGAGAGAGAGAGATAGACAGAGAGACACGGAGAGAGAGACAGAGAGAAAGAGAGAGAGAGAGAGAGAGAGAGAGAGAGAGAGAGAGAGAGAGAGAGAGAGAGAGACGGGGAGGAGAACTCAGAATTGTTAATGTACATCGACCTTAGGCCACAATCCAATAGTCAGTGGAGTGTGGAAGGGAGTAGGGCTTTTTGGGATTTATACAAATTTTACAATGCAGATAATTACACCATCGAATATTGTAGCTTTCATTGCTTTCCTCATATTTCATCGATGTAACAGTCAACAAGCAGATCATTCGTTTGCTGACCCGATCTAACAATTAATGAAGAAACACAGTAATCAATATCTGACTGTCAACAAGGTTAATCAATGCATTAATGCCTTAATCAATTAATAAAATATCTTTCCATTCTTCGATCTACTAGTCAAGCATTTAGTCTCTCAGTAATAGTCAATGGCCGGTCAATTGATTTTGATTTGCTGTTCTTGTGTTTAAATCTCCAATTATCAATTTAAAAAATCACCTCACAAATCGTGTAAATGATATGCTGCAGTACTTCTATACCATATGCACCTTGCTGGCTATTCCAGTACACAGAATCAAACGAAGGAATATATGTACAAATCCACACTGTATTTTTGTTTGCAGATAACAGGTCTTTATGAATCTTTACAACTAAAATGTCTTCATTTTCTATTGGTTTTTGCTCAACAAAACGAGAATATGATTTACTCACCATGACAATAACAACCCCAGACTATCTCCCGAGATGAGAGAGAGAGAGAGAGAGAGAGAGAGAGAGAGAGAGAGAGAGAGAGAGAGAGAGAGAGAGAGAGGGCAGACAGACAGACAGACAGACAAAAACCCCTCTTTTCATACACACTCAAATTCAGCTCACAAATTTAACTCATCTTGGACGATTGATCAATCAAGGAAAAAACCCACAGGCGAAAGGCCAAAAATTTGTCCGGATGCTGACATTTAGAAGTCATGCTTACGTTGTGAGGGAATCAAGCAGTTTGAGAGTGATACACTTTTCACTATGGTAAAGCTAAAGATCCACAGCAAGTTATCTGACTAGGAGCTATCGACAAAGTCATCTTAAGATAATGCAAAAGCCAAAGAAATCTACTTGTTGAAATTTCTACATGGAAAAGTTCATGCTTAAGTCCAGGTTTAAGACTGTGTCAAGCAAGTTTTTTTTTGTTTTGTTTTGGTGGGAGAGGTGGGGTTGAGGGGTTGCTTGACAGGTAGGCATACTGCGTGCACATATTCATGCCTCCATGCAGCCTGTCATGCCTCCTTACCTCCTCTACAAGTGAAAAACAAAGGCACGCAGACAGACAGAAGAGAAGAGAGTGAAGGTAAGGGAGACAACACTGCATGAACTGGTGAGATGGCCGGTGCCTAGAACAGTGGAAAGGAAGGGACATTGTGTAAAACACAATAAATAAACATAAATCGAACTAAAATGAAAAACCAGTGCTGTTTTCTATTATATTTTGTTATATTCTAAAAATCAGGATAACAGAAATAAACGAAAATTATATAGAAATATGTATAATTCTGATCATAGCCAGTATGAATTTGCTCCTATAAAAGCATGATTAGTATTTGTGCGTTCTTCACAAAACAACCAAAAATCATCAAATTTGTCTGCTAAAACATAATAACTAACGACTGTGCCAAACGGTGCAATGGTACAACCTTGAATAGCAGTTATACACCACAGTCATAGACATACATCAGATAGAAAAAATAAGATAATGTACAAGTCGCACACAAGCTAAGAGAAAATTCTGAGGAACAAATCTACATTTAAACAATCGAAAGTGATAACACTGACGACAGCGTAAACAAGCTAAACTGCATGCACAATGTTCACTAAAGAGGTAAAAAATTTCCTGATTGTCTCTTGAAAGCATGAAACACAAAGAATAAGGAGAAATTTGATTGATGGTAGTTTTGCATCGTATAAATTTCATTTCTCCAAACCTCATGATCTGTTGCCTAATTGTTTCTCATATGTCTCGTCATCTGCCTTTTGTGACGTCCAAATATGTAGAATCAACCTGTTTACTTTACAACAGAAACATACTTTACCAGTTAAAATATCCCCAAGTTAATAAAATATCCCACATAAAAGTCACTTTACGCTCTATTTGGTCTGTGCTTTAGCTAAAACCGCTATGTAACTCGTAACTGATAATCTTACCGTGTCAAAACACGTGTACATTTACAAATCCCTATATTCAATACAATTTGAAATTCATTTTCAATCATTGCTACTATGTATCACAATTCACTCACATGTGATGTTAAAAGCACTATAAATACACGGTCACGGTACATACACGTGCCTCCTCTTATTAGTCCATGTCTGAGATCTCCATAGCAAAATGTCATAAAATTCTGGTAGAAAAAACAGCAAATGATTGTTCATTGCTATTGCTAATGTATTTAGAATTTGATGATGAAAGTGCACATTGTTTAAGTGTTTATTGTGACGTCTTACTTAGAATGTGATGATGGCTGTGCATACTGTTAATGTGTTTCCTGTGTAGTCGTTGACTTCTGACTTTATTTTTTGAAAAGTTAACTCTTAAAACAATGTGATAATCCACGAAAGTACTTCTTTGCGTGTAGTAACAAATAGACCAGCCACTTTTAAAGGATTCATTGTGACAATGGTTTCCTCCGTCTCACTGACCTAAATGTTAAAATCAAAACAGAATGCAGCTTTTCTTTTAACACTGTGACAATGCATTGTACAACGCTAAAACAAAACGCATAGTACATGCACTGACAATAGACAAGCAGTGGTAATCGTCCATACAGGAATGAAAGAAACAACAAAAGTGCAGTGACAATAACACAATGACTGTAATCTGTTTTAAAACTTTCAGACAACAATGGCAGAGACAAGATGCTGCTCACCATACATACATTCTGCAGTTTCGTCCGAGTCGTCGCTAGCTCCGCAGTTGGGATTACCATCACATTTCAGTGCCTGGTTGATGCAGTAGTTGTTAGTGGTGCAGGTGAACTGCAGGCAGTTTTCTGACATGGACAGACCAAAGAAAATTACTGCTAGTTTAAGTCAAAATATTAGCTTAGTTTCAGCAAAGAGACTACACCAGGAGTGCCCCAAGAGTAGTCTTCGATTTCAGAGAGACTAACACACTGGTAAAGCAATGGGGAAAAACTGCCAGTTTACAAACTAATAAATAAACAGACAAATAAATAGATAAGATAAAATGAATTAACAAACAAAGACACAAAGAAACAAACAAACTGACTAATTACCAACAAACTAACTATGTAAAGATAAAAAAAGGAAGACAGAAAGAAAGGCAATCAAACGAAAAGCCAGTCTTTGGAAGCCGAGTCCAGTGACTCAAAATTTCGTTTTAGTGAGACTAGCCAGTAAACCAACAGATAAAAACACTTCTATTTTAAGTCAAAATTTCATCTACGTTCGAGAAAGACTAGCTCTGACAAAACACAACAGCAGAGTAAAGAACAAGAAGGTTGCCACCTTAATCATTTCAGTCAAGTTTCTGAGAGGTTAACCGCACCCAAAAGCAACAGAGCTGCCAATTCAAGTCCATGTTTACACCAAAATTAAAAAATGTTATTCAAACCAGGAAACAAAAGTAACAAAATCAAGAAAGTGTAGGTCTCGGTCTACGTTTCAGCTAAAAATATGGATGATTAGCCAGAACAAAAGTATAAAAGGACTGGCTGATTTAAAGTTCAACATTTCACAAAATTTCTGACAAATCAACAACACCAAAAAATTAAAGGGCAACACAGTAACAAAACGAGGAGAAAAATGTGCCTAGAAAAGACCCACAGCAGATCTGACAATTTCAAGATGACAGCCTCTATGACAAAAACACCGAATCATAGTATTAAGCCACTATACAAACTCGACAAAGGTTTCTGACACGCACAACTAAGCATCGCAGCCATAAAGCCTTTCCACATTCTGCATGAGGTCTGGCAGCAGCAACAACAACAACAAACAACAACAACAACAACAACAACAACAACAACAACAACAACAACAACAACAACAACAACACACACACACCATACTTTAGAAATAAATTTTTACAAAAAGTACAGAAACACAAGTTTACCACTGGAGTGTATCTCGGTGTACACTATATCAAAACCTCGGGCTCCTAAAGAAGCTGGAGAGGAGATAAATCTGAAACAGAAAAATAAATATGGGATAACTGGTATGACTTTTGAACTGTGTAAATTGTTGTCCACTTCAACAATTCAAAGAATATGCAAACACACATGTACTCTCTCTCTCTCTCACAACACACACACAACATACACACAACACACACACACACAATATACATAGGTAGAAAGAAACTCTAGGGAGAGCTAGACAACAGAAGGTCTTCAGAGAAGTAACCCCCTTTAGACAAGTGTTTCGGCCCTGAATTCCTTACACTCTCGGGGGGCCGGGCCACATCCAGGTCATGACTCCTGGATGCCCTTCTGCTGTATATATATATATATATATATATATATATCATATGTATATATACACATATATTTCTATGTATGTATGTATGTATCTTTGCATGTATATAAGTATGTATCTCTCTCTCTCTATGTATACATATATGTGTATCTATATATCTATATATATATATATATATATATATATATATATATGTGTGTGTGTGTGTGTGTGTGTGTGTGTGTGTGTGTGTGTGTGTGTGTGTGTGTGTGTGTGTATGTGTGTGAGAGTGTGAGTGTGTGTGTGTAAGTATCTTCTGCCTATACCGCAAAGTGTCGCGGGAAGATAAAGGCGTTTGTGGCGAGGCGGGAGGCTTCGTAAGCGATATGTTATACGTGCCCAATGTTTCTGATGTCATGTCGCTCCAGTGTAGCCGTGGTCTCCCTCTGGCTCTGGTGCTGGGAAATCTGGATTTGTACGCGCACTGGGCCGGTTGGTATGGGGCATCCTTGTCACATGTCCAAACCACTTTATCTGCGGTCTTTCTGTGTATTGTAGGAAAGGGGCAAGTCCTACAGTTTCTCGGAGTGTCTCATTTCTGACCCTGTCTCTCCTGACATATTTCATCTCGCAGACTAAGAATTTTTGTGTGCGATTTTATTAGTGACCATGTCTGGCACCGGTATGTGAGAGTCTGGATAAATATGGTATTGATTAGTTTTCTTCTGGTGCTCAAGGGGATGCTTGGATGCTGCAAAAGAGGTGCTAGTTTGTAGCTAACAGCATTTGCTTTTTGGCAGCTTATTTCAATTTCTCTTTCGAATGTTCCATTTTCAGTAAAACTGATACTTAGATATCTGAATTCCGATGTTTGTTTTAAGTGAGTTCCATCTATATTTACGTCCAGCTTTCCCGGTGTTCTGCCACCTGTCATTACCTCTGTCTATCCAATGCTAATCCTCATGCTGCGTTTCTTGCAACGTGAATTCAGTTGGTCTAGATGATCTTGGAGTTGGGGTTTGTTGCTATTCATCATGGGTCTGATCATAGATGTGTGCATTGTTTCACATAAATGTATATATATATAGACATGCATGCACATGTATGTAACTTCTCAACACTTGTAAAAGAACGTTTAATCAAAAGAAGGCTTGTTTACTCAATGAATACACGTGTTCTGATGAAAATCTCATTTGCAAACACTGGGCCCAACAATAACATTTTAACTACCTCCAAACCACTGATCTGTGTGTCTCACCAGTAAAGACACAGACCATCCCCTTCCTCAATCTATCTCCAACCAATTTACCATCTTCCCGCAACCTGAAAAAGTACACAAACCAAACCAAACCAGAAACAAAAAGTAAAGTAAAATACGTTCAAACCACAAAATGAACAAAAATCCACCAGCTACAGCAACGTCAAGAATGTGACTAGATATGAGACAGGACTTGAAATCAGTGTACACTTAAACAAGCCAGCATTAACACACAAGACGGTCAAGACATTTGTACAATTTTTAATGATAAATTGAGAAAAAAACCCACCATAAACAAAGGCAAATGAATAATGAATAAAGAAATCGATAAATATGCCAAAACTTAGTGGACAAAACAGTACACAACTTATTTGACATTTTAATGAGCCAGACACAAGACGAAAATGAAGATCTGATATGAAATGTGGCATCATACGAAAACGACGGGAAAACATCCTCGATGTAATACTGATAGAATGCAGTCATCATGATGAATATCTTACATGAAACCTGACATCACACGAAAACGATGTTATACAAAAACGATCTACTGCCAAAACGATTTCATAGAAATACAATAAATGCAGTCTTAAGTTGTCTGGCATTTCTTTTCCTTAAAGTTTTGTGCATTTATTTTTTGTTGTCTTTTCTGTATGCTTGACAAAGGCCAGTTGGCCGACAATTTGTGCTTGTTTTGTCTTGTCTTGCGCCTGTCTCGTTTTGTTTTGTTATACTGAGTACACATTCTGATTGCATTTTGTGTATTTCTGGTTTCAATTTGCTTCAGCGCAAGCAGCCACTTTCATTTAGAAACGTCGTTTTCGTATGATGTCATGTTTCATATCAAATAATCTTTATTTTGGTCTTGCGTCTGGCTCAACGAAACATGATAAAAGCTAAAGTTTTGTGCATTTATGCTTTGTTGTTTTTTATTCGCTTGACAAGGACCGCTTGTTTAAAACCTTAAGCCTGTACTGCCTTGTTTTATCCTGCGCCTGTCTTGTCTTGTTTTACATACTGAATGCGCGTTCTGATAGTATTTTGTGTATTTCTAGTTCAAATTTCCTTTGACGCTAGAAGTCTGACTTATAAAATGCATTTTAAAATGTCACGTAAATAACCAGAATTACACGTATAAGAAGGGAGAGGCGAGATAAATAAACAAAAGGAGAAAAAGAGAAGACAGGGAGGAAAGACAGACAGACAGACAGACAAACAGAGAGAGAGAGAGAGAGAGAAAGAGAGAGAGAGAGAAATACAGAGACAGGTTGACAGACAAAATAGAGAGTGAGAGTGAGAGAGAGAGAAAGAGATTGAGAGAGAGAGAGAGCGGGAGAGAGGGAGGGTGAGAGAGAGAGAGAGAGAGAGAGAGAGAGAGAGACAGACAGACAGACAGACAGACAGAGAGAGACAGAGAGATACTGAAACAGAGGCAGACAGACAGAGACAAAGAGACAGAACACAAATGTTGTCAAACATGAAACAGTACCTTAACCTAAGAGAATCATGTGTAGACATGAAGGTGATTTGTTCCGAAGACTTTCCACAAAGAGAAGCCAAAGGTCTGTATGCCATACGAACATCATACACCTTTAACACGGCATGACGACAATCTGAAACACCCACGCACCGATCAATACAAATGCTAATGCCAGTGACTGTAATGGTGATAATGGTGGTACTTGATGATGGTGACGACGAGTACAATGGCGATGATCTTTATCTCTTTTACAGATTTTCCATTGCATACTAACAATGTCGTATACAGATATCATTGATCAGGTTGGTATAATAATGGTGATAATAATAATAATGACAACGATAACGATTATAAGGATGATTTGGTTATCACAGAGACAGAGCACGTTTGTTAACTTACAACACGGACTTCACCAAGAAAACAGATGCTGATGCTGATGATGAAGGTGACTATGACAAAAACCAAAGCATGAAACAAAATATCTGTCTTTACACCAAACTTTCGAAAGTCACCGGCGACAGAGAAGCGGTCGCACCAGAGATATGGAGACAGATACGTAACTCCTCTACGCCAGTCTATGGTAACTTTTTAACCCTTTGACTCCCGCACCCAATCCACCAATTGCAAAAACATAACCCTTTGACTCCCTCACCCTAACCACCAGCTTCCTTCAGGGTTAAAGGCAAATCGCATTTAGGCAGTTTCCTTTGTGCTCACTTTCTTGTTCCATTTTCTACTCCACCTTAATGGTCACATTAAAAGCAAACGATAGTCTCGAAGATGGGTTCATGAAAATGATTCGTGTTGATTACTGACCCTCAGAGACTCCCTCCATGCTGAGGTCTGGCAGTTCTATAAGGATCCTGTTGGAAGAGCGGCTGGCTTGGATGGTCCACTCACACACAGTCTGTGCCAAATACTTGCGAGGGTACTGAGGGCTCGTGATCTTCCCACCATTACCCTGGCTGTTGATGTCCTGAGGCCCGCATCCTGGGTGGACAAAGAGAGACAGAAATAATTTAACACTATATCATAATATAGTAATGGTGATAATAATAATAACAATAATAATAAAAATGATAATAATAATGATGGTGATAATAATAATGACATTTAGGCTATACGGCGCCAAATCTTGAGCTATACATCAAATCAAAATGCGCTCTCATCACTCACCAAATCATTCATTCGCAATGACAAACACTCAAGGGTACTAAACACACACAGACCGGGACGGGGAGGACAGAGGGGAGTATGTGAAAAGGAAGGGTACACACAGGAAGAAAATCACCACGGGACAAGGTGTTGTAGTATCTGTAGATCTAGTCACGATTTTAGTAAGATGCAGACGATGCAAGGGACATTACTCTGATTGATAGCCTCGTTCTGACGACTTCTGAGTTGAGATCAGCTACGAGTTGTTGGAAACTAACGGAGAACTCGACGCTTCGTCTCCAGGTGTTAAGTTCAAGCATTTTCATGCATACACTCAAGACTACGAAAGAGTACATGGTGGCAGCGGTAATATGGACCCAGACGAAAGACTGGCAAGTGCCAATAATAATAATAATAATAATAAAGGCAATTTATATAGCGCTTTCCAGAGCACAAAGCGCTTCACATAAAATCAGTATATAATTAAATACAAATAGATACACCAACATAAAATTTAAACATACCGCTGCTAACACTATATAACATAAAACATAAAATTTACGTTCAACAAGACATATTAACATAGTAAATTCAAATATTACTAAAAATAGTGACAATCATACAAAAATATTTTCTCTCTCTTTCTCTTCACACACACACACACACACACACACACACACACACACACACACACACACACACACACACACACACACACACACAGACCCAAACACACTCCCTCTCTCAACCACTCAGTTTCTCTACTATCAAATTCTATCACGCTTACACATACTCTTACTCATACTCTCACTCTCTTGCCCCACCCCAACCATACTCTCGCTCTCCACCGTGCTCCCGATATTCCTTGCTCACTCTCTCTCTCTCCCGCACAGCCTCCCTCCCTCTCTCTCTTCCCCTCTCCCTCTCTCTTGCTCGCATAAACATGCTTCACACACACACACACACACACAACACACACACACACACACACACACACACACACACACACACACACACACAAACACACACACACATATATGTAGGAACGATGATCAGGGCTGAGAGAGAAGAGAAAGAGAAGATCAATGAAAGTATTGAGTGAAAAGATAGGTCTTCAGACTAGACTTGAAAGAAGGAAGACATTGCTTATGGCGAATATGATAGGGAAGGGAGTTCCAGGTCATGGCAGCAGAGTGGGAGAAAGCTCTCTGACCATGCAGTTTCCGGTTGAAACGGGGAACACAGAAAGTTCTTGTGTCGGTAGAGGATCGGAGAGTTCTGGATGGTACATACACTTGAAGAAGTTCAGACAGATAAGAGGGAGCGGAGCAAGTAAGAATTTTGTAACAGAGACAGCAACATTTGTATTTGATTCTTTGTTCAACTGGAAGCCAATGCAACTTTTTCAGAAGAGGAGAACATGACTGGGATCTAGGGGCTTTACAAACAAGCCTAGCTGCTGAATTCTGAACACGTTGGAGAGGTTGAATGACAACTGAAGGGCAGCCGATTAGAATAGAATTACAGTAGTCCAAGCGTGAAAGAATATAAGAGGAAATAAGAGTTTTAGTGGCTTCCTCAGTAAGAAAGGGGCGGATAGAAGCAATACGTCTTAGTTCCATATAAGAAAGCTGGCATATCTTAGTGACATGTTTTTGCATAGAAAGATCATGATCTAAAAGAACTCCTAAATCCCGGACACAGTCAGAAAATTCAATGGAACTAGAACCTATAGGGAGAGAAGAAGAAAGTGTGTTGATATCATGATGTGAGAAACGTATAGCCTCCGTCTTGTCACAGTTAAGTTTCAGTTTATTTGATGACATCCAGAGATCAATGTCAGAGGTACAGTTTTGGAGAGAAGAAATTGCATCAGGATAGTCATCAACAGAAGCTGAATGAAGGAGCTGAGTGTCATCCGCAAACATTTCATGCGAAATGGAATGGCTGCGGATGACATCAGAAAGAGGGGTAGTATACAGAATGAATAAAACAGGACCGAGCACGGAGCCCTGAGGCACACCAAAATCGAGGGAGGTTTCATTTGAACGGTGACTATCCACTAGCACAAACTGTTTCCTGTCTGAAAGATAAGAGTGAAACCAATTAAGAGCTAAGTCTCTAATACCAAATGTATGTTCCAAACGGGAGAGAAGAATTTCATGGTCTATGGTGTCGAAAGCAGCTGAAAGATCTAACAAGAGGAGGACAGAAATTTTATTTTTATCTAACGAATTGAGAATATCATTAAGGATACGAAGGATGGCAGTCTCTGTGCTGTGCTCTGGACGATATGCTGACTGATGGGGAGATAGAAGGTTGTTGGCAGTCAAATGAGCTGAAAGCTGGTGGAGGACAATTTTCTCGAGAATTTTGGACAGAAAGGGGAGGTTGGAAATGGGGCGGTAATTTTTCAACACGTTGGGGTCAAGGGAAGACTTTTTCAGGAGAGGCTTAACAAGAGCAGTCTTAAAATCAGAGGGAACAGAAGCTGAAGATAGTGATTCATTAAGAATGCGAGTGATAGTGGGGAGAAGGGTGTCGAGGTGGTCATAGAGAAGAGGGGTGGGGATGGGGTCGAGAATACAAGAGACTTTGGGGGACTCAGTAATCAGCTTCCGTACAAATGATTCAGAAACAGGAGTAAACTGACAGAGTGGTGTACCTTTATAAATAACGGACTGGTCAGTTGTGTCAGAGGATGACAGAAACCCATCACGGATGGTCAGAATTTTCTGGGTAAAAAAGTCGGAAAACAATTTTGGTAACTGAGATAATTCATGTGTGGACGGCAGAGTAACATCGGAAACCTTTCCCAGCATGCCTGTGACAGTTCTAAAAAGATCTTTGCATGATACTGCTGAAACAACTTTAGAAGAATAGAATTTAGTTTTAGCATCATGGACGAGATCGACAATTTTCTGTTTTGCGGTTTCATAAATCTGCTTATGTACCGTCAGGCGAGACGATGCCCAGCGACGCTCAGCTTTACGGCGCTCACGCTTAAGTTGCAAAAACGCAAACAGTCTTCCATTGCCATGGGACAGCTACAAACTGGAAGATATGGTCTCAGCGTCTTGATCGAAATTACCATGCAACTCAACTTTCTCAGAAAGACAGACAGGAGCAACTCTTTGTTTTCCTGTGTGCCATGGGGGATAAAGTGGTCGATTTATAGAATGTTTTGCAAATCGATGAATCAATGAAATAAAAACGAAATTTGACCAACACTTTGGTGCCAGAAAGAACATAATTGTAGAAAGAGCAAGATTTAATCAGAGCAAACGACGATCAGGTTTATCAACTGACAACTTTATTCAAAACCTACACAAAACAGCTGCAGACTGTGAGTATAGAGTCCTGAAAGAAGAACTGATTCGTGATCAACCGGACTACAAGCAAAGCTAGAGCTTACTCTTGCTATGGCTGTCCAACTCGGTGAACAAGCAGAAGCCAGGCATCAATCTCAACCTCTTCTCAGAGATCAACTCAGCACTACAGTCTGTGCAATCAGTCAACTTGGGTCATCAACAAACAAACATCAGGTCCACTCTTCACAATTCTCTTGCAGAAAATGATCTTCAGAACAACACTTCCACCCCGCTGTCAAAAGAAATGTGGCTACTGTGGCCGGGAACGTCTCCCCAGAGACAGGTGCCCTGCAAAAAAATGCCATCTGCTCCCAATGCCAAAAGAGAGGTCACTTTTAAGCAGTATGTTGCAGTGATAGTAAGCGTGCTGTCCATGAACTGACCGATACATTCAATGGTCAGACCGATGATTTTGATGAGTTTAACTACTATGTTGAAAATGACGATGACAAAGATACTGAATTTTTTCTTGGATCTATGTATAGTGATCTTGACAATATGTGCAGTGCAACACTGGAAGTCAACGGCCACCCAGTGACATTCAAAGCTCGACACCGGAGCGCTGTTCTTGTCATCAGTAGCACTGAATCTTGGTTACAAGGACAACTACTTCAATGTCCCAGCAAAATTTTACATGGTCCAAGGGGTTCCACTCTATCTCCACTTGGCACCCTGAATGTGACACTCAGTTATCACTGCAGAACTACACAGGAGACAAGTATGTCCTCGATAACCAGCCCTGCTCTCTTCTCAACAAAAAAGCATGTGTTGAACTGGATATCGTCAAACGTGTTAACAGAGTCAAGGATACGGTCTACAACCCAAATCTTTACAAGATTAGTGACAAGTTCAGAATCACAGTTCAAGAAAGAATTTCCAAATCTGTTTACAGGTCTCGGAAAAGTCACCTCAGAGTACAAAATCAAGCTCAACAATGATATACGGCCTGTGTGTATACCTACACCAAGGGAAATAGCTCAACCACTCCTTCCAAAGGTAAAAGCTGAACTTGAAAGAATGGTCAAACTACTGGTCATTTCAACAGTAAATAAACCAACAAGCAGGTGCTCAGGTATCGTGCTGGTACCCAAAAAGCGGGGCAGTCTGGATCTGTGTAGACCTCACTCAGCTGAACAAAGCGGTACAGTACAACAAGAAATTTATCCCCTGTTCTCTGTCGATGAACACTTGGCGAAATTAGGTCAGTAAATATTTCCTTAAACTCGACTGCAAGAGTGGAATCTGGCAAATTCCGCTTTTCCCAGACTTAAAGCTACTCACAACTTTCATCACACCCTTCGGACGCTTCTTTTTCAATCGCCTTCCATTCGGCATCAGCTCCGGATCTGAAAATTTTCAACGCACGATATCGGAAGTCCTGACTGACATGGAAGGAGACATCTGTCACATGGATGATATTCTCATGCACGCTGCAACCTGAAACGCCCCAAATCGGCTTGTTAGAGAAGTTTTTCAGCGTTTACAGAATGTAGGACTCACTCTAAATGAAAAATGTGAGTTTTCGAAATGCTCTGTGAAATTCTTAGGTCACTTCATCGATGACCAAGGTGTCCGTCCCGATCCTGACAAGGTAGAGGCCATCAAAAAATTTCCTGTGCCGACCAACATCACAGAACTACAGAGATTCATGGGGATGGAGAATCAACTTGCCAAATACATTTCCCAAACTTGCCAACATCAACACACCTTTGCGTCAACTCCTTCGCAAGGGCAACGCCTGGGTATGGGATCATCTTAATAATAATAATTACAATATTTATATAGCGCAAAATCTTGATAAAATCAAATCTAAGCGCTGAAGCAGACACACACGCAGGCACGCACGCCCGCACACACACGCACGCACACACACAGACACACACACACACACCACACACACCCACACACACGCATGGCTATAAATGGGGAGAAAGAATAAAAGCAATAAAAGCAAGAATAAAAGCAATGGAAAATTATAGAGAGCATAGCATACAATTATATATTATAACCATGTGATTCCCTCCGAGCGGAGACAGGCTGCAGAGGGGAGGGTTGAGTGAGGTTAGGATTTTATGCAGGAGAGAAAAGGTGAGTTTTGAGAGCGGACTTGAAGGAGACAAAAGTAGGTTGCTGACGGACTGAGAGAGGAAGTTTGTTCCAGGAGAGTGGACCAGAAACAGAGAAGGCTCGTGGACCATAGGTATTGAGCTTAGTGCGTGGAAAGCGAAGAGTCAGAGGATCAGAGGCAGAGCGGAGGGTACGTGAGGGAAGATAGATCTCAAGTAGGCTTGACAGGTAATCGGGGGCTGCGTTATTGAGGCTTTTGTAGCACATGGTGTCTAGTTTGTACTGTATGCGCTTTGATACAGGGAGCCAGTGAAGTTGTGCCAGGAGAGGAGATATGTGGTCAGCTTTTTTCTTTTTGAGTACAAGGCGTGCAGCATTGTTTTGAATGCGCTGTAGGATGTGAATGGTGGAGGCAGGAAGACCAGACAGGAGTGAATTGCAATAGTCAATGCGAGACATTATGAAGGAGAGAACGAGTTTTGCAGTTGTTTCGACAGAGAGATACTTCCTGATCAGCTTTATACGATGGAGATGATAGTAGCAGGATCTGGCAGTTTGAGAAACAAAGTTGTTCATGGAGAGGGTAGAGTCAATGCAGACACCAAGGTTTTTAGCTGAATCAGAAATTGGGACTGATGTGTTACATAATGGGAGAGAAAGAGGAGGCAGCTGAGAAAGTTTCTGACGGGTGCCAATGAGGATAGCTTCTGTTTTGTCGTCATTAAGCTGAAGTCTATTGTGTGTCATCCAGTTCTTAATGTCCGAGTAACACTCAGTGGTGCGAGTCAACAGGCGCTGTATATTATCAGGTGAGTCACTGTCTTGAAGTTGGGTGTCATCAGCATAGAAGTGGTGTTTTATAGAATGGGAGTTGGTGATGGTGGACAGGGGGGAGGTGTAAAGAGTGAAAAGAACAGGGCCAAGGACAGATCCTTGTGGAACACCACAGGTCAGGTATGCAGGTTGAGAGTAAGTGCCATTGATGAGAACGGTTTGTTTTCTGTTTGATAGGTATGAAGTGAACCAAGACAGAGCAATGTCAGAGATGCCAAAAGTATGATGAAGTCTAGAAAGGAGAATACCATGATCAATGGTATCAAAGGCTGCAGACAGATCAAGGAGTGTGAGGAGAGAGACTTTGCCAGTATCAGTTGCAAGGAGGAGATTGTTGAGAATGTGTAGTAGGGCAGTTTCAGTGCTATGGCACTGGCGGTAGGCTGACTGGAAAGGATTGAGGAGATTGTTGGCAGACAGGTGAGAGTTCAGCTGGTTGAGGACGACTTTTTCAAGGAGTTTTGACAAGAAAGAGAGATTAGAGATAGGCCGGTAATTTTTCAGTTCATTTGGATCTAAATTGTGTTTCTTGAGGAGAGGGTGAACAATAGCAGACTTGAAAGAATCTGGGACAGTTCCAGTTTGAAGAGAAGTGTTGATGATGTCAGTGATGAATGGGAGGAGAGTAGGGAGACAGTCGGCGTAGACAGAACCTGGAAGAGGATCCAGTTCGCAGGTTTTGAACGACATGGATCTGATTGTGTTGAGAATTTCTTCTTGTGAGACTGGGGTAAAAGTAGTAAGAGGTGTGCCAGAGAAGGAAGGGTCAGGTGGGCATGGTTGACAGGGTGTCCTGTCAAGCCTGTCACGAAGAGTTTGTATTTTGGTGGTGAAATAGTTGGAGAATACAGATGGGAGTTCTTCATTTGTATGTTTTGTTGGGAGAGGTAAATCTTTTCGTGTGCCAAGGAGATGATTCATGGTTGTAAAGAGTTCTTTTGTTTTAGAGGCATTCAGGATTTTGGTTTGGAAATAGCTTGTTTTTGCTGATGCAATGAGGGTGGATACTTTTGTTTTAGAGGCTTGGAAAAGTTGCCTGTGTACAGTGAGTTTGGATTTGCGCCAGCGGCACTCTGCTCTGCGGCGGGCAATCTTTCCAACAAGTGAAAGAACTGCTCACACCCCCACCTGTACTGGCCCACTATGACTCTCAAAGGTCAACAGTCATTGCAGCCGACGCCACAAACAACGGCATCGGGGCAGTTTTGCTGCAAAGTCAGGATGGCAGATCCCGGAGGCCAGTATATTACATGTCACACTCACTCAGTGACACAGAAAAGAACTGTTCTGTGACTGAAAAAGAGGCACTGGCAACCACATTGACGTACGAAAGATTCAGTGATTACATCTTGGGCCTAGACGTCACAGTGGAAACTGACCATAACCCTTAAGCTTCGACTCATGCCATACAACCCGAAAGTAATTCATGTTGAAAGTAAGAAGCAGATCACAGCCGATGCCCTGTCCAGAGTTCCTGTCGGTATTTTGAAATCTGCTGACATAGACCTCATCAATGAGACATCAGCCTTCCCCAAACAAAGCATTTGATATTCTCCCACCAACAGCTGAGAAGCTGCAAGAAATCCGTGAGGCGCAAAAAGCTGAAGATGTGGTACAGCAATTTTCAGAATACTGCACAAAGAGCTGGCCTGTCTATAGGCCAGAAAATCCAGCACTCAAGCAGTATTGGCTCATCTGGGAACATCTAACCATCGTCGACGACCTTCTCCTGTTTGATGATCGTCTTGTCATCCCTAGATGTATGAGGATGGACATCTTGAATCGTCTTCATGAAGGACATCTAGGGATCACCAATTGCCGCACACTGGCATGTTTATCTGTCTGTGGCCTTACATCTCATCAGACATTGAAGAAATGGTGAACAAGCGCTCTAGCTGCCCCATTCATCAGCACGAGAAAGAACCACGTCTATCTTCGTCTTTTCCTGAACATCCATGGTCATTGCTGGGAATGAACCTTCTCGAACTGTATGGAAAAACTTACCTGCTCATCGTGGATTATCACTCCGGTGGACTGATGTGAAACTTCCCAACAATCTCAACAGTGCAGCTGTGATACATCAAGTGAAAAAAGTCTTTGTTGCGCAAGGAATACCTGACATTGTCATTTCCGACCAAGGTCCCCGATTTGCAAGCCACGAATTTGCAAAATTCGCAACAAATAATGGACTGACACATGTAACCAGCTGACCAAAACATCCAAAAGGCAACGGAGAAGCGAAACAGGCAGTCAAGACCATCAAACAGTTACTGAAGAAGAACAATGACCCACTTATCTACAGGGAACCCCTCTACAAAATGTTTATCCCAGCAGAAACCCCCAAACTCAAACCCAACACTCCTGACTATGAAGCTATCGCTAACAAGGAAGCAGCCAACAAGGAAAAGCAACGCTTCAACTACAATCAACGTCATGTTGCAAGAGATCTGCCAACACTCAGAGCAATCAACTTCATGTTGCAAGAGATCTGTCAACACTAAAAGCAATCAACGTCATGCTGCAAGAGATCTGTCAACACTAAAAGCAATCAACGTCATGCTGCAAGAGATCTGTCAACACTAAAAGCAATCAACGTCATGCAGCAAGAGATCTGTCAACACTAAAAGCAATCAACGTCATGCTGCAAGAGATCTGTCAACACTAAAAGCAATCAACGTCATGCTGCAAGAGATCTGTCAACACTAAAAGCAATCAACGTCATGCTGCAAGAGATCTGTCAACACTAAAAGCAATCAACGTCATGCTGCAAGAGATCTGTCAACACTAAAAGCAATCAACGTCATGCTGCAAGAGATCTGTCAACACTAAAAGCAATCAACGTCATGTTGCAAGAGATCTGCCAACACTAAAAGCAATCAACGTCATGTTGCAAGAGATCTGTCAACACTAAAAGCAATCAACGTCATGTTGCAAGAGATCTGCCAACACTAAAAGCAATCAACGTCATGTTGCAAGAGATCTGTCAACACTCAGAGCAATCAACGTCATGTTGCAAGAGATCTGCCAACACTAAAAGCAATCAACGTCATGTTGCAAGAGATCTGCCAACACTAGAAGCAATCAACGTCACGCTGCAAGAGATCTGCCAACACTAAAAGCAATCAACGTCATGTTGCAAGAGATCTGCCAACACTCAAAGCAATCAACGTCATGTTGCAAGAGATCTGCCAACACTAAAAGCAAGTGATTCTGTCTGGAGATTGCAGCGTCCTGGTGAGGTCATTTCAACAACCAACTGTCCGCAGTCCTACCTCATCAAAACACCCCAAGGAATCATCAGGCGCAACCAAGCTGCAATCATCAGCACCCCATCAGCAAGAAATGACAACACACCAGTAGCACCAACGACACAACGACGGACGGTTACAGAGTCAAACAAAACTGACACCAGTTGTGCCAACTACGCCGATGACACCGACTACACCCAGACCGTCAATTCAGGCAGAGCAGGAACCAACAGTCGGCCCCAACCCAGCACCTGATCCAGACATACCTACCTAGCTTTCCACCACTCCTTCAGGCCATGGGCAGCAGTTCTCCAGATTTGGACGTTGAATTGTAAAGACTAACAAACTCAATCAATGAAGAATGAACTGAGCAGTTTTGCAATACTTTCACCAAGAAGTAAACAGTGTTTTAGATTTATGATGATAATCAAAACGTGCTTTAGTCAAGAGGTTTAGACATTCACGAACTGTCAAAGGGAGACCGGCACATGTGAACATTTAAAAAAATAAAATCTGACGAAAAGACAGGACAATGACAGACCGTCACGACAATGAAAACGAGTTCCAAACGTTTTCAGAAGATTCCTGGAGAAAGCGTTCTCATGTCTTCCTTAACAAACGCTGATCTATGGTAACTTTTTTGATCCATATGACCTTGACTTTGGTGCCATGACTTTTAAGTCGATGCACTTATGACTCCTTTACAGTCTACGCCTTGGGCCCACATTTGGTAAAAAGACAGTCAGCAACAGCTGAGAAAGTCCAGTTAAAATATTTCTGTCAGAGACACTGACAGAGAGAAACATCTCTCTGGTCAACAGGAAACGATCTCCTCGTCCCTTTATTTTTATTTTTTAAGGACAAAAAGGGAAAGTGCAAACCATGAATAAAGACAGACACTTTCACAACGCTGGATACAGAAAGGACAGAAACACTTTTTTAGGATCATCGCATTCAGGGAGATTACCTTTGTGCTGACTTTTTTTCGCCCTATTTTCTACGCCACAAAGCTGGGACAGTTTTTTTTTTACAATTCGATGAAGATGTCGATAGGGATGATGATCATAATGCTACGGACTTCCATCTAGGATTGAGACTGCTTGAAAGGGCGGTACTCTACGCTTACTATCATAATATATCCTGGCGTCAATCAAGCCCGAGAGATACAGACACCTGCGGTGCTGGTCAGAAGATTTGAGCAACACCTTCAACGACGCATCCGTGAAGTGGGTTGTGGTCCCAGTCTTCCAAATGAGCCCATAGTACGCCAAACTCTGCGTAGAAGCCGGTTAGAGCCGAAAAATCCGTTAATGATTTTGAAGGGACTGACGGGGATTCGAACCCACAACCTTTCAGTCGGTAGTCCGTTGCGTTAACCACTACACCATGACGACTGGTTATGACAGAAACACTTCATAGAAAAAAAACACGTCAATATATTATAGATAAAAACATATAAACCCATTCTACATACACAGAAATGGGTAAAAAATGGGTAAAATCGACCTTCAACTTCAATATCGAGTACAAACACACACAAAGAGGTACAGACAGTCACGTACGTGCACACGCACATATATATACAAACAAAATGTACATATTTATATAAAAGAACATAAAAAAAAACAGAGAAAAGAATACATAATTGAAAACATAACTTTGTATGGTTACAAAAATGAAAATGCACTTTAATGTCAGTGGAATCATACAATTTCTTATGTATTGGTGGAAACTTCGCCTGGAATATTTATGTCTTGGTAGACAGAAGATAACATCTAGTCAAATTCTGTCTTGCAATCAGATAAAATGACACATTCCTGTACTTTCTAAGAACAACGTTTCTGGCATATTTGAATTACACCATTAACGTACGAAGTTTTGTCAGTCTGTCAAAAAATCTAGTAGCCAGAATTCATATGCTTTGCAACGATGCTTGTTTAAACAGTTACTTCGTTTGTTAGTTTTTCCTTCCCCTCTTCCAACTGCTTTTCGCCTTCTTTCTCAAGATAAGACTGACAAGATACAAGTATCTTCCTCTTCACTTCATCCGCCCCCACCCCCACCCCCACTTTTTTCTTTTGTATAAGATCACTTTTGATGTTTTGAAAAGAGCTTACATTGTTTTCTATTCTCATTGCAGCTGTTTGTTCCTAGTACGTATTTCTGATTATTCGTAGATCTTTTCCATCAACATTGAGTCTCTCCAGTTGGTTGATCAATTCATAATGTCTTACCCGATCGAAAGCCTTGGTGTAGTCAACAAAGCATAAATACAAATCCTTATTCATCTCATTTGACCTCTCTATGAAAGTTCTTAGGATGTATATGGCATTAATAGTTCCTTTTCCTTCCACAAATCCACACTGTTCTTCTGCTATTTCTCTTTTGATTCTATTCCTTGTCCTCATCATGATTATTCTTAACAGGATTTTTGTTACATGATTCATCAAACTGTGCGATGGAGTTCGCATTCTATAGCCCCTGTCTTCTTTGGAAGTGCAATGAAAATTGATTTTGACATATCTTTGGGGATTTTTCCAGTGTCGTAAATTTCATTTAGGAGGACTGTTATTTTTTCCATGCCAAATTCCTCCAGGGCTTCAATCATCTCTGTAGTAATGTTGTCTAGTCCTGGGGCTTTTCCTGGTTTCATCTTTTTCAGTGCCGCTCTAACTTCATCTTTCATTATGGGTGGTCCTTCAAAGTTCTTTTTTATAATGTGTTCTTCGTTTCTGTCATCCTCAAAAAGGTCTTTAATGTACTCTCCCCATCTATCTAATATTTTGTCCTTTTCCATGATGAGCGTGCCCATCTTTCGACTTCAAGCACGCGGTTGATGTGCATGTATTTTTCCTGTGGACAATTTCTTCAATTCGTCTGTATATATACCCTGAGGATCCGTTTTGTGTCGGTCTTCCATTTCTTTGCAATTTGTTTTCAGCCAAGCTTCCTTAGCTTCATTGCACCTATTCCTGATCTCCTTGTTTATCTTCCTGTAGATCTCTTCGTTTCTCTTTCCAAAACATCAAAAGAGGAGTCAGACAGGGTTGTGTTTTGTCACCAGATCTGTTTTCACTTTACAGCGAAAACATGAGAAACCTAGAAGAAGACCCTGGATTAAAGGTTGGAGGGAAAATGATAAACAACATTCGATACACAGATGACACCGTGCTAATTGCAGAAAGTGAAAGGGACCTACAAAACCTTGTGAATATACTAGAAAAATAGAAAGCAAAGGTAAGGGGCTGGAACTAAACAGCAGAAGACTGAAGTCATGGTGATCAGTAAAAAACCATGAAATCCCCTCATGCAAAATAACAGCAAATGGCACAACCTTGACACAGGTTGATAAATTCAAATACCTGGGAACGATCATTTCATCAGACGGCAAATGCACATCAGAAATAGCCGGCAGAATCGGCCAAGCCAAAACAGCATTCGGAAAGATGACAGGCATTCTTACCAACAAATGCCTATCAATTAACATCAAGAAGAGAGTTCTTGAATGTTATATAGAACCAATACTGTTGTACGGATGTGAGGCGTGGACAATCAACAAACAAAGCCAGAACAAGATTGAGGCAGCCGAGATGTGGTTTCTCAGAAGAATGTTGAGAGTTCCATGGACAGCAAAGAAAACAAACGAGACAGTCATGATGGATGCAGACACAAGTAGATCACTCATAAGGAAGATTAGGAAAAGACAGGCAACATTTATAGGCCATTTTATGAGGAAGGGGGATTTGGAGCACCTGGTCACAACGGGAAAGCTGGAGGGAAAGAGAGCACCGGGTAGACCCAGGGAGAAAATGCTGGACGGATTTGCAGAGTGGCTTGGACGATGGGGGTGGGAGAGATGCTAGGGGCAACGAGAGATAGAGACAGATGGAAGTCCATGATCGCCAACGCCATGCGGCAGGGCACCTGATGATGATGATAAGATCACTTAAGTGAACAGAAGTTAAACCATGATAACATCAGGCCAGCATAAAATTACATATTCTGGTGGAGACACACCTGAAAGAAGAGTGGGCATCATACTGGACAGTGACAAGTCAAAGATGGTCAAAGGATACTAGGCTATATCAGATCAAGTTTTATTAGTTACATGCACCAACACCAGCAAAGGCTGAGAAAGAAATTGACAACTTCCATAAACAATTAGAGACAGCCAAGGCTCAGTGAAAATCACAGGACATTACAATGATAGTGGGAGACATCAATGCTAAAGTGGGACAGGAAAAAGTAGATGACATAGTTGGACCTCACTGCCTTGGTACAAGAAATGAAAGGGGAGAGAAACTAGTCGAGTGGGCACAAGTAAATGAATCCATAATAGCAAACTAGACTGAGAATGGCAACATTGATATCAACATCATCCAAGTACAAAAGAACACAGATAAGCTGATAAAAAAGGATTGACAAACTTCCATAAAACAATAGACACAGAAGAGTAAAAATCACAGGAATTAACAATGATAGTGGGAACAAAATTCTAAATGACAGGAAAAATGTAGATGACATAGTGAACACAATCAAGAGATACAAGAAAGAAATGAGGAAACTAGTCGAAGGGCAAGTAAATGAATCCATAATAGCAAACATATGGTTTGAGAATAGATTAAAATGAAGCATGGATTGAATACCTAAGTACAGGAAATCAAAGGATACATCCTGATAAACAAGATTTACAAATCTCACTGATAACAAAATATAAAGGTAAATCGTAAATCACATATAACAGGAATGTTCAACAATAATATGCAACAAGAGTCATTAAGAATAATATGATGAGTAACAAGGAACAATCAAAGGAGAAAGCTAGAGGAATGTGGTTTGTCGAAGGAATGGAACTATTCATTTCCACAAAAAGATCAACTGAGTTGAAGAAGGATTTAATATTTATGCTTTGTTGATATACCAAGCCTTTACAGGTAAGACACAAAGAATTATCAAACAACTAAAAGGTCATATGATGAAGGGTCTAAAATAAGGATGTATTGGGAACAAAAGCAGTATGAGAGTAAAAATGATATAAGCTTTTCCACATATCAAAAGGTTAGCAGGGTTGTTTGTACCAATGTTCACTTACCGCGAATCATCAGTAACAAAATCCGTGATAAGGTAGGAAAATGATAACAAACTCGTTAATGCAGAGATACGTTCTAATTGCAGAACAAAAAGAAAACAACTGTGTTATAATGAATAGAAAGCAAGAATAAAGCTGCTAATAGCAAGGAGACTAAAGTCATGGTAATCAATTAAAAAAAGAGAAATCCCCTCATGCAAAATAACGGCAAATGGCACCACACTGAGACAAGCTGATAAGTTTAAATATTTGGGAACAGTCATCTCACCAGAAGGCAGATGCACATTAGACATAGCCAACAGAATCGGCCAGGCTAAAACAGCATTCAAGAAAATGAAAAGCGTTCTTACCAGCAAATCCCTATCAATTAACATCAAGAAGAGACTTCTTCAATGTTGTATGGAACTGATACTGTTGTACAGATGTGAAGCATGCACATTCAACACGCAAATTCAGAACAAGATTAAGGCAACTGAAATGTGGTTTCTAGGGAGAATATTAAAGAGTTTCATGGACAGCAAAGAAAACAAACGAGACAGTCTTGAAGGAGGCTAACACAGAAAGAAGAAAACAAACGAGACAGTCTTGAAGGAGGCAAACACACACACACACACACACACACACACACACACAAAAACCCATTAATGACGAAGATTAGGAAAAGACAAGCGAAATTTATAGGACATTTTATGAAGCAAGAGAAATTTGAGTACCTAATCACAACAGGAAAGCTGGATAGAAAAAGAGCACCAGACAGACCCAGGGAGAAAATACTTAACGGACTTGAGGAGTGGATAAAGACAGACAGGATGGGAGAAGTACTTGCAGCGAAAAAGGACAGATTCACATGAAGGTCCATGATCGCCAACGCCATGCCACAGGGTTTATGCTGATGATGATGTTAAACCAATGACCGCCGCCACACACACACACACACACACACACACACACACACACACATTTTTATTTCCATAATAACAGACACACACACTCTTTCCTTAATAACAGACAATCAGCTCCACTGACATCTGTCATGCACACACCTCTGTCACAAACACGCTCTGGGAACTCTCAGTTACATACAAACACCATCCATCTCAACCGCACCCTCCCCTAGACCCCACACACTACTTACGTTGCATGACCTCTCCATCGGAGACAAACTTGTAGGAAGCCTTGAAACCGACATCGCTGTCCTTTTGATTAGAGTGGAAGACGATCTTCACCACATTGCGAGTGGCATACGGCCCAGGCACAAAGTCTTTGTTGCAATACTTCTCTGTCAGCGTGAAGTTATTCTTGCCGTCTATCTCCTCATAAATCGCCACGTAGTCAGACCTCCGACACCTATACAAAGCGATCAGAGATAATTAGTCAAACTACAAAAGTCTGTTACATAAGGGCAGGCGATAAGCACACGGCGTCTTGTTTACACGCTTCTGACGTAAGTGCTCACACTGACAGCAAACACATCGCCTGAATTCATTCAGGCACGTCGCTTGCCTATAGATAGAAATGGGAAGAAGAGACTAAGATAGACATCTGAAAGAAAGATTTCCAATAAAATGAGTGGTCGTCGGGGAAACATGGCATTGCATCGGAAATCTGGAGTCTAGATACCAGCATTATGATCGCCGTGTCTATATCCTCGTCCTCGCTGAAGTATCTTATTCATCCGAAAGAACAACCAGTCGGCCTTACCAATGCCTGGACAGGTTTCCATTTACAGCTGGGTGGACTCTGGCGGTCGATCCAAGCCAGGGCACGCACAGGGCAAACCATCCATTTGGCAACCACACTGAAACACTATCTACTCTATCCTGCCACAAATAGCAGAGATAAAACGATACAGTTGTCTGCCTGACAGTGAAAGGTGGTAAATAGGCTTGTACTGATATCCGTCCTGCTTAGGATTCCCAGAAAAAGATGCTTAGAGCAGAGACATCTATTATCCGTCTTTTTAAACCCACCGAAATGGATGAATAAATACATAAATAATTTATTTTCATAATGACTTTCAGTTCACTCCTCACAAAGGAAGTTGAAGGAAGTGTAACAAATGTTTTTGATAACATAAATACGTCACAATTAAATAGCCAGTTTGAAAATAATCACATATATGGATGTCGAAGACATATTTCGTGTATAAAATATATATAAAAAATGGGTGAAACATTCCAACAGATACGAATGGACAGAGAAAACTGTCATCATCATCATCATCAGGTGCCCTGCCGCATGGCGTTGGCGATCATGGACTTCCATCTGTCTCTATCTCTCGTTGCTCCTTGCATCTCCCCCACCCTCCTCGTCCCCAGCCACTCTGCAAGTCCGTCCAGCATTTTCTCCCTGGGTCTACCTGGTGCTCTCTTTCCCTCCAGCTTTCCCGTTGTGACCAGGTGCTCCAAATCCCCCTTCCTCATAAAATGGCCTATAAATGTCGCCTGTCTTTTCCTAATTTTCCTTATGAGTGATGTACTTGTGTCCACCGGCGTGTGGATATGCCCTGGTGCCCACGAACCAGATCCCCAAGCTATGGGTGAATAGTTCCACTGCCTTGGGGACATCTCGGGAGAGAGTAAGGCTAGCGGAGAGACCATACACAAACCGATAGAAGGCAACGGGAAACCACCATCGTAATTTTCCCAGGTTACTCATGGACAGAGAAAACTGTACATATGAAATTCACCTTATCGTTACTGTAACGTAAACAGCTTTATCGTAGCCTGTCACTATAATGATGTGAAACATTACATTGCCACTAGAGACAAAGAAAAACAACAACAACCGCCCGCCTCCCCCCTCTCCTTGAAACCTGTGAAAAGCTGACGGCTGCCGCCGCTGTGTTCTTTCTTGTGAAGGGAAGGAAAGAACACAAACTGAACCAGTACCACGAAAGTTGTCTCTCTTGTCACAAGTTCCTGCCATTGATTAGTTCACACACACACCCACACATTGCAACCAGAACGAAGTATACAATCTACACTCCTCTTGAAATTATCTCTGTGTGTGTGTGTGTGTGTGTGTGTGTGTGTGTGTGTGTGTGTGTGTGTGTGTGTGTGTGTGTGTGTGTGTGTGTGTGTGTGTGTGTGTGTGCGCGCGCGCGCGTGAATGTACATGCTTGTGCATGTATGAAAACAAACCACAAAGCTTCAGGCTTCTCTCTCTCTCGCTCATTTACACAGCTCCAAACGAAAATCTTACTCAGCATCCTGGACTTGCGAATCGGGAAAGAGCAGAACATTGAAGTAGAAGATGAGCATGTCGTTTCGCTGTGGTCGCAAGATATACTCGCAGTCGGTGTTGTACGGGTACTTGGCCGGGTAGTGGGGGGAGTTGAAAGTACCCCGCTTCCTGTCCTGACTGCCATGATAGTAAAACTTGCATCCAGGGGCGATGGTAGGGCCGGGTATTCTGTAGTCTACAACAGAAATTAACAGTGTCAACAGGCCAAATCTCTGGAACTATCGCTCCTCCAAAGACCACACATACTCACATAGATATGCAGACAGAGAAATAGGTAGGACGGGGTGTAGGGAGGGAGACAGAGAAAAAAGAAACAGACGGTGAGGGAGAGAGAAGACAAACAGAGGAGGGAGGGGGACAGAGGGGGACCGAAGTCTTTCATCCAAGTCTGCGGACCTAAAGTGAACAGCGGCACCGTCAGTGGACATCAACTCACATTTCCTCGCTTGATCAGACCACTGCCCTCTGTCCCAAGCTCAATGATGTGTGTCACATGTTGAATGTTACCATACTTAGCAGTGTGTGCGTTAAGGTTCCTGACCACTGCAGAGAGACGCTTTCCTCTACATGGGGCTACGGAGCAGGGCCCAACCCTAACGCAAGAGACGATGCCATGGTATGCATTCATTTGTCCAGAGTAGGGTGCATTATTGTGTTTCATTACAGAAAGGGTGATTTCTTTTTAAATATCGCACCTTTGTAATGGATTTTATACTAAGTGCATGAATTACACAATAAACGGGTTTGTGATAAACAGAGGTGCTGTACAATCTTCATTTAATCAAGGAAAAGTACAGATCAAAAAGCAAACGCTGAATGTCACAGAAAGAAAACACAAACCGTTCCTAGTCAATGTCACAGACGTTTAGTTGGTATACATGAGTTCGCTTGTGTCGAATTGACAGATAATGATGGACGAAAGGAGAGACAAAGGGGAGAAAAGAGAGAAAGAGAGCACAGAGAGAGAGAGAGAGAGAGCGAGAGAGTGAGTGAGAGAGAGAGAGAGAGAGAGAGACAGACAGACAGAAAGAAAGACAGAGAGAGAGAGAGAGACAGAGAGAGACAGACAGAAACAGAGAGAAGTTTCTTGTTCATTAAAAGAAACAGAGGATCAGGAGAGAGGATGATGGGAAAAAAAGCAGTACAGAAGGGAAATGAAGGAGAAAAATAAAATGAAGTAGAAAGAGAAGAAGAAGAGGAGGAGGAGAAAGAAGAAGAGGAGAAGGAGGAGGAGGAAAAAAAGAGGAGAAGGAGAAGGAGGAGGAGGAGGAGGAGGAGAAGAGAAGAAGAAGAAGAAGAAGAAGAAGAAGAAGAAGAAGAAGAAAGAAGAAGAAGAAGAAGAAGAAGAAGAAGAAGAAGAAGAAGAAGAAGAAGAAGAAGAAGAAGAAGAAGAAGAAGAAGAAGAAGAAGAAGAAAGCAGAGGGCAGCAAAGTACTTCTGACCAACAATTGCATTAACGCCAGCAGCAGCACATCGATATATTTGTTTTTCCAAACGAATATTTGTACCCAACTCCAAGTCGTCTTCAAGAAGAGGAGGAGAAAAACAAGGAGAGCGGCAACAAACAGCACTAACACCAATAACAATACACCAATGGTTATAATAATTTTTTATTTCGTATCTAGCTTAAATCTGTACTCTTGCTAGGGCTTATTCGTACACACACACACACACACACACACACACACACACACACCACACACACACACACACACACACACACACACCCACATACAGAAACTAGTTCGCCATCATGACAGTATAACAAAGCATCTGACTTTTGCTCTCTCTCTCTCTCTCACACACACACACACACGCTCGCGCGTGCGCGCTATACCTGAAATCATGAAAGCATGACTTTGACTCTGTCACACACATCCCAAACTTACACCTCCCCTCCCTCCCCCCTTCCCCAGTTCAGTTCATCTTCATTCGATTGTCATTCGGGTCAGCACTGATGGTTTCCCGATAACCGCTCGCCATCCATTGTAACCTGCTGCGAGCAGACCAAAGTGGAGCACGTTGATTCCTTGACGTTGTCTTCCCACCTCTTCCTCTGTCTGTCTGCCTTATCTTCTCCGTTCCCACACACCCACTCCTCGCCTGGTCCTGTGTCCTGTGTCCCTTGGATGTTTTTGCAAGCCCTGATATCTCAAGATGTGGCCCTACATTTCATCTTCCTCTTTCTGACCATGGTGACGAGACTACAACGGGATCGATGTACTGATGGTACTTAGATGCTTTGCCGACTGCAAATTTGGAAGGAAGGAACCTTATAAATATGAAAACTAAAAACACTGACAGTGGAGGTGCGTGGAGGCAGAAGGGAAGAAACCAACACACAGAAAAAGTTCAAAACAAAGGTTAATTCATAACAATTTGCCGAAAGGGATCTGAAAAATAGGTGGCCAAACTGAACAACATATATACATTTTTGTTATAAAGGATACTTCAGCATCATTACACTATGTCAAAAATCCAAAATGCTGATTCTTTTATCAGCAAGATGTGGCAATTAAAGAACAGATGGTGGGGAAAGACATTACTTTTAGACAAATACATTCATTCTATAAATATGCTTCATCTTCGCCAACTCGCAGAAGATTACAATGGATGGAAAACGCTTATCGGAAAGCCATCGGTGGTGATTGGAATGTCCGTGAGGCAGTGGATGTAGCGAAGAAAATCCTCCAGGTCAGAAAAATAATAGGACACACACAAAGCAACAAGCAGGGACTGGAATCTTCAAAACGGAATGCAGGTCAAAAGTCAAGGAAAAACAAAGAAATACAAAGTAATATAAGAGAGTAAGAAAAAAGAGGATGCCAAAAGAATCCAGAAAGCAACCCAGCTAGGCTAACAAAGGCAATGGACAACGTAGGAAAGTGCACTCCAAAGAAGTCTCAGGATCAGTTTCATCTTCAGATCAAAACAGTGCAGCTCCACCTGTCCCACGGGACAGCAAACGGTGCAGTGAAAAGAACTCTTGCGAAAACTGCATTAGCTTCTAGTCGAAGCACGAACTGAGTATAAAATTGCCACACTCTGCTCCCAATGTCTGAGTTCAAATACAATGCCAACGTATAAATCAGAACAACTGCCCAACAAACCTTCCACAGCTTACAAGCCTCAAAGAGCTTCTCTCTTAACCATACCTTCGTTCTCGCTAACAAACTTGCAGAAAGAAATCTTTGATTTTGTCCCAACAACATAGAACTTTCTCTCATTGTCCTCAAATTTCATTCTGGCAAACCGCTGCAGCGGTTAGTGAAAGTGATGCTATCATTCCTGCCAACCGCTAAGAGATACGACTTTGGGATAATGGGATTTATAAAAAAATACCGAATGACTTTGATCTGAAGGACTTAACAAGACAGCAGAGGGCACAGTTTGCAAATGTGCTAACAGTACTTACAAAGTGTCTGAAACCACAATGATGTGTGAGAAGTGCAGTGTGTATTCATGTTGCAACAACCGCAAAGACCATTTCAAAGCATGCCACACGCATATGCCATGTGTGACATGTGACACATTCTTTTGTGACATTGCATACAGACATGTATGTGTTACATTTTGTATATAGTGTTGTAATGTGTAGGGATTGGGTGTTGTGACTGTTCTGAAATGTAGTATCTACAAAAAGACAATGGTACCTCACTGTACGGTGTACAGTTTGACCCATGAACACAACAAAATACTTAAATGTTCGAGATATCAGGACAGCTACAATCTTAAAGGTGTAAGTAGACATTCTGAATTGGATTTAGTAGTGGACACAATGCTGAAGTCTTAAACATTTCTGTTGTACTGTGTGTTTGTTATTTGTGTAGCGGCATAATTGATTATCAACTAACAATTAGGAAAAGAATAAATGTCATCAATATTGTCACCTGTGTGTCACCAAATTGATAGCAGGACATCCAAACACCATCAGAGACTTCGCCATGCCACTAATGCACCTAGTTGATACAATGCTTCAATCTCTGTTAATGACAAAACACCTACCTCACATTTCTTAGCGAATTCCTTCAGAAACCCAGGAATGAAAAGAACTGCTGTTGCTAAGAAACACAGGAATGAAAGGAGGTTGCCATAGATAGGCAGGACCAAAAAGCAGTTGTTTGCACACTTTCAAAAGCACCTCAAAACATATTACTTTCAGAAATACCTCCAAAATTCATAAATTAACGCTTGTGTTCTTGTCCAGAGATATTGCAGTTTGTCTACACGCGCACGCGTGCGTGTGTGTGTGTATGTTTGTGTGTGTGCACATGTGTATGCGTGTGTGTGTATTTTCACGTGACTGTTTATCAATGATAAACTGAAAAATATAATTGCTGATTTTCAATGAACAATGCTTATACTGGCATAGTGCCAAGGACATCCACGCTGACGGTTCTGATGCGGATTTTGCACAAGCTCTTAACGCCAAACGTGGAAAACTCAATTTGCCGCCTGCCGGTGCAAAAGAACAATGGGAGAAATTAGATGAGGAACTTGTCCTTAAGCTGAATGCGCTAATAGGGAACAGTACGCTGGAACACAAACTTGACACATACGGAGACATCATATACTCTATCTGCAGGGACACTTATGGAGTGAAGCAGCCAAAGACAAAAACGCCTCCCCAGAAATCCAGAAGACAGCAACAGATGGAGAGCATCCGGAGGGAGAAAAGGAAGCTTAAAAAGCGAATGAAAACTGCCTCAGAATTCGAGAAGCAAGGGCTCCTGGAACTCTGGAAAGATCTGAAGGCCAAACACAATGCTCTCAGCAAAGTGGAATCAGCAAGGCGAAGAAAGAGCAAAAAGAAGAAGACTCAAGATCGTTTCTTCAAAGATCCCTTTGACTTTTCAAGAAAGCTGTTTGAACAACCCAAATCAGGGACTCTCACAGTGGGCAAGGAAACCCTAGAGCAGCATCTCAGGGAAAGATATTCCGATTCTCAGCGCGAGGCACCACTTGAAATCCAGAATCTGGTTTGGCCTGCAGCGCCAGAAGGAAAATTCAATAACAAACCACCAACACTGGATGAAGTGAAGAACGTAGTAAAGAAAGCCAGAGCCAAGTCAGCACCTGGACCAAACGGAATACCATACCTGCTCTACAAGAAATGCCCAAAAGTGCTCGAGTGGCTCCACAAGATGATTCGATCAGCATGGAGGAACCAGAAGATCAGCGACCAATGGATGAGAGCTGAAGGAGTGTACATTCCGAAGGAGCAGAACTCCAGCAGCATCAATCAGTTCAGGCCAATATCACTTCTGAACGTCGAGGGGAAAATCTTCTTCTCTGTTATGGCAGCAAGATTGACAAAATACCTGACTGAAAACAAGTATCTGGATATGTCAGTCCAAAAGGGAGGCATACCAGGAATGCCTGGATGCTTGGAACATGCCACGTTGATTTGGGATGCCATCCAAAATGCAAGAACAGAGAAGAGAGACATTGACGTAGTTTGGCTTGATCTGGCGAATGCATATGGATCAGTTCCACACGATATGATCCAGCTGGCTCTTGAAATGTATCACATCCCAGAAAACATCCGAACAATGCTGAGGAAGTATTTCCAAGGGTTCTCAATGCGGTTCTCTACCAAAGAATACACCACGGACTGGATAGACCTAGAGGTGGGCATTGCAATGGGCTGTGCAATCTCTCCCATACTGTTCGTGTTGGCAATGGAAGTCATCTTGAAAGCTGCAATGAAGAGTTCAGGTCCAGTGAATCTGGGAGATAGATACCAGATGCCTCCTCTGAAAGCTTTCATGGATGACACAACAGTCTTGTCCACGGATGAGGAAGAGACACACCAAATCTTAAAGCAGCTGGATGAGCTGGTGGCCTCTTCAAGAATGAGGTTCAAACCTAAGAAATCCCGAAGTCTCTCACTGCGAAAAGGAAAAGTGGCAGATTCAGTCAAATTCATGGTAGCCAACCAAGCCATCCCCACTGTCACAGAAGAGCCAGTAAAAAGTCTCGGAAGATGGTATGATGACTCCCTGAAAGACACACAAAGGGGATGTGAAACCAAGCAAACAGCAGAAGAAGGCCTGAAGAAAATAGATAACTGCGGACTGCCAGGCAAATACAAAGTCTGGAAGCTGCTGTGGCCACTGCTAATCTATGACATTTGCACCAGCACAGTCGAAGCAATGGAAGCCAAAATCAACAAATACACAAGAAAATGGCTCGGTGTCCCACCTGGTCTCACTGATGTTGCATTCTACTGTCGTCAAGCAATGCTGAAGCTACCTCTCAAATCCATAATGGAGGAATACAAAGTTGGAAAAGCAAGACTGTTGAGCATGCTGGAGGAATCGGAAGACAATATCGTGAGATCAGTTCATCCAAAGCTGAGAACTGGCAGAAAGTGGAAAGTCCAAGAGGCTGTAAACAATGCCAAGAGAAACCTCAGCATCAAAGAAATAATTGGACACACGCAAACCAACAGACAGGGACTGGGAGCAACAAAAATGCAGTGGTGGTCCAAAGCCAAAGGGAAGGAAAAAAGAGACATGATCATACAGGAGTTGAAGGAAGAAGAAGATGTCAAAAGAGTGCAGAAGGCAGTCCAGCAAGGTCAACAGGGGCAATGGACAACATGGGACAGTGCACTCCAAAGAAGTCTCAGCTGGAACGATATGTGGCACATGGCTCCTCAAAGGATAAGCTTCCTCCTCAGATCTGTATATGACCTGCTCCCCTCGAATGCAAACTTAGTGAAATGGGGGAAAGCAGACGACCCAGCATGTCCGCACTGTCAGAAGAAACAAACAGTGGAACATGTCCTAAGCTCTTGCAAAGTAGCGCTAGCCCAAGGAAGGTATACATGGAGGCACAGCCAAGTTCTGAAAGTGATCACAGATGTGGTTAGCGAAAAAACCATGACCCCCAAACGCACCAATTGCTATGACAACGTTCTACAAAGCAGGAGGGAAACAGGTCTGGCCCGAAAGTGCTATGACAACCAGCACATTGCCAAAGGGTCTTCTGGATGGAGCAGTCGACTGGGAGTGTACAGCAGACCTCCCAGAGTGGAGAAATTACCCAGATGTCATCAGCAAGACAGGCATGAGACCAGACATCGCTCTCCACTCTGACTCCTCGAAACAAGTGATTCTGATAGAACTCACTGTGCCATACGAAAGCAGAATGGAAGAAGCACATATCTACAAGACCGAAAAATACGCCGGTCTTGCCAGCACCCTGAAGAAAGCAGGTCTGCGGGTCAAAATCTTCGCCATAGAGGTCGGGGCAAGAGGGTTTGTGGGCACCTCCGCTTATGATCTCATGAAACAACTCGCCATTTCTGGGAAGAAGAGGACTAGAGCCCTTAAAGCGATGGCAGAGGCAGCAGAAAGGAGCTCAAGCTGGATCTGGGCAAGGAGGAACGAAAAAAGTGAACTTCATAAGGATTAAATTCCCTACAGATGATGTGTGCCCCGTTAGCACATTGGTAAAACCGCGTACCGCAGTTCTGAAGCGCAGAATCGCCCAGGTTCGATCCCCGGCGTGGGAAAAAAAAAAAAAAAATAGACAACAGCAGAAGGGCATCCAGGAGTCATGACCTGGATGTGGCCCGGCCCCCCGAGAGTGTAAGGAATTCAGGGCCGAAACACTTGTCTAAAGGGGGTTACTTCTCTGAAGACCTTCTGTTGTCTAGCTCTCCCTAGAGTTTCTTTCTACCTTATACCACATTGTGTATATGTATCCACTGTTCAGTTTGATCTGCATTATTGGTGCATGGAGGCACAATCAAGAGCTTAAAAGAGATCGCACACGTGATCAGTTCTGCCAGGAAAAAAACCTGCGCTACCAAAAGCTCCGGCAACATTCTTTACGGCAAGAGGCAGCAAATTGTGGCCTGAAAAAGCTGTGACATCCGGCACTTGGAAGCAGGTTCTACTGAATGGACCCAGAAATCATCAGTAAGAGTGGCATGACACCGGATATAGTATTCCACTCTCATTAATCAAATCAAATGATTCTGAACGAACTCAATGTGCAGTAGGAATGTAGAATAGAGGCAGCCCATTTCTACAAGAGTGAAAAGTATGCCAATCTTGCCAGCAACATGAAGAAATCAAGTTTCGAAGTCAAAGTTCTTGCTATAGAGGTTGGAGCAAGGGAGTTGGTAGGCACTTCTCATGAAACAGCTCCCGATTTCTGTGAAGGAAAGCCCTTAAGGCAGTGACAAAAGCAGCTGAAAGGAGTTTCTGCCGGATCTGATCGAAGAGAAACTAGAGTGAACTTTATAAGGCTTAAAATTCCCTACACATTGCCTGTGTCCGATAGTTAAGTGGTTAAGACATCTATCACAAGTGTGACTTGGCTTTGAGGCACCAGACCACCTTGAAGGCGTGGATTCGAAACAAGATGACAGCAGAAAGGCATCCAGAAGTCATGACAGAGATGCTGCCCACACCCCTTGAAGTTTAGGTAGTTTAGGGCTTCTCTTCTGACGACTTTCTGTTGGCCAGCTCTTGCTTGTTGCAACAATATACAATCTGTTTTCCTACAGTATAGCCTTAATCTACACATCACATTAAGCCTCAATTCATATATCAAGGAAGGTAGCTGTCTGGAGAAGCGAGCAGTACAATGCTAATTTGATACTGAGAAATTCTCGGCTGTTTGTGAAGAAAAACGTCATAGGGACCAATGGTTTCTCTTGAATATTTTGCAGACTTGACTTCATCAGAAATAATCTTTTGCGATGAGGATTCTTGTGGTAACTTCTCATCTCCAAAATCTTAATTCTTCTCTGCAGATGGGATGTGACAGACCACACGCCACAAGCATATATCGTCATCATCATCATGTGCCCTGAGAATGGCGTTGGTGATCATGGCCCTCTATACGAATCTATCACTTATCCCGTGTCGCTGCAAGTACACCTCCCACCCTCTCCGTCTTCATCAACTCTGCAAGTCCGTCCACTATTTTCTCCTTGAGTCCACTGGATGCTCCTTTTCCCTCTAACGTTACTGTTGTGACTAGGTACTCTAATTTTCCTTGTCTCATAAAGTGTCCTATTAATGTTGCTTGTCTTTTTCTACTCTTCTTCATTAATTTTTGTGTGTTTGCCTCCTTCAAGACTGTCTCGTTTGTTTTTCTTTGCTCTCCATGGAACTCTTAACATTCTTAGAAACTACACAGCTGCTACCTCATACTTATTCTGACTCTGCGTGTTGACTGTCGTGCTTCACATCCGCACAACAGTATCTGTTCCATATAGCATTGAGACCTCTCTTCCTGATGTTAATTGATAGGCATTTGTTGGTAAGAACGCTTTTCGTTATCTTAAATGCTGTTTTAGCTTGGCTGATTCTGCTGGCTATTTCTAGTGTGCATCTTGCCGTCTGGTGAGATGACTTGTTCCCAGATATTTAAATTTATCATCTTTTCTGATCGTTGTGCCATTTGCTGTTATTTTGCAAGAGGAGATTTCTTGTTTTTTAATTTTTTTACCGATTACCATGACTTCAGTCTCCTTGCTATTTATAGCTCCAACCCTTTATTTCTGCTTTCTATTGCATTCACAAGATTTTGTAGGTCTTTTTCATTTTCTGCAATTACAACCATCTCATTTGCATAAATAAGATTCTCTAACATTTTTCTTCTAACCTTCATCCCAAGGCATTCTTCTAAGTCTCTCATGATGGTTTCGCTGTAGAGTGAAATCCAATCTGGTGACAGAGCACATCCCTGCCTAATCGCTCTTTTGATATTTTGGAAAGAGCTTATACCATTTTCTACTCTCGTTGCAGCTGTTTGTTCCCAATACTTATTCCTTTTTATTCTTAGATCCTTTCCATCAACTCTGAGCCTTTCTAGTTGGTTGATCAATTTTCCATGTCTTACCCGATCAAAAAACTCGAAGTAATCAACTGATCTTTCTATGAAAGTTCGTATGACGTAAATGGCATTAATCGTTCCTTTTCCTTCAACAAAAACCACATTGTTCTTCTGCTGTTTCTCTTTTGATTCTGTTCCTTGTCCTCATCATGATTAGTCTTAATATAATTTTTGGTACATGACTCATCAAGCTGATTGTACAATGGATTTCGCATTCTATAGACGCTCCTTTCTTTGGAAGTGCAATGAAACTGATTTTGATATAACTGTTGGGATCTTTCTGGTGTCAAAAATTTCATTTACGAGGACTGTCATTTTTTGAATACTAAATTCATCTAGAGCTTCAATCATTTTTGTAGTAATATTGTCTGGTCCTGGAGCTTTTCCCGCTTTCATCTTTTTCAACGCTATTCCAATTTCATCTTTCATTATTTGTGGTCCTTCAACGTTCTTTCTAAAGACCAGTTCTTACTTTTTGTCATCGTTAAAAAGGTCTTTAATGTACTCTTCCCATGTAATAATTTTTCTTTTTCCGTAATAATCATACCATCTTTAGATTTTATGCTACCAGTTGATGTGCACGTTTTTTTCCTGTGGGCAATTTCGTCAATGTTTCTGACTAAAGATCTGTTTTATGCTGGTCTTCTATTCCTTTGCACTTTGTTTCTAGCCATGCTTCCTTAGTTTCATATCACCTATTCCAAATTTCCTTACGTATCCTTTCGTATTCTTCCTTTTGCCCTCTGTCATGGCAGTTTTGTTCATCTTTTTATTTTTTCCCTTTTCTTCTCGTTTGGAACAGGGGTGTTTTGTTGGGGCAAAGAGTGTGGAAGTTTGCCAAGTGGGATAAACTCACCTGTACCTGTGCGTGTGTTGTTTTTTACGTGATTTTTTTTTATCTTGACTGTAGATAGATGTTTCGGCCAACCTGTGTTTATGGCCTAAGTTATGGTTTACGTGGGTCTGTGTGTGTGTGTAAATTTTGTATGTTTTTGGTGCTGGTTTCTGTGAACAGGGTTCTGTGAGCTTGCTTGTTGGCTTTGAAAAATAAGAATTGTGGGTGTTATGAGTCAGTTGGTGTTTGGTGCCCCTCTTCTACAGACGGTTTGCAGTTGGGTGGATAGGGCCAGTTTCTGGTCAGAGGCACCACTTGTAGACGGATTTCATGTCCTAGAAGTGGGTAGAGGTCTATGTTTGTTGGCATGTGACAGGAGTGAGTCGACACCTGTTTTTCCTCTGCTACAGTCGGTATGCGGTGGATGCAGTATCAGTCATTTCAAATTTTGTCAACGTTGTTATATGAAGTCTAGGATGGCTGTGTCTTTGTTGGCATGTAACCAGGAATGAATCGACGCCTGTTTTTCCTCTGCTACAGTCAGTATGCGGTTGGTACAGTGGTCAATCATTTCAAATTTTGTCAACGTAGTTATATGAAGTCTAGAGTGGCTGTGTCTTTGTTGGCATGTTACCAGGAGTGAATCGACGCCTGTTTTCCTCTGCTACAGTCGGTATGCAGTGGGTGCAGTGGTCAGTCATTCAATTTTTGTCAACATTAATCATATGGAAATCTAGAGTGTAGGTGTTGTTGTCAGGCATGCAACCAGCAGTGAATATTTGTCTGCTCTCCTTTGCTGTAGTTGATGTGTGGTTTGCTGGCTAGCTTGGGTACTGGTAGCTTGGTTTGTTGATATATTTACAAGTGAATAAGTTTTGCTGTCGTGTCTGATCATAGCTGTTTATATACCTACGGGTCAGTAGGGGAGGATGTGTTTGTAGTTTCGCCAGTGTGAGGGGAGAAGATCACCAGTGTCCTGCGCCAGTCATCATTGCTGTCCATGTTGGTTCTGGCTCTATGAGGAGGTGCACGAGTCCCGTGCTCTGGTAACGTTACGAGCATCCGAAGCAGGTGCAACTAGTGGGGCTTCTATGGCTGCGTCTTCTGGCAAGATCGGCGGTACTTCCATGCCACGAGCCTACGGCCCAGCCATTCTACTCAGCTCGTTTCCTTGGCGCCGCCCTTGGCAGGACCCCACGTCTGCTGTAGCGAGCATCTTTGCGTCGTTCGGCAGTTGTTTCATTCGGCGCCTGTTCGCCATGCCAAGCGTGGAGAGACTCGTTAGAGATTGGAAACCCTAGCATCGGAACGTCGTTATGGTCCGAAATCGTTACCCTTTGAGAAACTGAGTGTTGAAGGGACTGAGACGAGTGGAGTGCATGTATGTGATTAACTTAGGGGTTTATGGCCGGCGTTTATCTTCTGTGACTGTGTCCGTTTGCAGACGTTCTGTGTGAATTCAGGGGTTTTGAAGATTTAAAATGTATGCAATGTTGATTTTGGGGTGCCACCCTTAGCAATGCTATATTTACGTATGTGACTGTGCAAATGATGCGTCATGTTGTCTTGTTTGTTCAGTAAATAAACTTTGTGTAACTGTACTTTCTCCAAGTATTTTTCTCATTTAGATCTTGATAGGTCTGTTTCTCTGTCTTTCCACTCCAGTTCAAGCCTTAGCAAGCTTGACACGCTCCTCCATTCTTCCATTAAGCCTAAACTTTCTTTTTTGTTATCCAGTTCTTCTTTTTCTTTCAACTTTAGGGATTTCTTCACAGGCTTCATTAATCGAGTTTCTCAAATTTGTCCGTTGCTCCTCTGTCACCAGCATCTGCCAGAGTACTGAATTTGTTTTAAACATATACCCTATGTTAAATCGCAAGCATACAATGGTATGAAAAATGCAAAGACGTGGAGAGGTCCGACCTTAAAACAGAGAGATAAGATTTTATATTCCAAATTGTTTTTAATTTTGACAGCATTGCAGATGTATGTGTTATTCTAACCATACTTCTGGTAAGCACCTCACACACTGACAACCGCACTTAGATTGTGACTGTTTTGAGTTTTTGTCTTTTCTTCTGCTTTCTTTTTTGATGCCGGTGAAATCGTGGCTTACAAGTTTGACATTTTGACCCTGATCTCCAAGTCATATGCTGTGTCGAGGTGCACCAATAGATAGGCGACGTCTTCTTCATTGCCACCCGAATCATGAATGTTGTCAGCACATTCTAATTTTCAACGTCCTACCATCAATGCTGGTTGATCTGGTGTGACTTTTCACAGTCACGTATTTGAAAGACACAGCTGAGGACAGGGTTGGAGAGAAATAGTCTTTACCAAGCTGTTATCTGCCCAATGGAGATGACGTCCACGTGTACCATTTGTATATTTACACGTACCTTCATGATAGACCCCTGGAAAAGATACGATTCATACTAATAACACTTCCACGTATCCTACCCGGCCCCCACTCTCTCTCCCCTTCTCTCTCTCTTGGAAACATACCTCGGATAAACTTGTACCTGGCGACAAACTTCCCTCCCTGCGAGGCGCCAAACGTGTTGAGCACAAGCACCATACGGGCTGCCTTGCTTATGAGCGTATGTGGGTTCAGGGACCCGCAGAACCTGTCCGTCACCTCCCCTACCCCTAACACCGTGTCGTTCTGTTGACCGATGTATCCGATGGCACAACTGAAAGCATAAAGATATCAACACCATATCTTATAATCTACCCCTCATGTTACAATGACATACTGCAACAGGGAAACCACAGTCATCTGCAATGGTCTCTCTACATCTACGATATGGAAGAAATATTAAGTTCAAAGGACTCTTCAAATTCAAGGGGTATATACGGGTAGCGTAGACGGGTGAACGGGTGAACGGGTGAACAGGTGGTGTGTGTGTGTGTGTGTGTGTGTGTGTGTGTGTGTGTGTGTGTGTGTGTGTGTGTGTGTGTGTGTGTGTGTGTGTGTGGCGCGCGCGCGTGTGCGCGCGCTTATGCCGGCATGTGTATGTACATGTGCATGCCCACACATGTTTATGTGTGTAACAAACATGCAAACTTCTCCACTCACAAAACTATGTTTTTTACACCTGGAACTCAGAGATCGATTTTTCTACTATTTTGATCAGTACCCCACTGACTATGGCATGAATATATCTGGGATCATTGAGCTTGAGAGGGCAAGTGCTATCTCTTCTAAGTCCTTTTCACAAAATAAATGCATACATATTGTCAAGACTCTCATCACGCAATGGATTCTCACGACATCAGACAAAAATTCCTTCTTTTATTCAACAAGAAGAAGAAGTAAATAGCTTCATATTTAGACCAACCCTCGTACAATCATCCGTGTCTATAGTTATGCATTCACAATTTTTACTGAACGGAACCTAAGCGTTACGTTTAGTGAAAATTCACCTACAAAGAGCTGAGAAATCTTTGCCGACACTTTCTTCTCAGACACACACTTTATGTCAATATCAAGTTACACTCCGTGTTTTCCTCTGCTTTTGTTTTGATTCTGAACGGGTTTAAAAATAAAGATAGACACAGAGACCCAATCCCGGCTCACTAACATCCACACAGCCAGCCAGAAGGGATAGACAGACAGACACATAGAGCACTCACTATGGCATGTTTCCAGGAATGTTGAAGTCTGAGAAGGAGATCTCGACCTTCTCCAGGTTCTGTTCGTCAATCAGACCTCCAGGTAGTAGTGGCACACCACGTTCTCTGGGAAATCACCCGGATAGTTCGGTGAAAAGATGGTTCCATTCGACTCTTTGGTACTCAAAATTCGTTGGTCGCATTCTGTCACATAGAAATGTTACTTCATCCTGTTTGTTGTTGCAGTGGTAGTGGTTCGTGTTATTTCACTTTTATATCATTACACTGTAAATAAGCTAGCTAAATTTGCTCGTGGCACAACCAGCTCTGAGATGATGCAGCCTAAATCTCTCTTGCTCCTGCAATTCTCACTCATGAATATACAGATGGCTTCACTACTTCTGAAGCCACTAATACTAATAAGTCCTAACTCTAATTCTAGCCCCAAACCCTCAGGACTGGCAATCCATTAACGAAGACGAGTTAGGTTAGGACAAGGACTGATTACTTCGTATCAGTACACAAGATCCCATGAGAGAACTAAACTGCATCTTAACCTCTTAATGTGAAAACAAGAAACTGGCAAATGTTATTTGCGTTTTTGTAAATCTAGGCGATATGAACTGATCGTTCTCTTGGAACTGTAACAATATACCCAAATTTACTTTTCTTGGCAAAGCGGTTCCAGGCAGTCAATCTTTTTTTTTTCTTTTTCGTTTTTAATCTTGGACGAATCACAAACGTTGGGCACATGCACACGATAAATCGGGAAAGCACGAGAAGATTGCAACATCATTGGTTTGCCTGAAAATGAGTTATTTAATGCCCAGTATTTTCCACGATTTCCTTTCGCTCTGGTTAATGACTGGAGCCTAACTTGATTTAGCTACTCCAGAATTTCAGCATTACTCTATGTGGCTCTAAAGTTTTCTGCTTGTTCTGGTTTCCATGTGATTTTTAAATAATGTATTTCTATTTTGTGATTTGTTAACATATGCTACACGTTTTTAAAGTTTCAGTCTAAAATTCCACAGGGAGATGATCTGACTCTATTCTTTCGTTTTATGTATAGTTTACGTTTTTCTTTTATACAGCGCCAAATCTTGACAATTCAAATCAAAGCGCATTCATGCACCAGGCATACGCATACAATCGACAACGACTACCCCCACAACATTTGATATTAAAAAAAAAAACCACACAAACAGGGAAAGATGTAGCTGTAGAATTCATTGTTGACATGTAATAAAAGCTCTTTCTTGAACGTTGCTGTGTTTGATGGGATATTAAATGTGGTGGAAGAATATTCCAAAATAAACAACCAGAGTACCAAAAACTTGATTTCAACATGTCCATTGTTCGTGTATTGGAACTTGAAAGTTAGTGCGATACCGACATCGTGGAACTTATGTGGAATTCTGATCGAAACATTTGTGGAACAAATTTCAGTACAACACCAAGGAGGTACCCAGGGCATGTTCAAACCTATGTGACATGACAACTGTGTCAAATAAATATTCATAATTTCGGTTACAACTGGAAAAATGTCTTCAACACAGTCAAAAAGAAGAAAGACAGGGACAGGGTCGAGACTGCAGGATTTTTTTTAAAGTATTTCAAGTATAACTTCTGTGGCTTGATCTTGACTCACTGGTTGAAATGTTGATAAAGCATGACAGCTTACTAAGAAGAAACATATTGTTAGAGAGAGCTTTACTGAGATGATCAATGTGGGCTTGCCAAGTAAGGTTTTTCGTTTAAGTATACACCAAAAACACACGGTGTTCATATTAACACCATCTACAGTTAACTGAAGATATAGTTCTGAAAGTCGGTGTTTCTGGCGAGTTGTTATTACCATTGATTTTGTTTTTCAGGATTGATCCGCAGATGGTTTGCACTGAAGAGAAAGACAGAGAGAGAGAGAGAGAGAGAGAGAGAGAGAGAGAGAGAGAGACAGAGAGAGAGACAGAGAGAGAGAGACAGAGAGAGAGAGACAGACAGACAGAGAAAGAGACAGACAGACAGAGAGAGAGAGAGAGAGGGGGGGGGAGGAGGAGTACGATCTGGCCTGTTATACATACGTGTTCCAGGAATGTGTACCGCTTCTTTTGTGATGAATTCTGTAACAACAAAAAACATAAAACAGCAATCTCAATATTCTGTGCGCAAACGGAATTCTGAAAGAAGTCAGGTGAATAGAAATAAATAAAACTGATCATGCCTACTGATTCTATTACATCACCAAAATTTGGCGACAGTCCATCGGGTGAAGTGATACTTAACTAGTTCGCTCTCATGTGAAGCGATAGGGCCCGTGTCCATGTTAGGACAGGGATTATCCCCACCCCATCAACATCATCTGGACCTTGCTTAGTGACATACGCGCTTTAGAATGGTAATATTTATAGTTTCATGTAAAACTACATACTGACATCCCCAGGGATATAATTGCGTAGTGATTACAGCATTCGTGTCTGAAAACTAATCAAGCACCATCTTGTGCCCATTTTGGATCTTTTTTGTGGAATAACCCGCCTTTTGATCTGAGAAATGTGTCTAAACTTTCATCTGTTAAGACTGAACGTAAAACCCGTCTTTTCCGTGAATCATTCTGTTTAAAACTGCTATACAGACCCTATCCCATCCTGTATTAGTCTTTTCTTTTAGTATGTTGTCTATGGATGTTACTGAGAGTGTGTGTGTGTACGATATTAATGGGTAAAAATAGTATAGTAGATGTGTTACATATATCTGTTATTTTTGTATTGTAGAACTGTAAGCGTCGAGAGCACTACTGTTCGGCGCATTACAATGTATACTGTCATTATTATTATCAAGATAAGCCACAATTACCAAATGACGAAATTCGCGTCCTGGCTCGACAACATCGGTCAAGTCCATCCAGCTGTAGGAGGTAGAAAATCGGCATTGCTCTCATAATGCTGGCACCGTGGCCGAGAAAGTATGCGGTCTTCACGATCTCACTCTCGCACAACTGCAGACTTATGGGACAATGTTTAAAATTTCAAAGTAAAACCCTAACGATAAGGCACCAGCACGGACTCACCTAAGTCCACAAGCGAATTGTTGAATTCGTAAGTGATGTTGAATCCTTTGCGCTCAAAGCTGAAGTCGGCCTCCTGCATTAACGGCGGCTCGCCAAATTTGATTCGACCTTGACCCGTGACGAACTCCAAGTACATCAGCTCTCCAGTGGAATATAGGACGGTGGAAGAATTGTAGCGGCCACAAAATGTGCCAATCACCGGTGAATTTTTGTCCGGGCCGTCATAGATTTTGACATAATCGAAGGGACAGCTGAAACAAGAGTCACTTGCAAGGTTTATTCTGTGTCTCGTGCAGTGCGAAACAATGTAATATGAAGACAGATGGACAGCCCCCCTTACACACTTCCACCCTCTTCTCACCAACGCCACTACACACGCACTCACTTACATACAAACAAGCACGCACACGCACACAGATACATACATACATTACATACACGTGCACGAACACACACGCACGCGCACAAGCACACACACACACACGGACCAAAGTAAAACATCTCGTAACCATGCTTTTTTACAAACAAAATTAAGAACGGCCACACCCATTCAAAAAACACCTAACACCAATACCACCAACCATTTAAACATAAGATTAAGAGCCAAACCTAACACAAACGTCCTCCGAACAAATGAGAAGAAAAAAAATACACTACAAATCTACAAAGAAAGAAAGAAAGAAACAAACAAACAAAAGCAATACCGGGAAGCAAAATACAAACTAATCATTAAAACTAACAACTACCAGCCAACAAACCATGCAAAAACAATATGAAAATTCAACACACCAAACGAGATAACCAACCAACCAACTTACCAACTAGCTAACCAGCCAGCCAACCAAACACCTAACCAACCAGCCAACTTACCAACCAACCAACCAGCGCCCCCCCCCCCCCCCCCCCAAAATACAGCTGATCAACCAGCCAACCGACCAAATTCAGCCTGATGCTAACCACATAGCTCCATGCAGAAAATTACGGAACATTTAAGAATGAAGATAAGATAAATCATAACTCTAAAAAGAAAGTAGTAGAATAACACTGAGTACTGAAAAAATTCTATCAGTAAAATTATTCAAACAAAAATAATGTCAGGAGAAATAAGTCCACACCAATCAAACGAGCATAAAAAAGCAAATAATTCGTCAGATATTCACTACATTTCGTTCAAATGTTTGAAAGTGTACCTTCTGTGTAGAAACGAATATAGTCTCCTAAAGTTACAGGACAGAAATTCAGCTTCTCTTTTATAACGTATATTTCACGTAATGTTTACTATGCCTTTTTGATTTTCACTCAGTAGAAATCACGATTCCCAAACGGTCTGAACGGACAATCGATACTCCATTTCTTACTACAAAAATAGCGTTTATATTTTGAGTTTCTAAAACAGTTTTTTTTTTCATTATCTGAATATTGAAAAATTTTACCATTCTCTCTCTCCACACACACACACACACACACATATATATATATACACACACACACACATATGTGTATGAATAAATAAATAAATAAATGAATATTCAGTGACCTCAATTCAAGTAATCCATAAAGCCCATCCCATCCCCCACCTGGCCGTATTTTGATGTCTGTGCTGTGTGATTAGATCTTTCGTCACTGGTCCTTTTTTTTGTTGAGGATTGTTTAGTTGTCCAGAACACACAAGTTTGGAGGTCAGGGTGTGTGGAGATCAAGGCTATATGGATCAAACTGTACCTAAAATTAGAACTTTTCGAGGAAGGTCAGGAGCTTCAGACAATATCTAAACTCTGTTTAGGTTGTTCTGACAGTTTACCACTGCTCTCGATGTACGTCGAGTTTTACTTCACTTGAAGCTTATTGGAGGTCACAGTGAATGATATTCAAGGTCATCTTATCTTCATTCAAAGTCATCTGTATCTTCGCCATTCAAGATTATCTGTATCTTGGACATTCAAGGTCATCTGTATCTTCGTTACCGCTTTCGTTGTTTACAGTCAGAACCAACTTACTTCAAACGATGCCAAAGATCAGCTTAGCATTTCTATGCTTTGAACATCTCTGTCTCACATATTTCAGTCGTCATTCTCAACATCCTGTCATTTTTGCGCTTATTGTGATATAAATGCCAATGATAAGAACGTTAACATCCACCCTCACATCTGTTTACAAAGAAGTGCGTAATCTGTGTAATACCACTAGATCAGCACTCTGGAAGGGAATGCAATCTGCTATCTTCATCCGTCTGCGAACCAACTTCGTTCTGCTCTAGATAAACATGCGGTTTCATAACTCAAAGTACGAGTATTCGCCACGTTATCCTTCTATCAGAAATGATCTGTCAAGAAAACGCCAGTGGCTACAGCCCGGTTTGACTGTGCACAGACCTATGTACTCTTCGGTAAAACGGCAAGTCACCAAGCTGGTCCTCAAAGCTAAGACTGATTGTAATTGTTCCAAGATTGCGAATCGTAGTTCTTCTCCGCAGCTGTAAAGTATAATTATGTGGTCTGAAAATTCTCCCCTCCTCTCCATTCTTTCCCCACCTTGTCAACTGCTTAATGTATTTTGTGACTTCTTTCTTCATTCAGTTTCCCATGTTCACTCTAACCTTTACAACCAGTCTCTTGATACATCTTCTAAGTTAATTTTTGATACTGAAACTGAAAATGTTACGACATCCTTTTAACCGATCCCACAGCATGAACAAACTCTGGATGATAATCTTTCAATCCAAACCAACTTTTTGTTTTCTTGATCATGTCCGTGTGTCTTTGTCCCTTGAGTGCCTGGATGAGAATCTCCTATAGCTGTCTAGTGTTGCGAATGGTTGACTCCATATGCTTTTTTTCAACATTATCAAAAATGCTGTTGTTAAGCATCTTCTAAAGAAATTCAATCTTGATCGCAGCAGCTTGAAAAACTATTGCCCAGAATCTGACTTGTTGAAGGTCACTGAGAAAACTGTTTCCAAACAACTTTTTGCTTATCTGACAGCCAAAGCTAGTACTGAGACGACATTCCTAAGGACAGCAAATGATATTCCCCTTGCTTTGGAGTTTGGACTTTGTTCAAGCATGGTTCATCACACTCGGACAACTCCACTTGCGCTCCTCCCAAATCTGCAAGAGATTATCTGGCAGATTCCCTGTGCCTGTGCCAAACCCATGCACCGGTAAGGCCTTGAAATGGGAAGAGGAGAGAGGGACATATGAAACACTTCGCTGACACCACCAGAATGATGAAAACGTTAAGATGGGAAGCGAAGAGGTCAGTTTTAAATACTGCAGGATGGGATTAAACTCACGGTATCAACTCCTGAGTGTCCATGGCTCTATCAAGAGAACCGACCAACCCACGTGAAAAACTACTGCACATCTGAGGAGGGAACCCACATTGCCCGAGTTATCAGCATGGCATTCTAAGCAACCTTGCTAACGGGGTCAACTGCTTTGATTTGGGATAATGTGTTTATTTGACTCTCCTTGATCTGCTGCTGCATTTAATACCTTAGACCATGGTATTCTTCGACCTGAATGGTTCAAATCTTACCTGAATGACAGAAAAATACTGCTTTTGTTAATGACCATAGTTCAAGGTGAGCTCACGTACAGTTACGTCTTCTAAAAGGCTCAGTTCTTGGCCCGGTTCTGTTCATATTGTATACAAAACCCCCTTCTTTGTTGTTTAAACAACATTCTACAATCATAATGCAGATAACGCACACAACTGTTCGAGTTTTGTCGTTCTTACAAGTGTTGGTATATTACCCCAGTTACTGACAACTGTATCTCCGACACGAATAAATGGGCGACAGACAGTAAACTCAACTGAATGATGACAAAACAGAAGCTCTCCTCATCAAGTCAAAACAGCATTTCCTTCCGTAATTGCAGCAAACACTTCCAAACGTGTTGGCAGTATTAAACAGTATTCATATTTTCAGGCACAGACTTAGGTTTTACGATCCGTGACGATGTATCACTCCAGTCTCATGTCTCTAGTATTTGTCGCTCAGTCTATCAGTGAAGATGCAATGTTACTTTTATGTGCCCAAGCTTTACCCCTCACACAGCAGAATCACTGGTTTTTGCTTCTGCCCTGTCCAAATTAGACTCTACTGCTGTACTCTCCTTCCTGGCTGTCCACAATACATTTTCGGCAAAACCACGAACATTTTAAATTCTGCAGCAAGACTAGTTTCGAAGGCTCCCAAATGTGATCATGTTTAACCCCTTCTTTACAAATTACATCGACTCCCAGTTGGGCAGCTGTCAAGCCTTAAACTCTCTGTGACATCTTTTTCTTTGAAACCTGCCTACATTTCTTCCACGAAGCTCCGGTCGTCACATTCACGCAAACTCCGCATTCCTCATGTAAAGACTGAGACTTTCTGTTAACACTCATTCTCTTTCTGGACAACAAGGTAATGTTCTTCTCTCAGACATTCGGCATGTGCAAGCTTTGTCCTCTTTTCAGTTCTAAAAACTTATCTCTTCAAACTGTGAGTGTATTAGTGTCATATCTCTCTTCTCTCCACCCTACCGTCCATAACGCATTCGTATGATTGGTTCTGCGAGATGATGCTGTTTGTGGATGTTTCATCGATTTGTATGTAAACCTGCGTCAGTGTATGTGCGTTCACTATCATGAGCCCCTGTGTAGGTGCTTATCTCTTTACGTGTGTTCGAACGTGTCTGACTATCTGTGTGTTGGTGTATGCCGACGTCTTTATATGGGACAGAGTGCTCGTACTGCACGCACACAAACATGTTCTTTTCTTTTTTATTCTACACCTTATCAAGCTTACATCATTGATTTCTTATTGACTTTATGTGTAATACTTTTTGTACAGTGTAAAGTGTTTCCCGGGATGTTGCATTATATAACTTAAAGCTTCAACATTATTAAAGCTTCATCATCATCATCATCATATCATCATCATCATCTCCATCACCACCACCTTATCATCATTATAATTATCTTATCAGCATCATCATTATAATCATCATCATAATTAGTATCATTACTATCATCATTTTTTTTATTATCATTATCATCATTGTTATTATTATTAGTGGTAGTAGTAGTAGTAGTGGTAGTAGTAGTAGTAGTAGAAGCAGCTGAGATACGGTTTTAATCCATGTGATTTAATTTGCAATTTAAAAATTTACTCGGTAATCAACAACAAAAGAGAAAAAGCAAATGTATAATGATAAAAAAAACTTGAAAGTTCAAAATATGGGCACTTTTTCAAAAACAACAACAACAAAACAACACATACAAAAAAGGAGAATATATTGGTGTACAAGTTTAAATAAAACAGAAAAGATAAGGAAAGACAGACACAATCAATCCGTCTGATAACGCAAAAGTGGCAGACTCCCTCCCCCTTCCCCCAACATACAACACACATATTACGACAAAGAGCGACAAGATATAGGAACACAATTCAAGAGAAAAGAATTTATTCAGTTACCAAACAATAAACGTTGTAGGTTAGGCCACAAGTACAGTAACATTTATCATTCTTACAAAACATTTAATGTTTTACTTATCACTAATGAACTAGACATGCAAAACTGTACGAGAGAGAGAGAGAGAGAGAGAGAGAGAGAGAGAGAGAGAGAGAGAGAAGAGAAGAGAGAGAGGAGAGAGAGAGAGGAAGAGAGAGGGAGAGAGAGAGAGAGAGAAAGAGGGAGAGAGAGAGAGAGGGAGAGAAAAAGAGAGAGAGAGAGAGAGAAAGAGACAGAGACAGAGAGGCAGAGAGAGACAGAGACAGAGAGAGACAGACAGATAGAGAGACATACAGAGAAGAGAGTGAAGTTGCATTCGTGTGCGCACGCGTAGCGTATGTGTGTGTGTGTGTGTGTGTGTGTGTGTGTGTGTGTGTGTGTGTGTGTGTGGTGTGTGTGTGTGTGTTGGCCTCGCCGCGTGTGTGTGTGAGAGAGTGTGTGTGCGTGCATGCTTGCCTTTCACAATTGCAGCCACCATTGATTTACAATACGAAACATTGATTTGCACTTTATATACATATACATAAATATTGAATTTAATATAAGACCGCGACAAAAATACACACAAAAAGCAGCAATGCATGACTAATGAAAACAAGAGTACATCCAAACAAAACGATCAGGAAGGACATGTGGGTGATGAAATCAGCAACAATGGTTGTGAATAAACACAATGCTGTGTACATCAACATCAACTCTATTCCGTCAGGCACGCCTGACTTTTTGCTTGTATTTATAAGTTCAAGCAACGTTTTTGTTCCATTTTAATCGAGTAACTAACCGTCTGAACTAAAAACCACACGAGAGGCAAAAAGTCAAACAATACTTTTCTATATAGAATTGAATTCAGACTTTAGAACTAGAATAAGAGGTTTACAGTAAGAAACCAAAACTTACTGCAAACACAAAATTTGGAATAGGTATACAATACAAAAAGTTACTGCAAACACAAAACATCATTGCTTCTTTACGACCGTTCAAGTGAATACGCTTAGATGAATCTGGATACTCATCTTTTTCTGTTTTTCTTTAAGACAAATCGAATCATGTTGTTTCTGTTTTCATTAACAAAATCTGATACCCAGAAATGTCAATGAGTTTACACTGACGTCTGAATTTGAATTACATATAACGGAAATAGCGAACAAAAAAGTTCATTCAAAAAGAGAAATAAACACAGCAACAACAATAACAACCAACAAAAACAAAACAAAAACAAAGTAAAACAAAACATACAACCACAAACCCAAACAAACAAACAATAACAACAACAACAACAACAAAACACACACATAAGCATCTGTTAGGCTGCAGATATGGGTATAAAAGAAAACCTCGGAGCTGCTCAGATGATCACTCAAAACATTTTGAACGATTTCAATAACTAACATATTATCAGCAAATAAGCATTTCATTAAGTTACCAGCAAATGAATCTTCCAATAAATTTTCACCTTTATATCAGATACAGTTAAAACTACAATATAACGAAAAGTTAATCAGTAACTTGCTTGGTTAAGAATATAAAAACATAAGCTGGTTGATGCAGTTATCAGTATATTGTCACAATATGCCAACTTACGTAAACAAACAGCACTTATACCAACAAATCTGGCTTAGAGATCTTTTGACAACATTTATGTTTGCATGCACATACAGCAGCCCAATGAATTAACTCTTTTGTGACAAGAAACTGTTTTGTAAAAACATTTAACGTTTTCTTTCTACACGGAAACTATGAAACAAACTACAATACAAACAAATACACCCACATACTTACTGTTCTTACCCTCATTTCAAACCTTACTTTCTGGCCTCAATTTGACCAATTTCAAAGTCCAAGCCAACTCCGAGAGACAGTTAAAGGGAGAGAGGTTAATGAAATGACAAATGATGACGCACACAGAAGCAGCGAGAAAAGATTTAAGTGAAGACGACCCGGAAACGAAACCACAGGAAACCAACCACAGGCCAGACTATGTGAACACAGCATACAAGACGGTGAAAACCACTATGATATATGGTCTAATCCAGTAGTACAGGTTGTATATATGTACATACGATGGTACAGATGCTGTGTAGACTTTGGCCCTAATCAAACCCAACCCTCAACATTATACTGTGGTCAGTCACATTTTATATATAACGCGTTCAACAGTTTGCTTATTTCAAACCTTTATACCATTATAACACTTCATATCATTTTATGATGCGGCGTTTGATTAAACATGTTGCCAAAGAAAAACCTATCTGTATTAATCAATTTTGAAATCTTAACATCGACAGATTTCCAACAAACAAAGGCAATCATAGGCAATCTGTCAAACTTGACATTACCAGAAAGGAATTAATTTTAGACCCCTTCATTCTTAAAATGCTATGATTTTTTATGAAGTTTGAATTTGAATGGATACATTGTTTTTCACTTTTCTTTGTCTACAAACAATCGAAAATTTCCATGAACGATTGCGACAACGAAGAATGAACTGTATCGCTATAATATTAATTTTGAACTGAATTTGCGATTTGTTTTACCAAGTCAATATTTGCAGAATCGAAATTGTTTAGCATCCTTTTAATAAATACAAACACCCTGCAATATAGTTGCTGAATCGACGTTTATCATGGTAACTATATATACTAATACGCATACTGAAGAATCGGTTTTCTAATTCCATTTTATCACGTTAGCGATATTACTCTCTCTTAGCCTTCTATTTTAAGCGCGATATCCAGAAGCAATCTACACAGCACCCGGGTTAAAACAAGCAGTCAGTGGGGTTAATTCAAAGCATAAAAATGAGAGATTATCATATGGATGTGGCCCCGAATGAAGGGATGTGGCCCCTCAACCTGAAGCTCGTGAAACGAAAAACAGAGGATCATACTCACTATTCCCCACCGTGAAACAAGACAAACTCTTGGAATCTTAATCGTATCCTCTCGCCGACTTTGCCCTCCAGTTTGTAATAACATAACTGATTATCGGGGTAGGTGCCCGGGTAGGTGGGCGACACGATGTAGCCCCTTTGTTTGAACTCGCTGCGGACAGTGAAGCCGCACACGATGGGCGGGGCTTTGGTGCCGATGTCGTATTCGCCTGGAACAGAACGACCTGCAGACACTTTGGGCTATCGGGTCTGCTCCACCCTCATTACGTCATTTGCATAACTTAGCAAATGATTGATATATCATCATCATCATCATCATCGTCATCATGAACAACAACAAAATAACACTAACAACCAATACTATCGTTCTCATCATCATCATCATCATCATCGTCATCATCATCACCATCAGTGTAGTCGTTAGACCTGTGGCGAGTTTCTTATGCACAGCAAAGTGAGACAAATCTAGCCAAAGCGAGGGGATTTATTGCGTTCCCCTTAGCAAACCCAACAGCTACGTTAGCAAAGCTTAACGGTCTCAAGAGTTATTAGCTCAGAATTTCAATATGGTGACCGTTTGTTTAGCCTTTGTATTCCAAGACGAAAGTTTTTTTTATTTCACAACACCAGTGGATCAAGCTTTTGGGGACAATTAAAAATGGGAGAACATGTTTGTGGATTACTTTAGCGAACTGACTGTTTTATGGTTTTTATGGAATGTCAATATTTCAGAAATGTTCGTAACAGTTTGGCGAAACGCAATACAGATGTTTTGGACCTCGTATTTCTTTTGACCTGGACAACTTCCTCCATGTTGGCTTTCGTACTGAACGTGTCGCCTTCATTTTTGGAGGTTTGTTACGATTGTGGCATACTGAAAGTAGTACTGGACTAAATGGGTTCTGTAACCGATTTCTTTTCAGTTTGCAAATGATTTCAGTCATGCTTGCAAGCATTATGATCATTTTCAGTGACGCTTGCAAGTACTATAGTCACATCTTTTCTGGATTTATCATTTTACTATGCCCACCAAATTTTAATCACTGATAAGAAAATGTGACATTTTTTTGTTGTTGCGAACCATCGGACAGAGTGCCGTGCATTTTTTCTACTTTATCTATAAACTTTTCGTATTATCCAGGAGTTTTGTTTCCTACAATAGTATGTTACCTTCCACCACTTTGGTGCTCAAATTTGTCCCACTCTCCCAATTACGTCCTTCCAGCAAGCGCTCACACACATACACACACTTGAGGCAATTGTACTGCGTAAAAAGTAGCAGCGGCTGTTCAGCATTCCTCATTGCACCAATCATAATTACGTTTGCTGCAAAAGTGGCGTCAAGTCTGTCAGTACTGACGCTAGGTCTGCAATTTCACTAGAAAAAGAAACTGCGCAAGTTTTCCCATACATTCCGTCATTTTGGATTTGCTAGGTTTGCTGTGACAGTTTCGTACACACGCTCACACCAAGGTTATCTATCCGCTAGAATCTAGCTTTAGCCTGGTTTGCTAACAATAAGAAACTCGCTGTAAACCACCCTTCCTCGTTACCAAGTATATATTATGTAATTATCCTATCAATTTTCTTTCTGTCTTTGCCTCACGTCAATGGACATGAGGTTATACTTATGACCTCTGGACACTGACCTGGGATTATAATCAAAGGATAAGACATGATTATCATGGTACGTCAGACATGATTATCATGGTACGTCATACATAGTAACTGTAAATCAATAGACCATGCACACACATACCTCATAGGCAAAACAGTATTCGTTGCTATGCACTGCTATTCATTAAACTGCACATTATATTCTCTCTCTCTCTCTCTCTCTCTCTCTCTCTCTCACACACACACACACACACACACACACACACACATATATATATATATATATATATATATATATATATATATATATGTGTGTGTGTGTGTGTGTGTGTTCATATATAGAAGAGAGAGGGGGAGAGAAGAGAGAGAGAGAGAGACAGAGAAAGAGTGAGAGAGAGAAAGAAAGAAAGAGAGAAGACAGAGAGAGAGATATATATATATTCTCTCACACACACACACATATATATATACATATGTATGTGTACATATATATATATATATATATATATATATATATATGTAAATATATATATATGTTTATATATATTCATCAACTTGAACACTATCATTACCATCACCACCACCAGCATCATCTTGAAATCATGCCTGCAAATTATAAGTAACCATTATAAAACAAAATTCTAAATTCCGGTTCCATTTTTTATCTAACGATGTACATGCAGACACACAGACACACGGATGTACATTAGACAGGCACGTCGACATCTTACCTTTATCTGTGGAAAGAAGTAGTAATCTGTTGAAAATCTAATGTGTTCTGGATTTTGTTGTTGCTGGTTTGTTTGAATGTTTTGAATATACTGCTGTGCCATTGATCAAATTAGTTTATTACTCTGAAGTTAGTTTATAAATCAATGGTGGCCCATGGGGGACGGGAGGGGGGGTAACAAATTCGGGGCAGTAAAGAGGACCTTTCCACGACCGAATCCTTCATGCAGATCACCACATGGATTCGCACTGAGCTCATGCACGACCGCAGTTGATGAAGACTGATTGATCAATTGACTCACTGAAATTGTAATGGTCAAGACTCAGGTGCAGAGAAGGCCTTTTTTCACTCTAGAATCTGCTCTTAAAACATAAATGACTAAAAATGCAAAAACCGAACAATACAAGTAACAACAGCAACAACAACAACAACAACATAACTTCATGAATGACAAAGAGAAATAATACATGAAAATTAGAAATACCAAGTCGGATTAAACCCCACAAACGCATACACAAATCACCATAATCAAAAACATACATTGTCAGAATAATACAAAAATCATATTTACACCCGCGCGCGCACACACACACACGCACACATGTATGTGTAAATAAATGTACACACACACACACACACACACACACACACACACACACACACACACACACACACACACACACAAACACACACATGTATGTGTATATAAATGTGCTTGTGCATGTGCATGTACAAAAAGAGGGAAAAGACAAGGAATAAGAACGAGGAAAAGGAAAAATAAATTGAGGAGAAGAAGATACTGTTAATAGAATATACTAAGATTTCCCAGGTCCTTCTCCTTGAAGGCCAATTAGCTTTCTTGCCTTTCTAAAGTCTTGGCCAATAAAATTGGGTGGCGCTGCACTGCGGCCATACGCTCTTAAAGGGGAGAGCAGCCCGAGCTTCACATGGAAAATCCACTGTGATAAAAGAGATGAATATGAATGTCTGTCTGGTTTTGATGTACATACACGGCAGAGTGACTCAGGTACGAGTAGTTACTAACATGTGAGGCGAGTTACTAACCTCTCAAAAAACAGAGGGGATTATTTCATATCGATCAGAGGGGTGAGAGAGAGAGAGAGAGAGAGAGGGAGGGAGGAAGAGAGAGAGGGAGGGAGGAAGAGAGACAGACACATAGAGAAACACACAGAGTTATGTAAGTGCAGGAGCGATAGAGAGACAGAATGAGAGAGAGAGACAAAGACAAACAGTGTTAGTGCGTGTGTGTGTATGCGAGAGAGAAAGAAGAGAGAGAGAGAGAGAGAGAGAGAGAGAGAGAGAGAGAGAGAGAGAGAGACAGACAGACAGAGCGTGTGTCTGTCTGTGTCTGTGAGAAAAAAGAATGGACAAGATTTCCTCACGTGCGTAAAGGTAAATCTTTACCAAGTTTGGTCAAAATAGACTGCTGAGGACTCGCGAAACCGTAAGTTTGGAAGGTAAGGCACCAAGCTCAAGGTCCTATGGACCTAAAAGAATTAGCACTTTTCACAGAAGCTGTTTTAACAACATTTCTGAAGACTACGTTGTGCCTAAAATTTACTGTTTTTCAAACGTATGGGATTCTAGCGCAGAAGTTCGTATAAGAAAATCGAATATGTGTATAAGTGTGCTTTAAACATGTTACACGGTGCACAGGAAATAATCTGTAGGCAACAGAATATTTTGCCAGTCCTTTCATTGTCCAATCATCTCAAATGTAACAAGTGCATTTTAATACATAACACTATTCATAATCAAACTCCATACCTACAGGAGAAATTGCACAACTTACAAACAGGAAAGTGTGTGTTGTGTATTCCTTTAAGCAGAACCGCACTGAGATATCATGAAAGTCATCACTTCTTGGACGCTCTTTGGGACAAGATCCATCTCATCAGCCAGTTGAACAATCCTGTGTGGGACTGATCCATACACAGCATTTGCTACACAGCAAACCACACCTCATCCAAGTTCCCTTTTTTCTGTTTCGGCTCTTTCCATTGCTTCCCATGCTGCTGTCTTTGTTATTATTATCTGCTAATGACGTGTTTGCTACATGTTGTTGTCCTGCCTTACTTAATTGACGCTGTTGTCTTTGTTATTATTATCTGCTAATGACGTGTTTGCTATATACTGTTGTCTTGTCTTTCTTATGTGATGCTGTTGCTGTTGTTATTGTTACCTGCTAATATCTTTGCTACATGTCGTTGTCTTTGTTATTCGTTATTGTATTGTTTGTCGATGTTGTCTGTTTTACTTACTTTAGCTGTCTTTATTTTTTGTTGTTGTTGCCGTTGTTACTTGTTATTCTTGATGTCTTTGTTAATTGCTGTTGTCGTCTTTGTTGTCATATTTGTTACTTCTTACAGTCGTCTTGCTACTTGTTGCTGTCTTTGATGCTTCTTGTTGTTGTCTTCGTTACAAGCTGTTGCTGTCTTACTGCTTGTTGTTGTTGTCTTCGTTACAAGCTGTTGCTGTCTTTGATGCTTCTTGCTGGTGTCTTCGTTACGTGCTGTTGCTATCTTTGTTGCTTTTTGTTGTTGTCTTCGTTACAAGCTGTTGCTGTCTTTGATGCTCTTGCTGGTGTCTTCGTTACGTGCTGTTGCTATCTTTGTTGCTTGTTGTTGTTGTCTTCCGTTACGTGCTGTTGCTGTCTTTGTTGCTTTTTGCTGTTGTCTTCCTTACGTGCAGTTGCTGTCTTTGTTTGCGTTGTTGTTGTCTTCCTTACATGCTTTTGCTGTCTTTGTTGCTTCTTGCTGTTTGTCTTCCTTACGTGCTGTTGTTGTCTTTGTTGCTTGTCGTTGTTGTTTGTCTTCCTTACGTGCTGTTGCTGTCTCGTTGCTTCTTGTGTTGTCTTCCTTACGTGCTGTTGCTGTTTTTGTTGCTTGCTGTTGTTGTCTTCCTTACGTGCTGTTGTTGTCTTTGTTGCTTGTTGTTGTCTTCCTTACGTGCTGTTGCTGATTTGCTGCTTGTTGTTGTTGTTGTCTTCCTTACGTCCTGTTGCTGTCTTTGTTGCTTGTTGCTGTTTTCCTTACATGCTGTTGCTGTCTTTGTTGCTTGTTGTTGTCTTCGTTACGTGCTGTTGCTGTCTTTGTTGCTTGTTGTTGTTTCTTCCTTACGTCTGTTGCTGTCTTTGTTGCTTTTTGTTGTTGTGTCTTCCTGACGTGCTGTGTGTCTTTGTTGCTTGTGTTGTTGTCTTCCTTACGTGCTGTTGCTGTCTTGGTTGCTTTGTTGTCTGCCTTACGTGCTGTTGCTGTCTTGTTGCTTGTTGTCTTCGTTACGTGCTGTTGCTGTCTTTGTTGCTTGTTGTTGCTGTCTTCTTTACGTGCTGTTGTTGTCTTTGTTGCTTGTTGTTGTTGTCTTCGTTACATGCTGTTGCTGTCTTGTTGCTTGTTGTTGCCGTCTTCCTTACGTGCTGTTGCTATCTTTGTTGCTTGTTGTTGTTGTTGTCTTCCTTACGTGCTGTTGTGTCTTTGTTGCTTGTTGTTGTTGCTGTCTTCTTACGTGCTGTTGTTGTCTTTGTTGCTGTTGTTGTTGTCTTCGTTACGTGCTGTTGCTGTCTTTGTTGCTTGTTGTTGTTGTCTTCCTTACGTGCTGTTGCTGTCTTTGTTGCTTGTTGTTGTTGTTGTCTTCCTTACGTGCTGTTGCTGTCTTGTTGCTGTTGTTGTTGTCTTCGGTACGTGCTGTGTGTCTTTGTTGCTTGTTGTTGTTGTTGTTGGCTTCATACGTGCTGTTGCTGTCTTTGTTGCTTGTTGTTGTTGTCTTCGTTAAGTGCTGTTGTGTCTTTGTTGCTTGTTGTTGTTGTCTTTGTTACGTGATGTTGCTGTCTTTGTTGCGTGTTGTTGTTTCGTTACGTGCTGTTGTTGTCTTTGTTGCTTGTTGTTGTTGTCTTCCTTACGTGCTGTTGCTGTCTTTGTTGATTGTTGTTGTTGTCTTCGTTACGTGCTGTTGTTGTCTTTCTTGCTTGTTGTTGTTTGCGTTCCTTACGTGCTGTTGCTGTCTTTGTTGCTTCTCGTTGTTGTTGTCTTCCTTACGTGCTGTTGCTGTCTTTGTTGCTGGTTGTTGTTGTTGTCTTCCTTACGTGCTGTTGTTGTGTGTTGCTTGTTGTTATCTTGTTGCTGTCGTTGTTGTCTTCCTTACGTGCTGTGTTGTGTTTGTTGCTTGTTGTTGTCTTGTTGCTACTCGTTGTTGTCTTCCTTACGTGCTGTTGCTGTCTTTGTTGTTGGTTGTTGTTGTGTTCTTCCTTACGTGCTGTTGTTGTGTTTGTTGCTTGTTGTTGTCTCTGTTGCTTGTCGTTGTTGTCTTCCTTACGTGCTGTTGCTGTCTTAATGCTTGTTGTTGTTGTCTTTGTTGCTTGTTGTTGTTGTCTTCCTTAAGTGCTGTTGCTGTCTTCGTTACTGTATTCCTTACTGCGTTGCTGTCTTTGTTGCTTGTTGTCTTCCTTACTTACTGTTGCTGTCTTTGTTGCTTGTTGTTGTTGTCTTCCTTACGTGCTGTTGTGTCTTTGATGCTTGTTTGTTGTCTTCCTAACGTGCTGTTGCTGTCTTTGTTCTTGTTGTTGTCTTCCTTACGTGCTGTTGCTGTCTTTGTTGCTGTTGTTGTTGTTGTCTTCGTTACGTGCTGTTGCTGTCTTTGTTGCTTTTTGTTGTTGTCTTGTTGCTTTTGCTGTTGTCTTTGTTGCTTTTTGCTGTTGTCTTGTTGCTTCTTGTTGTTGTCTTCCTACGGCTGTTGCTGTCATGTTGCTTGTTGTTGTCTTCCTTACGTGCTGTTGCTGTCTTTGTTGCTTGTTGTTGCTGTCTTCGTTACGTGCTCTTGCTGTCTTTGTTCCTTGTTGTTGTTGTCTTCCTTACGTCTGTTGCTGTCTGTGTTGCTTTGTTGTCTTCCTTACGTGCTGTTGCAGTCTTTGTTGCTTTCTGTTGCTGACTTTGTTGCTTTTGTTGTTGTCTTTGTTGCTGGTTGTTGTCTTCCGTACGTGCTGTTGCTGTCATTGTTGCTTTTTGTTGTTGTCTTCGTTACCTGCTGTTGCTGTTTTTGTTGCTTGTTGTTGTTGTTGTCTTCGTTACGTGCTGTTGTTTCTTTGCTGTTTCTTGTTGTCTTTGTTGCTTCTTGTTGCTTTCTTCGTTACGTTCTGTTGCTGTCTTTGTTGCTTGATGTTGTCTTCCTTACGTGCTGTTGTTGTCTTTGTTGCTTGTTGTTGTTGTCTTCCTTACGTGCTGTTGCAGTCTTTGTTGCTTGTTGTTGTTGTCTTTGTTACGTTCTGTCGATGTCTTTGTTGCTTGTTGTTGTTGTCTTCCTTACGTGCTGTTGCTGTCTTTGTTGTTGTTGTTTGTCTTCCTTATGCTGTTGCTCTTTGTTGCTTGTTGTTGTGTCTTCCTTACTGCTGTTGCTGTCTTTGTTGCTTTTGTTGTCTTCCTTACTGCTGTTGCTGTCTTTGTTGCTTGTTGTTGTCTTCCTTACGTGCTGTACTGTCTTTGTTGCTTGTTGTTGTCTTCTTACGGCTGTTGTGTCTGTTGTTTGTTTGTTGTCTTCCTTACTGCTGTTGTGTCTTTGTCTGTTTTGTCTTCCTTACGTGCTGTTTGTCTTTGTGCTTTTTGTTGTCTTCCTTACTGCTGTTTGTCTTGTTCTTTTGTTGTCTCCTTATGCTGTTGCTGTCTTTGTTATTGTTGTCTTCCTTACGTGCTGTTGTTGTCTTTGTGCTTGTTGTTGTCTTCCTTACTTGCTGTTCTGTCTTTGTTACTTATTGTTGTCTTCCTTACGTGCTGTTGTGTCTTTGCTGCTTGTTGTTGTCTTCCTTACTTGCTGTGCTGTCTTGTTACTTTTGTTGTCTTCCTTACGTTTTGTTGTCTTTGCTCTTTGTTGTTGTCTTCCTTACTTGCTGTTGCTGTCTTTGTTGCTTGTTGTTGTCTCCTTACGTGCTGTTGTTGTCTTTGTTGCTTGTTGTTGTCTTCCTGTCTTGCTGTTGCTGTCTTTGTTTGTTTGTTGTCTTCCTTATTGCTGTTCTTCTTGTTTATTGTCTTCTTACTTGTGTTGCTGTCTTTGTTGCTTTGTTGTCTTCCTTACGTGCTGTCGTGTATTTGTTGCTTTTGTCTTCTATTGCTTGTTGTTGTTGTTGCTTGTCTTGTTGCTTTTGCTGTTGTCTTTGTTGCTTGCTTGTTGTTGTCTTCCTTACGTGCTGTTGCTGTCTTTGTTGCTTTGTTGTTGTCTTCTTACTGCTGTTGCTGTCTTTGTTGCTTTGTTGTTGTCTTCCTTACTGCTGTTGCTGTCTTTGGCTTGTTTGTTGTCTTCCTTACTGCTGTTGCTGTCTTGTTGCTTGTTGTTGTTGTCTTTTACGTGCTGTCTGTTTGTGCTTTGTGTCTTCCTTACGTGCTGTTGGCTTGTTGCTTGTTTTGCTTTGTCTGTTGCTTTTGTTGCTTGTTGTGTGTCTTCTTACGTGCTGTTGTGTCTTGTTGCTTGTTGTTGTCTTCCTTCTGTGTGTCTTTGTTGCTGTTTTGTGCTTCTTACGTGCTGTTGTGTCTTTGTTGTGTTGTTGCTTCTCTTTCGTCTTTGTTGTTTTGTTGTCTGTCTTGTTGCTGTCTTTCGTTGCTGTTGTTGTTTGTTCTTCGTGTGTTGCTGTCTTGTTGCTTGTTGTTGTTGTCTTCCTTACGTGCTGTTGCTGTTTTGTTGCTTCTTGTTGTTGTCTTCCTTACGTGCTGTTGCTGTCTTTGTTGCTTGTTGTTGTCTTCCTTACGTGCTGTTTGTCTTTGTTGCTTGTTTTGTTGTCTTCCTTACGTGCTGTTGTTGTCTTTGTTGCTTGTTTTGTTGTCTTCGTTACGTCTGTTGTTGTTTTGCTTGCTTTATTGTTTCTACGTGCTGTTGCTGTCTTTGTTCGTTGTTGTTGTTTCGAATTGTTCTTGTTTTTGCTTGTTGTTTGTGGTCTTGTTAATTTGTTGTCTTTGTTCTTATTGTTGCTGTCTTGTGCTTTGTGTATTATGCACGGTTGTTGTTGCTATGTGCGTTAGCCCACTGTGTTTGATAGTGTTTTTACTGCGGCTTATTGTCTGTTGCTTGCTGTTGTTGTCTTCCTCTACTCAGTGCTATAGTGACTTATAGTGTTGTGCTCTTCCTCTATGTCACCGTGCTTTGAATGCATTGAATGTTGAATCACGAAAGTGTATACTCTGTGATGTTTTGCATTTGTCCTACAACCTTGTTGTTGATGCTGTTGACATGTGATAACTCTTACCTGCTTGACACTTAGTGCACTCTCTCTACTTCAGTCTACACTACGCTGCTCGTCTGTACATAGCTGCTTTGTTGTTTCTCTCTTCTTCTTGATCTAGTTGCTGTCCCTCTTTCTGTTGTACTACTCACTGCTTGACGTCTTCTAACACTGTTGTTTGTCTTTCGTACTTGTTTTTGTCTTTGTTGCTTTGTTTTGTCTTCCTTACTGCTGTTTCTGTCTTTGTGCTTTTGTTGTCTCTCGGCTGTTCTGTCTTTGCTCTTCTTGTTGTTTCTTTGTTGCTTTGTGCTGTCTTCCTTACTGTGTCTGTTGTCTGTTCGTCTTTGTTTGCTTTGTGCTGTTGCTGTTGTCCTTCGTCTGTTGTTGTCTTTTTGCGTGTTTGTCTTCCCTTACTGCGTTGCTGTCTTTGTTGCTTTTTGTCTTTGTTGCTTCTTGTTGCTGTCTCTCGCTTTTGCTGTGCTGTTGTTGTCTTGTTCGTGCTGTGTTGTTTGTTGCTCTTTGTTGCTTGTTGTTCTTGGTGTCTTCTTTACGTGCTGTTGCTGTCTTTGTTGCTTCTTGTTGTTGTCTTCCTTACGTGCTGTTGTTGTCTTTGTTGCTTGTTGTTGCTGTCTTCCTTACGTGCTGTTGCTGTCTTTTGTTGCTTGTTGTTGCTGTCTTCTTACTGCTGTTGCTGTCTTTGTTGCTTGTTGTTGTTGTCTTCGTTACGTCTTGATTATCTTCATTACGTGTTGCTTTGTTTTCGTTATTTGTTGTTGTCGAATTTGTTACTTGTTTTGCCTCTGGATCTGTTTGTGGTACTTGTTAATTTTTTCAATTGGTTCTACATTGTGGCGTTGTCTTTGTTACTTGTTATTAGTGAGGCACGGTGTTGAGAGGCTTAGCCACCACAGAGAACGTGTTAATACCCGAGCAATATTCGTGCATTCGGGCATCTATGCCTCCTAATCAGGCAAAGTAGACTTAAAGGTGTGTGCTCTTCCTCTATGTCAACCAGGCTTGAAAAGACGATAGAAGTTGAAACATACACGAAAGATGAATACTCTGTGATGTTTTGCAATGTCCCACAACCTTATTTTGAAATGCTGCTGACATGAAATAAAACACAACAGACATACACATAATCACACTCTCTCTACTTCACACATACACAACGCAGCCACAGACATACAAGCTTCTTTGTGTTCATCTCTCTCTCTTAGAAAATACATAAGTGCAAATGTCCCTCTCTTTCTGTTTCACACACACGCACACACGCCTAACACTTCGATTCCCCTACCAAACTACACATTAGCGACAGCAACAATCAATTACCCACCATAACCCACACCGATCCTCCTGTTCCCTTCCTACAACCCTATACCCATATCTAGGAACCAAACCACTCCCGCCCCAAATCAACAACAACAGCAACACAGACACACACACAGAGAAGATAGAAGAGGAAGAGAGAGAAAACTTAAGAGAGAGAGAGAGAGAGAGAGAGAGAGAGAGAGAGAGAGAGAGAAGAGAGAGGAGAGAGAGGAGAGAGAGAGAGAGAGAGAGAGAGAGAGAGAGAGAGAGAGAGAGAGAGAGAGAGAGAAGAGAAGAAACGCTTACTGTCATCGAAGAACTCGAAAGAGGCCTTGAAGCCCCTGCTGGCCTTGGCTCCGTTAGTGAAGAAGGAGACGACCATGACGTTACTAGTGGAGATGATCTTCTGCTTGGGAAGATTGTCCATGCTTTCTCCACAGAACCTTCCAAACAGCACAGCATCCAGCAGGTCCTCGTTCTCGTCCTGAAGCTGTGCATACACGTCCACGTAGTCACTTTCACACCTGCCACCAACATAGAAAAATGGGTTGTTTCAGAAAAATGAATACCACACACACACACACACGCACGTACGCATCCCCCCCCCCCCCACACGCACGCAAGCCCCCCTCTCCCCACACAATCTCATGCACACGGACATCACATATGCGCACACACGATTATACCCAAATAAAATGAAGGGTGAGCATGGTTTTTAACTCCTTTATCTTAACGGGTTGTCGTTTTTTGACGTGGTGTTAGCCCTGATATGGCTGTAGTAGTCGCCTGGGCTATAAGCAATATGAACTGAACTGAACCTAAATAAAAGCTACTGTTCATGCTAAAAAGTGAAAAAGTATAGATACCAATGCTTGTTTCACCACGGATAATCAAGCTTTGACAGTTATTCCCAAAACAACCCTGCCATGTTCATGCCCTTCATGAGCCTCTCACTATTGATTGTGCATGCGTAGAAAAAACATACCACGGATAACTGAAATTAAACCCACAGGACCAGAACACAAACAAACTAGCAAGCAGAGAAACAAACAAACAAACAAAACAAACAAACAAACAAACAAACTCTAACTCTGATCAGTTACACTCAGCTGGAAAGTCCAATCATCCTCATGGCTACACGCACCAGTCGCTGTTAGACTGACAGGGTTGAGAGAGAAATAATACATTCCCATTCAAAAAGTTTGGATTTAAAATTATAGGACCTAAAATATGTAAGTTGGGTGTGTCTTACTTGAAACAATCATATATCATTTTGTATCGCCAATAACCCAATGGAGGTAAAAATACAAACAAACAACAAACAAAATAAACACACACACACACAACACACACACACACACACACACACACACACACACACACCACACACACACACACACACAAACCTGAAATTCTGAAATTTTGTAAGGTAGCTTGTTCAACTTACGTTTAAAATACTCAAACAATATGTAAGCTGTGGCTCAAGGGGCCACACACACACACACACACACACACACACACCACACACACACACACACACACACACACACACACACACGGTGTATGTGTATGTATGTGGTGTGTGTGTATGAGAGAAAGAGAGAGAGAAAGAGAAAGATAGAAAGGGGGGAGAGAGAGAGAGAGAAAGGAGAGAGAGAGAGAGAAGAGGAGAGAGAGAGAGAGAGAGAGAGAGAGAGAGAGAGAGAGAGAGAGAGAGAGAGAGAGAGATTGTGTCAGCAAAGTTCTCTTGACTGTTTACAAGCATATTTCAAACCACAGAAAAACAGAAAAACAGGAAAACTCTTCTCCTCCTCTCCCTTAACTCAGCGAAAAGTCATCGGGTGCCGCACCAAAGTACTGTTCACCACATTCCTTCTGATATGTCGTTGTATGTCATCGCCTGGGTCTCAGCAGGGGTTTCTCTGTCCATTCCACGATACTGTGTCGCCATCTTTTTCTCCGTCCTTCCCTGAATAGTTCACTTGAGTAGCGACGTGGCAAGGCCACTGGATCTTGTTACATGGCCATGCCAACGTTGTTTGCTTTTCTTCACTGATGTCAGCATATCTTCATATCGTGCAGTGTGCTGATTGATGGTTTGGCGCACTTGCGCAATGGTGACATGATTAACGTATATGGCGTTTAATATCTTGCTCTAGCATCTCATTTCCATGGCTTGGATTCGTCTTTCCAAATCTGCTGTGAAGGCCTTAATCTCACATATATACAGAAAGATGGACTATGCCAGTGCACGTAACGTAAGAGCATGATCTTGTGATTCATTGAAATGTTCTTGTCCTTCCGTACAAGTTGGAGCCTGGACAGTACTGTTGTTGTCTTTGCTGTCCTTGGGATAATTTCTTGCTTAGATCGCTCATTGATAAGGATGAACATCAGGAAAGTGTTTCAGGAATTTCGTGCCTCAGGAGCCCCCTAGAGCTACGCCAGCGGTAATTTTGGCGACTGGATGGGCAACCTAAGCTGGACAAGTGGTAGGGTTGAGGCCTGCCAAAACGTTATCCACTGATCTTTCAGGATGGAGCACTGAACTAACAACTCAGTTTCCCCGCCTGATTCTCCTCTCTCCTGAAAGAAAACTTGTTACAGAAACAACAACAAAACCCTATGCTAGTGTATGTGATGGTCTTCACGAACTATAGTTAATGGATGTTAGTGGTGTCTGCCGAAAAGCGTCACAGCTGCCTTACATGCCAATGGTAGAATGGTAGTAAGTCCTCACATCCTGCCTGGACACTTGGCTGCTCTTCATGCACACGGTTTCCAGTCGTTGAGGGTAGACTACATAGACTAGAAGACCCACATCTTTTTCTTTTCATGTTATTATTTCCAATTTTTCTTTCATGTTGTTATCTTCATCTGATCTGGATCAGACTCGAGTTCTCAAATCTTTTACAAATCTCTCTCTCTCTCTCTGTCCCTGTTTGTTCCTCTACTTAATCTTTAAAATCCCAGCACATCTTCCAATTTTGGCAATAGAAGAGAAAAGGCACAAGGTTCTTCCAGTATTCTCAGTGACTATCTGCTTTATCTCAACATATGTTCAATTGGATATTCTCTGTCTTTCTCCCTATCTCTCTGTATCTCTTCTTTCTATTCCTGGCATGGTCGTTTGGATACACACACAAACACATTTATATCTATGCCTATACGCCTATACCTATCTGTCTACAAATACATTATATCTGTCTGTCTGTCTATCTATCTATCTATCTATCTGTCTGTCTATCTGTGTTCTCCCGTGGGGATGCCGGGGGCTCTTTCAGTATAAATAATATCCCCACCTTCTGAAAATCCTACACTAGGAATTTCCTCTTTTCTTTCACTCTCTTTCTTTCCGCCTTGTTCCTTTGCTTTCTGTTATTTCTTCTATAACCCAGTTGGTAGAGCCGAGGACTGTAGAGGCAATGTCTGTCATTTCTTCCTATCATTTTCTACCTTGCTGGTCAATTCAACTGTATGCATTCGATAAAGGCTTACGTATGTGCTCTCAAGATTGATAATTGGGTACATGAATTAAGTGCAATATCGGTTCTAGGGAAATGAAATATGCGAAAGCTATTTAAGGTAATTCAAACCCGTTTTTATAAATGTTTTACTGTCCTTAGTTATGTTTAAATTTGTAAACGGTTTTTAAAAAAAAATCTCCTGTGTGATAAATTGGACGGAGTGGTCAAGGCCAGGGGCATCTCCTTAGATTATGCGTGCGAATGCATTGATATGTGTACTTCATTTTCTGTTCCTTTTTCCCCTGTTGAAGTACTGTCTATGGTTTGAAACGGATATAACCCCGATATGGCTATGCGTAGTCAGTTGGGTTTTAAACAAAAACAACAATAACAATAACAATGTATCTATCTATCCATCTATCTGTCTGTCTATCTATGTCTGTCTGTCTATCTATTGTCTGTCTGTCTGTCTGTCTGTCTGTCGATATACAACACACACACACATATATATATACATATATATATATATATATATATATATATACACACAGAGAGAGAGAGAGAGAGAGAGAGAGAGAGAGAGAGAGAGAGATACAGATACACACGTACACTCAATTGTTCAATATCTTATCTTTTCATCTTTGTCAACTATTCCGTGTACCCAAGACAACAATTGAACACCCACAATACACCTCCAATATCCCATATCAACATCAGACCTCATGATCAACCCGCCTTTTCGATCGTGAAATTTCATTAGTTATCTTCAGTAACAGGTCTCAACTCCATCATCTTTTGGGTGTAAAGGTGAACTTACGGCAGAACTCAATGGGCTCACAGCTGAGAAGCCATCTTTTTCACTCAGCGAATTCAGAGAATTCTCTGACAGAGTGTGGAACAGGGAAGATGTAATGGTTCGCCGAAGCGTAAATGTTGTGTGCCATAACCATCGTACTGGCAGAACTGGCAGCCTCTTCCTTCGTTTTACACCCAACATGGATTCTAAATGAGGGGGATGGGCTTGAATGATTCGAATCGATCTCTCTGTCTCTGTTTTTCCACTTCATCTTCCCAAAACACCTTCCACCTTGGAAGATGAATTGAGAGTCATAAGGTACCTCAACATATTGCCTATTTTCTCTAAATCAATAACATATGTTGATGAACTAGTCTTTCTTCCAACTACCCCCTAATCACTTCATATGTCTGTACGGTCTTCAGTCCTGACATATGTTTTGTGTTGGGCTATTAACAACACGAATTAACACCCCCCCCCCACTGTGTGTGTGCGTGCGTGCGTGCTTGCTTGCGTGTGTGTGTGTGTGTGTGTGTGTGTGTGTGTGTGTGTGTGTGTGTGTGTGTGTGTGTGTGTGTGTGTGTGTGTGCACGCGCGCGCGTAAGTGTATAGATATGTGTGTATGTACATGTATGTATGTATGTGAGTTGTGGTTGTCGTTTGTACATGAGGACACGTGGAGATGAAGTGAGTCCACAAAGTGTATAAAATATGTTTTATTACCATCACAGGAGAACCGACAACTTATTCCTCCTTTCTCCGCGCGGCAGGGATTTCAGGTATTCGGAAAGATTAAAACTACTTACAAGTTCCCCTGCTTTCGCTATCTATTATTTTTGCTTTGATTATTCGGATCGACTACCCTCCTCTTCCATCTGTCTATCCCTGTGTGTGTGTGTGTGTGTGTGTGTGTGTGTGTGTGTGTGTGTGTGTGTGCGTGTGCGGTGTGCGTGTGTGTATGTGTATGTATGTGTATGTGTGTGTGTGTGTGTGTGTGTGTGTGTGTGTGTGTGTGTGTGTGTGTCCACGGTCTATTATTCTTAGAGATAGCGGGATAACCCTTCAGCGCAGCCCGCCCATCACAGTACACGCTTGGCCAGCCATCGTTTTACAGCTGAGTGAGTTGATGGAAGCGTCTGAGATCGTGAGGACAAGTGGAGATGAAATATTTCAATAAAGCGTGAGCATTATGCTGCCATCATCAGCAGTAGCATCACAGCTGGACTAGCATCCTCTTTCTCCCTCCACAACCCTCAGCAGTGATTCCTATTGTTACGGATGGACTAGGAGTGGATGTACATGTAAGTTCCCTCGGTTCCCAACCATCCCCTTCGAGCGCGTACTGTCTCTATTTCAACGATTTATACATGTAGAAAATGAATGCCTCTGTCTTTCTCGGTGACCAAATACTTTGCCCGCATGCGACTCCTCCGTTTTCTTCGTGATGAAAACTCTCACAATACTCAGAAATTCTGGTGCCGCTATTCACTGTAGACTTCCAATGAAACTGCACCAACATTCCGTCACAATTTGGGTCAGACGTTTATAGTGTGCGAGGCGATGTACATGTGGACTAGACATCAAAACAATGTCACAGTGTGGGTAGGTAGTGACTGTGTTACTGAATTCAAGTTTCACATGTAAGTCATTTCATTATTTCCTTTTCCTTTTTGCTCTTCTTTTACGCTTAAATTGTGCGTGTGTTGTCAGCCTTTTCAATATCAAACAAGAACATCTGCAATTTAGTAACAGTAATTGTAATAACGCATGCACAACAGACAGGCAAGCACAAATCAAACAAAATGCCTTCACTACTCCACACTGGCTCCCAAAACCAGCCCCACTTTTTCAGCCGTGAAATTCCATGGGTTATCTCCAGTCAATAGTCCGCACTCATCTTTTAGTGGGTGGAGGGGCAGCCTTCAGCACGCCAGCCCATCACAGTTCACGGTTGACCAGAGATTTCGTTCAGCTGAATGACTTCAGGGAAGTCTGTGAGAGCGCGCAGACAAGTGAAGATGAAATGTTTCCACGAAGCGTGAAAACTGCTGTCCCATGATCATTATCATCACACAAAAATTGGTAGCTTTATGATATCTTCTTTTTCCAGCATGGATTCCAATTGTTGGAGATGGATTACACGCCCTGAAATACTCCCTACCTCTGTTTTTAATTCTTTGTGTGGAGGATGCAGAACGATTTCTCTTCCCTCTCTGTCTTTACGCCTAACTTGTGCTCTCCCATCAACACAACTTTCATTTGCTTGTGGTTGGAATGAAGCCATATAAAGGTCTCCATCCATCCTACGCAATTCTTCATACTGTAGAATCTCTATCCTCCCTCCCTTACCTTGTCTCTCACTTTTGTGTGTGTGTGTGTGTGTGTGTGTGTGTGTGTGTGTGTGTGTGTGTGTGTGTGTGTGTGTGTGTGTGTGTGTTTGTGTGTGTGTGTGTGTGTGTGTGTGTGTGTGTGTGTGTGTGTGTGTGGTGTTGTGTGTGTGCGTGTGTGTGCTTACACCAGTGCAAAAGAGTATGAGCCAGAAAGTGCCAGGAAACCATCTTCATACAAATGACCTCTATCTAAAGAGTTTGCTTCAAAAGTCTGCCATAACCAGAAGATTTGGTTGCGGAAATCTGACTTGGACAGACCAACCCATTTATTTGCTGCTACTGTGGCTCAGATTATGATTTTTTTCCAGCTACAGAATACTAATGAATAATATTCACCATAGTTGAGGCACATATTAACCCGAGGTAAAAGGACTTCACCACCTGTCGTAATACAGTACCAGCTATTGCTGTACTTGATTTCAGCAGTCAACCACTGACGTATCATTTTCACAGCACTGATAACAGTACAAAACCGGGAAAATCACTGTACATCGCCCCCAGAACAAAGAGAACATGCACATATAATACTTCAGACGTGCCAGAATCAATTACGCCTTGACATCTACAGTCCCAACAGATCTTGCATTGCAGGGAGACATAATACATGTCTTCTAACATGAGGTCGCGACATAAATCGTCACACGAGAAAGCACTGAAAAAGTGAGATGAGATAACATTTTGACATATGAAGGTAACAAACAGTTGCGATCTACTTACAGCTGACGCTCGCCCACAGTGAGACAGAATTACACGTGATAATGAAAATGAATGAATAAATAATAAGCACACGCGTGTATGTGTTCATATACATGCATTTTGGAATTAATGAGGCAGGAGGGACGGAGGCACAGAGAGAATACAAATACGAATGTTTTACTGTTTTAGGCTGTCAGCCCATTCACAGGGAACACAGGGGACGGGGAGCGGTAGTCAGAGAAGCACTGACACTGACAAACATGATCGACTTTTAACATGATCATACATCGCGACCTGGTAACCATGTCACGGTTATGTTACAGTCACTGGTGGAAAAACACTTGTTCCAGTCAGTCAGGTGGGCGATAATAAATCTGTCCTGTTTCTATTCTGTCCAGTTGGAAGGTGTGCAATTGTGACAGCCCCATCATTGGAATTCTCTTCTTTTTCTCGGCTGGAACTACTGATAGGACTCTTCATTTTCTTTTTCCATTCATTGAGAGCTGCCATGATATCACTTATTGTGACATCAGAGTTGTCAGTAGATCTGTGTTGCTGGTGTGTATCACGGACATCAGTTACACTGTTGACACTGTCTTCACTCTGTCCATCAATTTGATCGTCTGACTGAAGAACATCAACCACAGTACTGTCTTTTATTACTGAATGTTTCTCTTTACCATACACACTGTAGGCATTTTCTGTGTCAACAATGTCAGTATTCATTTCCTCGCCTGGCCCGTTTTTGTCGTGGAAGTCTGTGTCTACTTGCGCGGTCATGTTTGGATGCAAACAATCCGGTTCAGCAGGCCGTGTTTCTCGTGCTAATTCAGGTACACAGAAAGGGATAGGGCTGTCGTACTGGAATGTGTCACACACCTTAATATTGTCAGTTGGCCTTGAATAAAACAAGCTTGGTGGGGTGGGAAGAAACAAACCAGATGGAGAGCAAACATGACTTGCCTGATCATTCTTAAGTGCACTTCTGTGAGCCTCAGCCCTTCGTCTGTCCCTATAAACCTGAGATGGACATTTTCTTCTGTACACAGCACTGTAGCTATCTTCTTGTGTCGCTGTGTGTTGACTGGCACATGTGTTCGTCAGGCGCAACACCACCACTGTCTGGTTGCCCCTACCATCAATTTTAAACGATGAGAGAACCTTTTCTTGCAGCACTGTGTTCAAAAGACTTTCTAACGATGCTGGAAGTCCTTCAACAGGCATGCTGGACAACTTTGATACGAAAAAACTGTTTTTGTACTCATTTTGAACAAGCGTCTTGCCGGAAACTGAACAAGGAAGGCAACCGAGGCAGAGAGAGAGAGAGACAGACAGACAGACAGACAGACAGACAGAGACACAGAGAGAGATACAGACAGACAGATAGACTGACAGAGACTGAGAGACAAAGAAACAAGGAACCTCGGAATTTGAATGAATGTAGGCCAACAACCCTTTTCATGAGGGAAATCATAAGTAACTTCTTTCAACATACAATTAATTAACAGACTTCAATGCGTATACATGGGAATATTCGTAAACTACTAATGTATAAAAGGGCAGCTGTTGTTTCAAGCTCGTGCATTCAAAATACTTTTTTCTCTTATTTTAAAGGCAGCGACAAGAAACTTCGCCAAGTTCACTATGGTTCCAGCACTCATCCGTCATTTTCTAAATATCTTTTATGTTATCGCCTTCAGTGATATCTAAATGATAAAGTGTCTGACATGATTGTACTGAGGGCATTCGAACAGAAATGTATCTCGTTTTCCTGCACATTTGGACAAACTGGACATGAAGTGTTTACAGTCGTAGGCGGAAAGCGATATCTGTGGACGTTGGAGCATTCCTAAACATCCCCACATACAGTATTTCAATATACTTTGCTCTTGCAAATACAGGTTGAAATTTACCATATAGTAAACAGCATGCACTGGTATCTAAGTGGTTACATCCACTATGACAGAAACTGCTGTGTAATCTTCTTTTCAGTTCCTTACTGAATCGTTTTTCATCGCCACACCCAAAATACCATACTTCTTCAAAACCACTGTCACATGATTTCTTTTTATCTTGGATACCCAAGTTCCACAACCTTTTTCATGCATAGCGAATAGCATTTTATATGCTTTTTGCTGAGTACCAAGTGTCTGGCTGTTTGAGTAGTCGAAACCAATATGCAACACATCTAATAAAAGCAGTCATCCAGAGAGGAAAACGTTCCATATCTCCATACACCATATCATTTATGGTTTTGTTTCTTATGTGTCAAAATCTCTTGCACGCATATAAATGTACTTGCTCAAGTTGATAGTGTACCTCATAACCCCACAGTTCTGCACCACAGAGTAGTAATGGAAGTATCTGAGCATCAAACATTTTAAAGAAAATGTCTGGTGAATTACATTTGAGCTTTCTCAGTGTACTTAAAATAGCATGAGTACTTTTCTTTCCTTTAACTTTAGCTTCTTCCATTGCTGTCATAAAACTATGTCTGGTTAAAACAGTGAGGGTAAGAGTTTACTACTTCCAAATTATTGTCAATAAAATCCTATTTTTCTTTTGAACCAAGAAAACCGCCCTTCCGAATAACTACTATTTTAGACTTATCTAAATTTACTGTCAATCGTAACCGCTGCGTTTCTCGTGGAAGGATGTTAGGTTGATGTTGAAGATCTACCGCGGTGGAAGCTAAAAGAGTCAGATCATCTGCAAAAAGCATGAGAATGTTTTATTTATTCTTTAGTGAACCCAACACCATGCTTTCCATTTAAAATAATTACATTTGCAAGTTCATTAATTAGCAGAGAAAACAGGATAGTATATACAATGCAACCTTGCCGTAGGCCTTGAAGGCATTCAAAGAAATTGGAATATCCATTTTCACTGCGACATAATACGCATGCTCGGATGGTTGTGTACAGTGCTGGGATCATTTTGAACATGTTGCCCTAGATACCCACTCGTAATGATAAAGACCAGAAAACGTTTCTAATCACTGTCACATGCTTTTTTAAAGTCTATAAAGGCATATGACACAGTGAATAGAAACAGGTGGTGGAATATACGTATGTGTGGGAGTGTACGTTAAAAAAAAAGCAATAAGTAATCAGTTCCAAAAGGGTGACGGCAGTTATCATGACATAATCCTACGGGCAAGTACGACATTAACAATGATAATGTATCACGAAAGTATGTGTGTAAACATACTCAGCTCACTACAAAAAATGAAGTAGACGTAAACATTTACAACTGATCACATTAGAAATCACAGAACCATTTTTAGGCACAACATAGCTACGACAATGCAGCTTCTCTATTTTCAATGCTTTATATAAAAGATGAAGTTGTTCACAGTCTCCTTATTTTTTGAGGACATATGTAAATTAAGCCTAATTGCGTTTGGTGTTCTGAGGTACTTGGAAGCAATATACTCTTTTCTAAGTTGTTCTAAGGAACCGCTATGGACAGCATACACATAATGAACTTCACCTTCTGTGATTTCTTTACGTAATGGACATATCAAATCGCTGTTACTTCACTTCTTATCCTTATAAAAATGTACAGCGAGATCAGGCATTCAAAAAGAACCTGGTCATGATAAATTTGAAGTGTCTAAGTATAACTAACACGGAATACAAATATTCGAGACATGTCAAATCTGTCGCTATTTTGCACATGTTTATTCCAGTTTTGCCACCTGTAATCAATCCATCGCTTTTTAAGTACTCTCTCTCCCTCCCCCCTCTCTCTCCCCCCCTCTCTCTCCTTCTCTCTCCGTCTTTCACAATATCCCACTCATGCTATGGATACAGGACAGAACTACAGGACTGGACCAGTCAACATTACATTTAATTACAAATGTGTACCAATCCCAATGCTACACTTTTCATTCCAATAACAATCGAGAACAATCCAGTTCGTATGCACAAATCACACTTTTAGTCTTTAATACAGCAAAACAAACGAAAAAAAAATCTATGCAATAGTTGCACATTTGAAGTCTTCAGCACAGTAAAATAAATGGATATAACGTTTTTTCCCCCTCCGGAACCACACTGTATCATAGGAAGACCAGTGAAAGTTGTCCGACAAATGTTCACAGTATCTATTATGCTGGATAATAAAAACACATAAATGGGAAAGTCCGTCTCACCAATACAACAAAACGGCTGCTGTGTAAAAATTGTTGACTCGAAGACCAAGAGAGTTTCTCAATCTTGCCTGAATCCGTGGTATCGGCCCACGATCCAATCATCAGCAATGCACGGGAAAACACCCTGTTTCCAGTGCGGCTTTGCCGAGATCCCTATCTGGGAAATTACAGCTGCTGTCTTATCCATCAGTAACAGGTAAATTCAAAACAACTCGCTCCACGAGTTGTCGTTTCTTCGTCCATACAAGTTCCACATGAAAAAAAAAAGAATACCGAGATACAGCACAAGACCTCCAAGCTTTTGCAGAGCGCTTGACCAGCTGACATAAAGACTTTGTTATCACTCGGTTTTTATAACTTCTTTCACAGTGTATGTGTCATGGTTCATCGGTGTATTAATGTGATTATATTACATGTGTACAGCCACCAGGACTAGCTGTAAGATACGTCCAGTGGAACCTAAATGTTACTATTGTTTGAATAATACAGTGTTTGAAAGACAAAAGAGCGTCAGGTCCTGATCTGGGAGATACTCCTCGCTTATGATGCTGCCTTGACATCTCACACAGCTTGGTCTCCACAGGCTAGTCAGCTCCAAAGCGCATGCTTGCCCAGAGTCTAACCTCATCATCTGAATGAAGAACAGAGACTTCAAGGGGCAGAACGTCAGTGAAGAACCTAGCATCCGTGTCACGATCACACCCTCAAAGTGGAAATGAATTCACCTATCCATAATCGACTGTTTCCAGCAATCAGAAAGTCAGACTAAGAAAGTCGCCGTTGCCATGGCCAAGCTGTCCAAGAGAGTGTGGAAAAACAACAAGCTCATTATAGCCACCAAGACTGGAGAGTACAGAGTCTGCATACTGAGTACTCTTCTCTCTACGCGCCAGAGCTAGACAAACTACTTGCGCCAAAAGCACCGCCTCAGTAGCCTGCGGTGCTTGCGTTGGATACTGGGCATTTCCTGGAAGGACCGTTTGCCAAACAGGACGCCCTGGATTAGCCCAGAATGCCAAGTATGACCAATGCACTCGTTTGGCCATGTCCGTCGCCAGCAGGATGACCGCAGTCCGGAAGCTATCCTGTACGGTAAGCTCTGCAGGTTTCCGATTTACACTGCACCCACTGTTGCCATACAGTGACACTTGCAAACGTGACATGAAGTCTGCTGAGATCGTGCGGACACCTGACAGGTTGAATGTACTGGCATCGATATTACAGACGAGAAAGGGAGAGGAGGAAAGCTGCGGCAGCCACCACCCAGCTACAGCCATCAGACTTCACATGCATAAGCCGTGTCAGAGAGACTGCCACTCAAGAACTGGCCTGTTCAGACACTGCTCGTGTTTTTTCACATCAAGTTGGGTCCTTAACTGGGCGCATCCGATGTAGACAGACGGAGCTATTTTCATCATCATTAAAATGTTCTAAAGAGTTACAAGTTTTAGTCGTTTCATTTGATGCCCGGTAGTCCTTCCTCAATTTTCCTTTCTCTTTCATAAAATATATATCTATCAATTTATATACAAAACCAGTGAGTAAGGGACATCGATTCGCTTATATATATGTGCGTCTCTAAATGTTAATTCATTTTTTCTTTCGCACAGATCTTATTTTAAGTCTCAGGAAATATACATTATCAAAATAACAAACCAGAAGAACAAGAAAACCAATGTAAGCGCGTCTCCAACAAGACAAAACAAAACAAGCGCAAATTTTCGGCCAACTAGCCTTTGTCAAGCGCGAACGCACGGTCACAGACAAATCACAGACACCAAACAATGGATAATAAAAACGGAACTAAAAACTTCCCTGCCGCCTCGTCCAGTGGGTAAGAGATGGAATGCCCATGTCATCATGAGCAGTAGTAAGAAAAGGGGAGAGGGGAGGCAACTGTGATGTCAAAAGGGAAGTGAGATAAGTTCTGCAATTTTGAGAAGTGGCCATGCTATATCGGTATAGCCCTGTTCTGAAGAAGGCACAGGGCAAGAGCCGAGAGATAAGGGAGTAGATTGTGCCCGGTGCCAAGAATCTGGTAGGCGTGGGAACAAGAAGAGACATGAAACGGCATGTCTGAATTTTGTTACTCATGGTTTGTCGTTAAGACCATGTGGTTTGCGTGTTCCAAGTTTATTTATGAGGTGGGATTCTCTGTCTTTCCTGTCTATGGTGCTGTTATTGTGTAGAAGCCACAGACCTTTCACTCGGATGTCATTGATTGAGTGGTCTGATTGGTTGAAGTGATTGGGGATAGTTTTATCCCTTTGGTGGCGGATATCAGCCAAGTGTTCTTTGAAACGTGTGTCAAGAGTACGTCCAGTTTCACCAATATACAATTGGGAACATTTAGAGCAGCTGATCAAGTAGACAATGTTATAAGTTTGACAGTTGAAATGTTTTGTAATTCTCATATGAGATTTGGGGCCTTTGACTGTGGTGGCTGAGCACAAGAAAGGACAAGTCTTGCATTTAGGTTTGTTGCATGGAGAGGTTCCTGGAGGTTGGCTGACTGGTTTGCTGAGATTTGAATGCACCAGCAAGTCGCGGAGATTGGTGTCTCTCTTGTACACGATCAAAGGGCGCTTGTCAAAGGTTTCACCTGTAGTGGGACTGGATCGCAAAATGTTCCAGTTGGACAAGATGATCCTTTTTATGAGGTGCACGGACGGGTGGTAAACTAGACTGAGGACTGGCCGATCCTCTGTGACAGCTTTGGGCTTTGAATGGAGGGCATTTGGCCGAGAGACAGAGCTGACTTTTTTCCGGGCTTCATTGATGACCTCAGGTGGGTATGTCTGCGCAGGAAAAATCTAGTCATTTCAACTGCTTTGTCCTGAAAATTGTCTTCGTCTGAACAGAGGCGTCGTAGTCTCAAGAACTGCGAGTAGGGAATGCTGTTTCTGGTGTTGGAAGTGTGAGATGATTGGTAGTCCAGGTAGGAATGTGAATCTGTAGGTTTGTAGTGGACTGTAGTGACTAGTTGTTCAGATTGAAGGGAAACTTCGATATCCAGGAAGCTTATGGATGTGTTTGAAATTTCATATGTGAACTTGATGGATGGGTGAAACGTTTGAACGTAGTGGATGAATTGTAAAAGTTGGTCATGATCGAGGGATGTCATGCCAATGCAATCGTCTATGTATCTTTTGTATAATTCAGGTTTGGGTAAAGACAAGTGTTTCGGCCCTATCAAAATGTAAAAAAAAGTATTAAAAGAAGGACCAATTATCCTGACATAAGCCTGCGAACACAAATGGACGTAGTGAACACGAGTATCTTGGAAAGAGGTAGGCAGTGGGTCCAATGCAGACAACACGGCAGGGAGTGGTCCTATGCAGACAATACCATCAGTATGAATAGACTCTAATTGGCGGGGATGAATAATGTAAGGGACTACGGCACACGCAGCAGACTGTTAGCGTCCACGTGAAGTCCGCAGGAGCTTCATTACATGGACTAGACCCATAAAAAGTCAGTTAAGCAGCTTTTCATTTTCAGGAATGGAACCATAAAGAAATCATTGGTAGAAGGTAGAAAGAAACTTTAGGGAGAGCTAGACAACAGAAGGTCTTCAGAGAAGTAACCCCCTTTAGACAAGTGTTTCGGCCCTAACTCCTTACACTCTCGGGGGGCCGGGCCACATCCAGGTCATGACTCCTGGATGCCCTTCTGCTGTTGTCTATTTTTTTTTTCCCACGCCGGGGAGCGAACCTGGGCGATTCTGCGCTTCAGAACTGCGGTACGCGGTTTTACCAATGTGCTAACGGGGCACACATCATCTGTAGGGAATTTAATCCTTATGAAGTTCATTTTTGGTTCCTCCTTGCCCAGATCCAGCTTGAGCTCCTTTCTGCTGCCTCTGCCATCGCTTTAAGGGCTCTAGTCCTCTTCTTCCCAGAAATGGCGAGTTGTTTCATGAGATCATAAGCGGAGGTGCCCACAAACCCTCTTGCCCCGACCTCTATGGCGAAGATTTTGACCCGCAGACCTGCTTTCAGGGTGCTGGCAAGACCAGCGTATTTTTCGGTCTTGTAGATATGTGCTTCTTCCATTCTGCTTTCGTATTGCTGATGACATCTGGGTAATTTCTCCACTCTGGGAGGTCTGCTGTACACTCCCAGTCGACTGCTCCATCCAGAAGACCCTTT
>CM060311.1:51162691-51202691 GCA_030674185.1 Monoplex corrugatus
TCTGCATATCGAATGTTGTTTATCATTTTCCCTCCAACCTTTAATCCAGGGTCTTCTTCTATGTTTCTCATGATGTTTTCGCTGTAAAGTGAAAACAGATCTGGTGACAAAACACAGCCCTGTCTGACTCCTCTTTTGATATTTTGGAAACAGCTTACATTTTTTCTATTCTCATTGCAGCTGTTTGTTCCCAGTACATATTTCTGATTATTCGTAGATCTTTTCCATCAACATTGAGTCTCTCCAGTTGGTTGATCAATTCTTCATGTCGTACCCGATCGAAGACCTTGGTATAGTCAACAAAGCATAAATACAAATCCTTATTCAATTGACCTCTCTATGACAGTTCTTAGGATGTATATGGCATTAATAGTTCCTTTCCCTTCCACAAATCCACACTGTTCTTCTGCTATTTCTCTTTTCATTCTATTCCTTGTCCTCGTTGCCTGTGCATCCCGACAAAGTTCTTGAAATACCTGTCATAAAATGAGCATTGGACAAGAACTCAACGTCCTCGCCCTTCAAAACCAAAAAAGTTTGCTTTCTCCCCTCTTATTTGAGCAAAGTATCAACCAATCTTAATTATGTGCCTCTGACAGCTAAATGGAAAAGGGAAGATGATGGGTAGGGCAGGGAGTATGGAGAGTGTATAATATCAAAGCAAATGGAAAAATCTGGGGGGAAAAAAGCTAGATTTTCCTATCATTTGTATAACAGACATAATTTTTTTGCAAACATAGTGTTTCTCTGGGACGATACAAAGTAAAAAGATATCGGCTTTCAGTGATGGGATTTGCCCTAAGTTTGGTATGTACGTTCCTATCAGTATTTAGCCACCAAAGTATAAGCATAGTCCATACTTGTTCAAATTGAGGCCAAGGAGACCCATAATGTGAAACTTTATTTGCAGAGCTTATTTTGGCCACATTTGGTACAACTCTATCTAGTAGTAGTTTCTTAAAGAGTCATTTGCAGATGACATATAACTGTTCGATTCTTGTCTTTCACAGAAGATGTCTTCTACCATCAGATGACTTATCTAAGATATTGAAAGTAGGATGACAGAGCAAAATCAAACGAAACAAGGACAGACAGAAGCCCATCTCATCAAGTCAATGACAGCATCTTCTGTATTGGCACACGCTGGCAACGTCAAAGTTGTGTTCACACCTTCTGCTAGAGACTTAGGTTTTCCGATTCGTAATAACATATCATATAAGTCTCACATCTCCAATATTTGTCGGCAAGCATATCTTGAAATTCGCCTCATTAGCCAGCGTGTTTAGAATTTTGCCTCATTATTATTATCCGCCCATACCTGACCATTCACGCAGCAAAAACATGGGTGTGTACCTTTGTCCTGTCCATATCACACTATTGCATATCACACTATTGCAATTCTCTCCTTGCTGCTGCCCGACTCTCAGCAAACTACAAAAGTTTTAAAAGTCTTTGGCATGAAAAGTTCTAAACACTCGAAAATAATGATGATCATGCTCAACCCTTTCTGTACAAACTTCCATGGCTCCCAGTCCCAGCACGGGTAGACGACAGGTTCTCAAATCTCTTTTAGAGCCGTTTCTCTGAAACCACCGCTGCCTACATATTTCTGATCACCTCACCGTTTATACTTCGTCTAGACAGCTCCGCTCATCGTCAGATAAAGGCATTATTTGCATTGCTCATGTAAAAATAAGCCTTTCGTCCAACTCCATTCTCTGTCTGTGCACCACAACAATGGAACTCGCTTCCCTGAGACATTCGTCATCCGCATTCGTTGCTCTCTTTTAAGACATATCTAAAGACTTAATTCAAACAATCCTATTACTAGTATAGTGCCCCCCCCCCCCCTCCCCTATTTATTCTCTCTCCTATTCGACCTACTGTTCAAATCGTACTGGTATGATCGGCTGTGAGATAATGCTATTTGTGTATACTTCATCAAGTTGTTTGCAAGCCTTTGTCAGTTTAAGTGCTTTCACAAGCATGAAACCCTGTGTCTGTGTGTGTGTGTGTGCGTAAGTGCTCGCGTAAGTTTGAATATATCTGTGCGTGCATATGGGTGTCTGTGTGTAGTGTATACATACACGTTCATATGAAAGAGTGGACTGGTATCGTACATGTACTATTCCGTTTTCCTTCCTTCTTTCTTGTTCTGTATCATGCCATGCTTACAGCGTTGACATATTATTGACTTCAGTTGTTATAAATAACATTTTCTGTAAAGTGCACAGAGCATTCAGGAACTTGCTTCCCGGGATACTGCGATATATATATCTTCACCACCACCACCACCACAACAATAATAACTACAACAATACTAATAGTACTGATATAATGATAATAGTACTGATAATAATAGTAATAATACTAAATCATGATGATGATGGTGATGATGATTGTAGGTGCCGGAGGCTGTTTCAGTATAAATAGTATCCCCACCTTCTGAAAATTCTGAAGCTAGAAATTTTTCTGTAAATCTCTTCGTTTCTTTCTTCCTCCTTTGCCTTCTGTCATTTCTTCCTATCAATTTCTGTCTTGCAGGTCACCTGTATGTGTTCGATAAAGTCTTACATACTTTCTGTGGGGATTGATACTTGAGTACACGTATTAAGTGCATTTTTGGCTCTAGGAAAATGAGATACGTGGAAGCAATTTCAGGTAATTTGGACCCGTTTTTATGTTTTAGTGTCCTTAGCTATGTTTAAATTTATATTGAGGTATGTTTCTTAAATCGCCATTGCGATAAATTGGACGGAATGGTCAACGCCATGGGCATCTCCTTAGATTATGTGCATAAATGCATTGATATGTACCATCGATTTTCTGTTCCTTTTTTTCCAGTTGAAGTATTGTGTGTTTTGAAACGGTTATAGCCCTGATATGGCTCTACGCAGTCGGCTGGGCTTTAAACAAAAATAACAATAACAATCATCAATCATTTTCAGGACGTAACACATGGACCAATAATTGAAGCGCTGTGTCTGAACAAGTAAAAAGGAATAATTACATGCACTTAAATCATGGCTATTTTATAACGATTTAACTTTACATGCAGATAGGAAATAATATTACTGGAAAGTTCATCGACAGCAGTTCATATTAAGAATACATATCGCATGAAACTATCAGAGGATGGCATAAAAGCAGTTTAATAGCATGGCTTGATCATTTTGTTAAATTTATGTAACAGCATCAAATTGCTGAATCCAGCAAAAGTCCATTAAATCGGGTAAATGTGCCCAGATCAAAGTGTAATTCACCACATATTTCATTTTGTTTGAAATCCCTTTTCCTTTTTTTCGGTTGTGGTGGAGCAATATCACAAGATGACTGAAAACAGTTCCTTAAATGCAAACTGTAGCCAGCAGAGTGCCTGTGGTAAGGTACAGGTAGCATGTCAGTGAGGGGCACCGAAGCTCAAGTCTAAATTGTTAAAAAATAATATGGGCATAAAAATTGCCTGACTGGGACACAAAAACAAACAAACAAACAAACAAACAAATTGCGTTATTTTCGTTGAGGACAAAGTTTGACCTGTGGTAGTTGCGTTGTATTCTTCCAGACTTCAGTCACGGGCCTCTACTCCTCTTTCTTTACGGTTATGTGATCTGTCAGATGGTGGGATGTTGTAGGCAGATCTGGAGGTGCCGCAGCACAAACGGGAACTGCCGTTTCTATTTCTTGGGTTTTTGCAACGAACAGATCAGGCATGCTAAGATAGATCTCCTTCTTTTTATGTGTGTCACCCATTTTCATTTGTCGACTTGGCTTTTCCCAAAACATTCATTTTTTCTCTGTCATTCTTGTAAATCCCAGTTTTCAATCTCCGTGTATCATCAAAAAAGCGGAGAGAGAGAGAGAGAGAAGAGAGAGAAGAGGGTGAAAGAAATAGATTTCATCTTGACACAAGGAATGGCTATGTCCGTCCATATTGTCTGTAGTCTGTTTATGAACGAAAAGTATCATTAAAGATTTCTCACCTGTTTGTGGAAGAATTCTTTTGATCACATTTGAGATATGGCCAGTACGCCAGAAATGTGCAAATATGCATTAAGTGTTCCAAAACGTGAAAAGATTACTTGATTACTTTATTTATCTGGAACTGTTTGAAAACGGATCTGAACAAACATGATACAATGCTGTCGGTTCATTAATTCTGTGTAAATTTGATTCAGACTGGAATAAGGTAAAGGTCAAATACAGGCCAATATTTAGAAAACAGTGTTTACTTAAACATGTAATCACAGTTCCGTAGTTGTATCTCGTCCATCTATGAAGCGATATAAATACATTTAAGTCAGATATTTTACACCATCTAAAGCTCATTGTTGAAAAGTTTAAGGAAGTGGTTTGAATTTCATGGCAAATGGATACTGCATAAATGATACTAAAAGATCAGTAACACAGCTTGACCATTTCTTTCTTGATACTGAAATACAATGATTACGTTCATACTCATTTTCCACAACCCATCCCCACACATTTAAAGGCAAACCGAAAGAGAATGCAGAAAGGAGAACGGTAATGTGCAAAAGAAGAGTAGGCAAAAGGAGCGTGACAAGGCAATCAATAGTGCAGCAAGCGTAACGTTGAACAACAAGCAGGGACGACGTGATGACCAACACGGGGTCGATACCACCTCACATCCACCTGCACCAGCAACTGCGCTAATGTCTACTATTAGAACACAAATGCGCCTACGCTCATAAGTCCGCGCGCGCGCGCGCGTGCACACACACACACACACACACACACACACACACAGTGTGTTGTGTGTGTGTGTGTGTGTGTGTGTGTGTGTGTGTGGTGTGTGTGTGTGTGTCCCGCATGTGAACACAGGAACGCACTCATGTAAACATGTACTAAGATACGCCTACATATTGTGCATACACACACCCACACCACACACACACACATGAACATACAACCAAACACACAATAAGTATAACTAAAGAAACTCACATTGGGTATCGACCCTGAAGGGCGAAGAAGGTAAAGCGTATCTGTACCCTCTGGTTCTCACCACCCACAAACTTATACAAGCAATGCACGTTGTCTGGGTACATGTCGGGGAACTTGGGTGACTCAAAGGTACCGTTCCTAGCTACCCCGTTCTTGGCTGAGATGGTCATGTCGCAATCTGAAACAGAGAGACAACAAGAGATAGGAAATGGCAGTTGAATAGGCGAAAATCAATGAAACATGTGACGTCCTAAAAACATGTCACTCTCTTCACTACTAAAATGAAGAGATCATTCTAATGAGTCAATGCTTCTAGAGTATGTTTCTAACCTTGTCAAGACTGCAAGAAAGCTGGTGTGTGTGTGTGTGTGTGTGTGTGTGGTGTGTGCGTGCGTGCGTGCGTGCGTGTGTGTGGTGTGTGTGTGTGTGTGTGTGTGTGTGTGTGTGTGTGTGTGTGTGTGTGTGTGTGTGTGTGTGTGTGTGTGTGTGTGTGTGTGTGAAATAGCGCAGAAATGTGACCAAAAAAAATTCTGCTCTCACTGGTTTGGCAGCCTGCCAGTACACTGACTTCACGTCATGTTTGATTTCATGTGATGCCTTTTCAGGGTCATAGTGACCTTGAGTAGTAAAACTAAATATTTATTTTCATCTGAGCAGCTAAATTTTTAATTTTGATTTTTGGCGACTCACTGTACGCATATTGGCACTATCAGAAAAGTTAGGCGGTGTAAATAAATTTTTACCTTATGTGTTAATATGTCAGTGTCGGAACAGCGATATCAAATCATCACAAATCATATGAACACTATCGCCTTCATAGCTTAAGTAATACCTTAATCACACTGTCAAACCATGGTTTGGTCTGAACACACACACACACACACACACGTGTGTATAGGTGTGTTGTTGTGCTTTTTTTTTTATTCTCCCAATGGTTGCACGGGTGCCATGTTGTGAAATCATCTCGCTAGTCACATGGAGAAAGACCCGTCGTATCATTTGACAGAGCCCAGTAGTAGCAGTGTACGGACTATGGCAATCAGTTTTGGCACACCGATAAATGTTTAAACACTGTACAGGTGGAATATGGTAGTCTGCTCGAGAAAAAACATAAAACTTCAGAGTTTTCAACTTCTTTCGCACTGGAACTATCAATGGAAATTTTTACAGAGCTGGAATTGTAATTTGATCAAGCTGGATTCGCCGCATATGGGCAGTTCCGAATACACTTCACCAATCTGTTTGCAATCATCGGGCACAATGCTTGAATCCGCGCAATATGCTGTATACTGGAAAGGTCTTTCTTTTAAGTAAATATGTAAATCAGAAATGTTCATTTAAACAATGGCGATATTTCGCAGACTGTACTTTCTAATAGAACTCACCGACCAAACTACCAAATAAAATTAAAGCATACATTCTACATGTTTATTGAGACATATGTTGTGATACTTTTCAGAGTATACTTTTATAAACAAAAACATGAATTAATTGATTGATAAAGTCTAAACACCGCTCATGAGCTATGCGGACATACAGTCCACGGCTCTTGTTTACGTAATATTATTGATATTTCTTAACTCTATGGTAGCAGACTTTATAATTCTTGTGCAAATATCGTATTTTTCTGAATACGGATTACCGGCTGTACTTATTTTCAGCTTTGTACTGTAAGCGTCCAGGTTGATAAGTTTAAATACCTGGGAACGATCATTTCACCAGACGGCAGATGCACATCAGAAATAGCCAGCAGAATTGGCCAAATCAAAACAGCATTCAAAAAGATGAAAAGCATTCTTACCAACAAATGCTTATCAATTAACATAAGGAAGAGAGTACTTGAATAATGTATAGAACCGATAATGTTATACGGCGGTGAGGCGTGGACGGTCAACAAGCAAGGCCAGAACAAGATTGAGGCAGCCGAGATGTGGTTTCTAAGAAGAATGTTGAGAGTTCCATGGACAGCAAGGAAAGCAAACGAAACAGTCTTGATGGAGGCAGACACAAGAAGATCATTGATAAGGAAGTTAGGAAAAGACAGGCAACATTTATAGGCCATTTTATGAGGAAAGGGGGATTGGAGCACCTGGTCACATCAGGAAAGCTGGAGGGAAAGACAGCACCAGGTAGACCCAGGGAGAAAATATTGGACTGACTTGCAGAGTGGCTGAAGACAAAGGGCGTGGAAGAGGCGCTTGAGGCAACAAGGGATAGAAAAAGATGGAAGGCAATGATCGCCAATGCCATGTGGCAAGGCACTTGATGATGATGATGACTGTAAGCGTCGCCATTTTTCAGGGCGTTGGAGACGCACTGCATCGTACAATACAGCTAGTGAACGAAAATCAGTATGGTTTGTGCAGTTGTGTGACTGGTAAGAAGTTAATGGCGCTGTTTCAAAATGTGGTAACTTTTCAGCAACTCTGTGATTCTTCTTGTATGTGTGCCGTGTATAATGTTTACTGTAAAACAAATCTAATGTGTTCTGTGTTCAAAGTACGGCAATGACCAATAACGTTTCAAAGTATTTTGAGACAAAGGACTAGAAGCAGTCAGATTAAGAGGAAACCTTTCCCAACATCTTCTGCAAGCGATCCTGGTACTACCCCGGACTTAGAAAAAAAAGCAGGAAAAACAACAACAACAATAACAACAACAACAAAATAAAAACACACACAAGAGGTGAGTGAGTGTAAAGCAGGTGAAATGGCTCTGGAACAAACTCTTAAATGAGTTACAGAATTTAAAACAACAAATCAACAACAACAACAACTAGCCGATATAGATCATTTAATAGTGGGCACGGGCAAAGAGAATGCAGTGTCTTCGATAGAGTCAGGAAAAGGACAGGATTTATAACGTTTCAATACGCTGGCTGCGCCGGGGATATGAACGGCAGGCAGTGGTGACAGTAGATAACCGTTTTAATAAATCTGTGGACGTCTTTTTCAAACAGGTGAGTCGGTAAAGACGACACTGAGACAGCTCACCACACAGGTGAACTAGGCGGTAACAGACCACGTCCCATCATTGTGGGGCTCTTCTCAAGGAGATTGAGAAGTTCAGTTTGGGCCAAAGAACCAAAAGGGTATTTTCACGATACGAAGACCTGGCCCCCTTGAATAATAAACGCATAAAAAAGGTGAGTGATCATTTAGCTGCCTGGTCTGCTAACAGGACTAAAATCACAGCCAAGCTGAAAAATGGTAAAACCCCTGATGACTCATTACCACAAACACTGAAGAAACATTCTCCAGGGCAATCTCTTATTTTTCAGTATCACCAAGGCAAGGAATCTGGGTGAAATACTGGGTACTGAACATTACCTTTATTCCCCACTCCTCCTTTCACAGCTCGTCTTTCCATTAAATAGAAACGTGAATTTTTCAACATCCACGGGGGAGTTAGACAAAGTTGTATCCTCTCACCGTGACTCTTTAAACGGAACAAGTCATGAGAGATACTGATATGGAAGACATGGATAAAAATAGGAGGGAAAAAATACAAACCTGCGCTATGCCGATGATACTGCACTATCAGCAGACAACATTACCGGTATGAAAAGAATTCTATACAAGGTGAATGCAACGGGTTAAAAGGCTGGCCTAAACTTGAACTTATCTTATGGACTTTATAATTTACCTGACAAATTGCTCTACATTTTATGCCATCATCCGTTTCTTTCTTTCTTTGTTTTTAAGTTTCTTTTGAAGATTATAATTCTTCCCTTGGAATAAAGTTTGTTCGATGTTATGGTGTAAATAACATTAAGCATTCCAAAAGAAAAAAGAAGTTTAAGGAAAAAGTGTACTGGGGCATTTACTGTCATACTTTGTAAATCTATCTGTATTCCTACCTGACGTGTACAAGATTTGTTTCATGAACTTGAAAAGGTACATGATTTTAACTGATTAACATTTTAGTTGGGCTTGAAAAAGGGTAATGTGATGATAGAAGTGCACTGTATTTCTATACTTCATTAACAATCGTTATCATCACTTTTGTAACTTCAGAATATGGAGATGTAAGGGTTTAGAGTTTTAGCTCTTTAATGCAGATAAAACTTCTTTTTTTTGCCACATTCTTAGCAATTCGCTAGATCTGCTGTTGGATTCGAGGGCACGAGCTAAAAAAGACGTTTAGAGGTACCCCTAAATTAATGGGAGCATTAAGACAGAAGAGGCCATTTTGTATGTTTCGGTTTAGGAATGACTTCGAGATATCCGATCTGCAGTCCTGTACAGTGAGGTAGGCAGCCCATTCTGTGAGAATACAGACAAAACAATTGCCAAAACTTATCACATAAAAACAAACTCTCTTACAGCCCGAACTTAGACATAAGGAGCACAATCAGTGGCGTGGTTAAGTCGTTTAAAGAGTTAACACTCACTGCACAGAAGCCTCCTCCAACGAACAAGCAGGGCACCTTATCTCCCTAGGACTGCCTGACGAGAGGCCAATCAGCTGGCGAGATGGACTCAAGTCGATCCGCACTGGAGTTTGGTAAGGGCCTATCTTCTGGAGCAAATTGGCCGCCCAGAGAGAGGAAAGGATGGGATGGTAGGGGTAGACAGAGGTGATGGCATTACACAGGGAGCTTGATTTATTGCTGGGTTCTTCTATCCCTATGGGGGTACTGTACACTGGACTATTTCCCCTTTGTGGATTGCGATCTACACATCTACCAGCCCTTTCATATTCTAGAGAGCATTAACCCCTTGGGTACCATGATCCCCAATCTACCATCAGCTCTACTGGGTACTACTTTGCGCGCCTATCACTGCTTGGGTTGTACAGGCTGTGCATTCCTTAAGAGTCCTGACAATTGCGTTAAGAAGGATGACTATCAGCTGCACAAGGTTCACCTTTGCCTTATAACATCATACCTGAACATAACCGACAGAAAAGTAGTTATGGAAATCAGGATAAAATGAAGGTAGAAGTATGCAAGAACATTAGCTTCAGGAGCCAAAAGACTGATTTTTCCGTAAAACTAAATCCACCATTCAAACCTCGAATCATTACAGATAAGGTCAAGTTTCATGAAGGTTTCCACGTTTTAATCTCTCTATAAAATTTTAACCCCAAATGATTTGAAGAAATATAAACAAAACAGATAGGAAACTAAAGGATATACTGACGAGCTGATCTCAAAAGCAAGGAATATTAACACGATTTATATTGTTTTCTCAGCATTTACAACAAGAGTTGAAACTTTTCCGAATTTCAGCACACTGTGAATACATTTTTCTACATTTTATCTAATATTCAATTTTATCTAATATTCACTTTACGTAATATTCAAGCATCATCGCCGAAATGAGAAATTTGGTAGTCGCTGTTATCACAATGCCTTTTCTCTTATCATAATTGCTATTATTTCAACGCTTAAGTATATGATATAAACAAGCAGTTCATATTTGGTTTTTGAGAGAGAGAAAGATCTTGAAGTGTTTACGACCAACGTTCTATGCGACGACGACCTCAGATTCGACGTTGTTTTTTTATTTTTTATTTTTTACATTTTTTTCATTTATCTTATTTTATTTTATTTTTTATAGTAACATACATATAAACAGTCTGCCAGGCATATACTGACATGAAAGACAGGAAAATGGTGTACACTGCTGGACAATGTCTGGGTTAGAGTCTTATTTGTAGCTGCAAGTGATACTGCCGATTTTTGTTTCTGTCGCGTTTGCTGTTGCTATTCCTAGTGTCACTGCTGCCCTTAGCCGCGCACGCGCGCGTGTATGTGTGTCCCCGTGTATGTGCACGCGCGCATGTGTAGTTGTGTGTGTGTCTACGCGCTTATATATAATACAGGCAAAATAGCAGTATGCAGACAATAGCCTTTACCTTTTGTTATGTTACAAGTATCCAGATGAAGGAATCAACAGTAACTCTGATGATGATTTTACATGAGCACATCATGATAACATATCAAACAAGTAAAGAACGAAAATGGACTGAAATACAAGCAAAACCAACAGAGACAAGAAAAAGAGAAGAAAAGAGGAGAAGAAGAGAATGGCGGAGGAGATAAAGAGATAATTGAATCCTTACTGGATAAAGAGTTAGGTACACGTTTTCACTCTTCTCCCACTTCTTTGCCAATCTCAATTTTTACACACTGTTTCAAATCAATCGGAGAGGGGCGTATGTATGTATGTATGTATGTATGTATGTATGTATGTATGTATGTATATGTATGTATGTATGTATGTATGTATCCATGTATATATGTATGTATAAATGTATGTATGTGTGTGTGGCTGTGTAAGTCTGAAAATGAGAAAGAGAGAGAGAGAGAGAGAGAGAGAGGGAGGGAGGGAGAGGAGGGAGAGAGAGAGAGAGAGAGAAAGAGAGAGTGACAGAGAGAGATACAGAGGGAGAGAGAGAGAGAGAGAGAGAGAGAGAGAGAGAGTGTAGATAAAAACAAAACAAAAACAAAACAAAACAAAGGTAGTCAAGTCATTTTCATGTTGTTTCGTTTTATTTGAAAATGACATTGAAGACGTTTTGCGCGCGCGTGTGTGTATGTGTGTGCGTGTGTGTGATAAAAACATATGCACTGGATTTTGTCAGCTCTTAATGGGTTGATCGTTATTAAATTTTAGAAAAGCGGAGGACTGTTTCAGATTTGCAAAAGCGTAAGTTTGGGAGATAAATCTTAGAGTTTAAGATCTCACGGATTACAGTCACCACTTTTCGAGGAAGCATTTTAACAATAACTAATAATAATCATAATAATAACAACAACAACAATAGTAATGATAATAATAATAATAATAACAACAATCATCATCATCATAATAACAATAATAATAATGATGATGATAATACTATAATCATAATAATAATAACTATCATCATAATGATGATGATAATGATAATATTAACATATATAAGGCGCCAAATCTTGATACAAGAATCAAACCAAAGCGCGCACTTTCATCATTCATCAAAGTAGTTACCCAACAACGACCAAAACTCCAGGGCACAAAGCACTCACAAACTGGAAGGGGAGGGACACGAGGTAATTGGGACAAAAAGTGAACATGTATAGGGGTAAATCACTGCTGGCCAAAAGTTATGTCTTCAAGCTAGGCTTGAAGGAAAGACAGAGTTTGTGACTGTGGAAGAGGTAGGGGAAGATTGTTCAAGTTGTATGGACCAGACACAGAAAAAGAACAGCGACCGACCGTGGTACATTTGTCAGTAACTTGTGGCAATATTCAATGTAGTGACAGTCTACCGTTGTCCTCAATGCACGCCAACTTTTATTTGAGCCAAGCTTTTTTCAAGGTCACAATGCTGTTGACAAGTAATCACTTTCAGTAATCACTTTCACACACAAAATAAATGAATAGAAAAAAGTAAAAAAGAAAAGAAAAGAAAAGAAAACAAAAAGACAATTATAAATCACTTGACTACCGTTTTCTTTTTGCACGACACCAAGACAACTGAAAAACCTACAGAACTCGCAAAAGTAAAAAGACGATCAGTTCAAATTTAAAACAAAAACAGTCTGTATGGCCTCAGTTTTTATTAATCTTCATCTTAAGCTTAATGTTATTTGTCTATGAAAGGACATTATAATAGTATGTTTTTGTATTACAATTCATTTCTTGTTTTTCCTTTTATGAGCTTAAATCAATCGAAAGTAGCAGAAAAACGAAACAAAACAAAACCAAAAAAAATTCTTCTTACTTTTCTGTTCCTTTTTGTCAGCTCTCTAAACCAAAGAAGAAGAGGAGGAGGAAGAGGAGGAAAAGAAAAGAAATAAAAAAAAAGGCGAAGGCAAGCAATCACAAATGCAGAAACACACACACACACACACACACACACACACACACACACACACACACACACACACACACACACACACACATCACCCACTGTCTCATTTCCACCACCAGAAAACAACTGGCAGTAAAAGATCAAGGCCAACAGTCGTGGAGACGAAATGGAGGTAGAATCAGAAGCCCTTCTTACAGCTGACTTTGGGTAAATTAAATGTAGTAGATACAGTCACAACAGTTGTTTCATGGCATATGTGTCATAAAACGTCAATAAGGGCGCTCGTTCGCATGCGCACAGATAGACATCATACACACACAAACGTAATGCAGACGCACGAACGCACACGCATGCACACACACACACGCACACGCACACGCACACACACACACACACACACACACACACACACACATACACACACACACACACACACACACACACACACACACACACACACACACACACACACACACACACACATTACGGATCTGTATGTACAGTTGTTAAATCCCGCTGTTTCAAATGGAGTTGTGCAATGTCTGAATTTTCTTCTATTTCTTTGAAATGAGATTTCAGACACCTCAAATCACATTACTCTTTCGTGCTCCCCCCTTCCCTTTCTTTCTCTCTGAGTTAGAGAGTGGGTGGGTGTGTGCGTATGAGTGAGCGTGTGTGTGCGTGTGCGCGCGTGCGTGCGTGTATGTGAGTCTGTGTGTGCGCAGCGCACAAATCCCCACCGAACGTGAAAGTGGAAATCCTCCAATCTTGTAACTTTGAATAATTATGGAAAGGATACATAGTTTCATCCTGTAAAGCAATGAACAATTGTGAGGTACACGTAGACAATTTTGTCGCTCTTTCATCACTTCAGCCTCGAGCATTTTATATAAATCACGACTATGAGGTCATGGTAACATCTATGCACAGGAACAGGATCTGTGTAACCATTTATACATATGAAAGAAGTAATCAATGACATCAACAGCTCGGGAGTCCTGCAGTAACCAGAGAAAAAAACGCAAACTTTCTAATCTGCATCACGTCGGCCACAACGACACCCAGACTTGTAAAAAGAGGTGTGTGGTGGAGATCAACACAGGAAGATGTGAGTGGTAAACAGCCGAAGAGCAGATTGACCCCAGCACGTCAGACCTGCTTGCTTGCCGTACACAGAGACAGAATCTGGTGTCTGCTGCTGGTCTGTCCAATTGGTGCAACGACCCCATCGGTTGCGGGACAGACGATGGCAGGTAACTGCGACTGTTGTTTAAGTTTGGTATCACGGAAAGGACCTTAACTTATCACAACACACCGACAGTGACTTACGAAAAGTTAATCTTTACAGATGTCATTTAATTTCGTCCTAGGCAGTTACGGGGCTATCGTTTGCCTTTGTAACATTGACGACAAACTTGACGAGATCTGTTGAAGTTCCAAACGTAAAATTATATTTGTTTTCTACTCAAGTGACAAAGTCTGACGTCCTTGTATAAGGTGATTCAACCGTTACATGCATTAGAAATTTGGCGTCGATGTTTCGCGCTTGCAATAAGTTCATGATAATTCGCAAATGAACTCCATTGAACGCAATGTCCTTGTAACTATAGACGTTGACCCACAAGTACATAACACAACAGGCTTCCACGCAATGTAGGTCTGTGGTACGAAAAATATAGATGAGTAGGCTAAAGTTAACAGACATCCCTTATCAGTCTACGTCGCCTAGAATGGACTTCTGGTAAAACGGCACTTCCACTTTCTGTTGCCATGAAGTTGCGAATCATTTGGTTATTTTCCAACTTTGTAATCTTCAGAAATTCAAACAGAAATGATAGCCAAGACTGACGACAATAACAATGACACTTTCTAGCGGTATAACCTGCCGATTAAAGCCGTTTTTCAAATTTGCCGCTGCTAATCTACATATATGCTGACAACTAATAATAGAAAGAAAAAAGAAGAAAAAAACCCCGCAAAAACAAACAAAAAACTATAAGAAATCAAGCAGTAACAACATTTACTGTCGTTTGAGAGAGACACAAAGAGACACGTAGGCAGAAAATAATAATAATAATAGTGTGTGTGTGTGTGTGTGTGTGTGTGTGTGTGTGTGTGTGTGTGTGTGTGTGTGTGTGTGTGTGTGAGTGTGTGTGTGTGTGTGTGTGTGTGTGAGTGAGTGAGTGTGTGTGTGTGTGTGTGTGAGTGAGTGTGTGTGCGTGTGTGTGTGTGTGAGAGAGAGAGACAGAAAAGAGAGAGAGAGAGAGAGAGAGACAGAGAGAGAGAGAGACAGAGAGACAGAGAGAGAATTAAAACTTCAGATATTTTGTTCAAAAGGTCATCAGCCCCTACTGAAGGGGCGCCTTAAATGTGTTACAAAAGAAAATATCAATTAGATCTGAGAACCAAAATAACAAGGACATATTAGCACATCACCATCCCAGTCCCCCCCACCCCCCTTTTCTTTAATGCATTACGTAGAAAAACCCGAAATTCTTAACAGAAGCATAGTGAATTCAGCTTAATAATAAGCAGAACTTTAAACAGTGCGGATTTCTGTAGTATTTTTGTGGAATATTCTTTTATCGAAGACCATCAAAAGCTGGACAGCAGAAAACAAAGTGGAGAGAGAGAGAGAGAAGAGAGAGAGAGAGAGAGAGAGAGAGAGAGAGAGAGAGAGAGAGAGAGTGAAAGAGAGACAGAGAGAGAGACAGAGGGAGAATATGTGTGTAAAAATGAGTGAGACAGAAGAGCGAGGAAGCGCACGAAAGATTTCCCATAACCACTTATTAATTGTAAACATAGGGAAGAATAATAACGGTTGTTGGACTTAGTAAGTTACACGGCTTTTTTTTCCCCAACCTTACACAGCTTTTTTATATCTGCGTCAAACAATTCACAAGTACACCCAGGCAGCTACTTACGTCCAACCATTATCTTCCTCATCTCTGTCAGAGGTAAGCCGAGGCGATCAACGCCATCCCAAGTTCTTAAAGAAAATTTTCTCTTTGGCGTGTCTGCTGCCTTGCCCTCTAGTTCAACTCTCGACCTCCACTGCCCTTTCTGTGACTGCTAAAGGGTTAAAATGGTGCGGTGCTTTGCTATTGTTTAATTGCTTCCTCGTTGCTGAGTCATTTTTCTCCAAAGCAGAAGAACGGATGACTGAGAACAAAGCGATACGTGAGAGTGAGTGAGTGAGTGACTGAGAGAGAGAGAGAGAGAGAGAGAGAGAGAGAGAGAGAGAGAGAGAGAGAATGTGTATGTGTGTGTGCGTGCGTGTTCGTGCAACCCCTCTCCCCTTCTATCTTTTGTGCCATCTAAGAAAGGATCCTATAACTTAAACAGTTTAATACAATGTAAGTGAAAGACTGTCAAATCAAACATTACTACAGCACAGGTTTAAATATTTCAAATATTTTGAATAAAATCTCTCTCTCCCCCCCCCCTCTCTCTCTCTCTCTCACACACACACACACACACATACACACAGACGCACATACACCCACAAACCATTCACAGCCGTGTAATAATGGGTATTTCCACGCTGATTAATAAATTTCCTTAGAATCCCGGCACAACACACACACACACACACACACACACACACACACACACACACACACACACACACACACACACACACACACACCACACACTCACTCACTCTGTCTCATTCCCCCTCCCCCACACATACACAAACAAGGCTCGTCTTTGTCCAGTCAAACATGGACTCTTCTAATTTACTTCTGTCAGGCTGCCCCCCCCCCCCCCCACATCATCTTGAAAAGCTACATGAAGTTCAAACCTCTGCCACAAGATGGTATTCAAGGCGAGACGTCTAAGTGCAATCATGTACAACCTCTCCTCAAAAGTCTGCACTGGCTTCCTATTCAAGCATAGATAGATTACACACTTTCAACTCTTTGTTAATCTTTTTTTTATGTCTCTAGAACTGCTCCTCTTTATCTCTCAATATTACTTTTGTGTACGCAACACCAAGACAACTTCGTTCCTCGTTTGATTTAAAAATGCTTCGAGTTCTTCATGTCAGGGCTAAAACCAATGGACAGCATTCCACTTGTTTTGCAGCCCCAAGATGTGGAACTCCCTTCCAAGTGAAAAAAGAAAGAAAGAAAGAAAGAAAGAAAGAAAGAAACATCAACTCCGTCCTTCAAATCAGCTGTGAAAGCTATTGACGAAATACTACAAAACTCTCTCGTCCTCTGTCCCACACCAATTCCCCTGCTCATTTGTTATCTCTTGTTATGTTTATGTTAAAATGTGACAAACGTATGTGCTGTTGAGAAGGGAGCAAAGAGAGGATGTGAAGAGGTTATAGATAGTATGGGAAGAGGTTATAGACAGTTTTAACCAAGATGGGAAGAGGTTATAGATAGTTTTAACCAAGATGGGAAGAGGTTATAGACAGTATGGGAAGAGGTTATAGACAGTTTTAACCAAGATGGGAAGAGGTTATAGACAGTATGGGAAGAGGTTACAGGCAGTTTTATCCAAGATGGGAAGAGGTTACAGACACTATGGGAAGAGGTTATAGACAGTTTCAACCAAGATGGGAAGAGGTTATAGACAGTATGGGAAAAGGTTATAGACAGTTTTAATCAAGAAGGGAAGAGGTTATAGACAGTGTTAACCAAGATGGGAAGAGGTTAGAGACAGCTTTAACCAAAATAGGAAGAGGGTATAGACAGTTTTAACCAAGATGGGAAGAGGTTATACAGTTTTAACTAAGATGGGAAGAGGTTATAGACAGTATGGGAAGAGGTTATAGACAGTTTAAACCAAGATGGGAAGAGGTTATAAATAGTTTTAACCAAGATAGGAAGAGGTTATAGACAGTTTAACCAAGATGGGAAGAGGTTATATATAGTTTTAACCAAGATGGGAAGGTTATAAGCAGTGTAGAAGAGGTTATAGATAGTTTTAACCAAGATGGGAAGAGGTTATAGACAGTTTTAACCAAGATGGGAAGAGGTTATAGACAGTAGACAGTTTTAACCAAGATGGGAAGAGGTTATAGACAGTATGGGAAGAGGTTATAGACAGTTTTAACCAAGATGGGAAGAGGCTATAGACAGTATGGGAAGAGGTTATAGACAGTTTAAACCAAGATGAGAAGAGGTTATAGACAGTTGAAACCAAGACGGGAAGAGGTTATAGACAGTTTTAACCAGGATGGGAAGAGGTTATAGACATTATGGTAAGAGGTTATAGACAGTATGGGAAGAGGTTATACACAGTATGGGAAGAGGTTATAGAGTTTTAACCAAGATGGGAAGAGGTTATACACAGTATGGGAAGAGGTTATAGACAGTTTAAACCAAGATGGGAAGAGGTTATAGACAGTTTTAACCAAGATAGGAAGAGGTTATAGACAGTTAAACCAAGATGGGAAGAGGTTATAGACAGTTTAAACCATCTTCCCTCCTCTACGCGCATCACCCCTTCGCTACAGTATCCCCTATGAAACAGCACAAGAAGATCAAGCCATGTAAACAATTTTCATTTTACGCACTTTCAGAGTTTTGCTTTAAAACGATCATTATTCAATCAAACAGATGCCATAGTAATCAAACTACAACACTCACGGCTTCATGTTTCGTTCTTCAGCAAACAAAGCAGAGTATACACATCCACAAACAGTAGGACAATAACCGTTGAAGCAGATATAAAAGGCACTACAGCGTCACTTTGAAAAAGATGTCATGCTCGTTATAATGACATACACATACAAACTGAAAAATCATCTCGCAATATCGTTCTGACTCACCCAATGACCCAAATCTATCAATAAACAAACCAAAACAATCCTTGCTGGTACGATTTGTTAACAAACAAATCACACACACACAATATACTACCTCCTCTCTTGTCGTAGGTTCACACAAGGGATCATTTTTCTGATCATCAGTTCTTCATCTGGATATTCATTGGTGGGCAAGGTAAAGCTGACATCATTAAAGACATGACAAACATGTTCGTACCACTGATCTATTGTTATACTAATGTGCAGTACTGATCATCTACTCGCTGGTGTATTGTTTGCCCTAAACTGTGGAGTTATAGTCAGATGAACACATTCTCGGCGTTCTTCATGTAAAGACTAAGACTTTTAGCCAATATTCATTCTGTTTCTATGCACTACAAATAAAAAAAGTACACACACTTACAAATAGTAAAGACAGATACTCGAACACATACATAGATCCCTCCTGTCGATGTAAAGCATTTCTCATCCTCCACTATTCTTTATTGTTCTTTATTGTCTGCCTCTTAAAGTAAATCATAAAAAATGGAGCCAATGGAAGGCTTCAATGTAAACGGGGGGGGGGGGGGGGGGGGGGGGCGCACACAAAACCGTCTTTGCCCTGCAGATGACCGTGAAGCGTGTATGTCCTTCAGCCATCAATGCTGGACTGCACCACCCTTAATCTTGTCTGAAGTACCCACACTTCCACGTCCTTCGTACTTGATGCTGGCATGCTGGTTGACAGGTAAGAAGGAAATTGGGAGCACAGGAGACACTCTAAAGGAGGGAAGGAAACACACAGAGTTGGAATGATGGGTTGTGCTGGTGGTGTCCTGTTTCATGACATGTGCTCCAGTGAAGCATTCAGGATTGGGAAGAGGTTTTAAACGGAGTCAGTGCCATTCAAAAATCATGACGACAAGGAGACATGGAAAGAAAGAGGGGGGGGGGGGGGGAGAGAGAGGGAGAGAGAGAGGGGAGAGAGAAGGACAGAGAGAGAGAGAGATAGTTCAGACTTCAGAATTTTTATTCAAGAAAGGCCATAGCCCCTACTGAAGGGGTGCTTATAAGTACAATGAAACAATCATATAGCACATCAATCAACAACAAAATAAACTTATATTATGATAAAGCAGTTTCCCTGATTTTAGCTGCTTTGAGCAGGAACAAATCAAAATTCTTAATATAATCGAAACGAGCTGAACACATTAACAAACACATTTTAAACATATTTGGGCATCTATAATACTTTTGAGGGATAAACCTTGAACGGATTTCATCTAAAGCTGGACAACACGGGACAAAATGTATTTCGTCTTCTTCGGCTTGCATACATAAGGGACAGAGCAAATCAGACTCGCTGTGTTGCTTGTATCTCAACTGATGGACTTCCAAAGTTGATAAACCAAGTCTAAATTTTGCTATTGTTTTTTCAAATTAATATTCAAATCAAGGCTTATATATGGTTTAACACTGTGAGAATCTATGACAGTTCTGTAAAAATCATATCTTCCACTTGTCTGTATATGGTCATTCCACTTTTGCTATCTACAATCAGTCTTTGCCGAAAATCACAAATAAACTGTCTCTCATCGCCAGCTCCTGGGAAAAACCAAACATCACCAAGTACTTATTCATTCAAACACATACGAATACTAGTTACCCAATTCTTCTTACCTTTAACATCTAGATCAAATAGCATCTTAGACGATTTTTTCGGCAGTCTCTTGTCTTCCATGTGCAATAGTTTTAACCAAAACTGAATACATCGTACAACTGAATGAACAAACAATGGGTATCTGTTTGTTTCTCCATATACTAAATCGTTAGATGTGCGCTTATCCAGTCCTAAAAATCTTTTCAAAGCAAATAAGTGTACAGCTTCACAATGCATAACTGCCTTATCTAACCCCCAAATTTCTGCTCCGTACAGCAAAACTGGCTGTATTTGTAAGTCAAATATTTTGACAAGTAAATCAAATGAATTGCTATGCAATGTATTCAATCTTTTCATTACATATTATCAATGTATTTTTTGCCCTGCTAGCAATATCTTTACAAGCCAGAGTAAAACTCAAACGTGTAGAAAAATAAATTCACAGATATTTATATAAATTTGCAACAGGCATAACTATATCATTGTACGCCCATCTCTCTCTAGCAGCTAAATGTCCTCCTTTTCTAAACACGACAAGTAGCCGCTTTGTGTAGAATATTTAACTGCCTCTGCAAACCTACAACCGTTTCAGATAACAACAGCACATCATCTGCCAACAAAAAATTAACAATTCTGACAAATCATGTGGAAATTTGGCCCCATGACGACCATTGCTGATAACCTCCAGAGCAAGCTCATTTATAAACATAGAAAATAACACAGGGCTACAGACATCTCCTTATTTAACTCCAGTTGTACACTGAATAATATCTGTAAAACGAAGCCCACAGCGGATTCGACATTTAACATTTTGATACATTGCCTTTATACATTGAAACAATTTGGCATTTACACCGTTCTTCACAAAATTGGCCAAAGCAAATTTCTATCAATAGAATCAAATGCTTTTTTCAAAATCAATAAAAGCAACAGACAATTTTGTATTACAAGAAAACTGTTTCTGAATGAATGAAACGTGAACAAACATATGATCTATTGTAGAATATCCCCTTTTAAAGCCAGCTTGGTGATCTCCTGTAATGTCATTAATTGCAACCCATTCCTGTAACCTCTTATTGATAATGGTGCTATACAATTTACTGCTTATATTCATCATCATCATCATCAGGTGCCCTGCGCATGGCGTTCGCGATCATGGACTTCCATCTGCCTCTATCTCTCGTTGTCCCTAGCATCTCCCCCACCCTCCTCGTCCCCAGCCACTCTGCAAGTCCGTCCAGCATTTTCTCCTTGGGTCTACCCGGTGCTCTCTTACCATCCAGCTTCCCCGTTGTGACCAGGTGCTCCAAATCCCTCTTCCTCATAAAATGGCCTATAAATGTTGCCTGTCTTTTCCTAATCCTCCTTATGAATGATCCACTTGTGTCTGCCTCCATCAAGACTGTCTCATTTGTTTTCTTTGCTGTCCATGGAACTCTCAACATTCTTCTTAGAAACCACATCTCGGCTGCCTCAATCTTGTTCTGGCTTTGTTTGTTGACTGTCCACGCCTCGCATCCGTACAACAGTATTGGTTCTATATGACATTCAAGAACTCTCTTCCTGATGTTAATTGACAGGCATTTGTTGGTAAGAATGCTTGTCATCTTCTTGAATGCTGTTTTGGCTTGGCCGATTCTGCCAGCTATTTCTGATGTGCATCTGCCGTCTGATGAAATGACCGTTCCCAGGTATTTGAATTTATCAACATGTGTCAAGGTTGTGCCATTTGCTGATATTTTGCATGAGGGGATTTCATGTTTTTTACTGATCACCATGACTTCAGTCTTCCTGCTGTTTAGTTCCAGCCCCTTACCTCTGCTTTCTATTTCTAGTATATTCACAAGGTTTTGTAGGTCTCTTTCACTTTCTGCAATTAGCACGGTGCCATCTGCATATCGAATGTTGTTTATCATTTTCCCTCCAACCTTTAATCCAGGGTCTTCTTCTATGTTTCTCATGATGTTTTCGCTGTAAAGTGAAAACAGATCTGGTGACAAAACACAACCCTGTCTGACTCCTCTTTTGATATTTTGGAAAGAGCTTACATTGTTTCCTATTCTCATTGCAGCTGTTTGTTCCCAGTACATATTTCTGATTATTCGTAGATCTTTTCCATCAACATTGAGTCTCTCCAGTTGGTTGATCAATTCATCATGTCTTACCTGATCGAAAGCCTTGGTGCTGCTTATATTACAGAAAGAAATTACCTATAATTATTTGGATTAGTGGCGTCCCCTTTCTTAAATAATGGTAAAATTATTGATTCTGACCAACTCTCTGGAAAGATGCCATCATCAAAAAGCTTATCAAATAGTTTCAGGAAAAACTGAATTGCATCTTCTGTTCCATTTTTCAAAAATTCACCAATAATAAGATCAGGGCCTGCAGCTTTATTATTCTTCAGTTTATGCATGGCAGACACAGCTTCATCCACTGAAATAGGATGGTCATCTGTTTCCTCGTTGACTTGCATAGTATACTCAGCCTCCTGCACAACATTTTTCATCTAACAGAGAACGAAAACGTTCAAACCACGTATCAACAGTAATGCAAAGTTTTGACTGACGTCTTTTAAATGATGCCTTTTTGACGGATTTCCAAAATGTCTGTTGGTCGTTCATTGTGGACACCAAGCTGTTCAGCAATGCTTGATTAAAGAACCTTCTCTTTCTTTTCAGGAGATTTTTATATTCTTCTCTAGCAATAGTATACATGCATCTGACCTCATCGCTTAAAGTTTTCCTAAATCTTTCCATCAATCTTCGGACTTTCCGTTTGGCTGTTAAACATTCAAAATCGAACCAATCATTGTTTGTGTTTGTCTTGTTACTACGCAAGTATCTCTTCACATTTTCAGCATTATCTTTAATACAGTCATTGAACAAGTTCAAAGCATTATTTACATCTACATCAATGAAATTCATAACAGACTGAAATTTCAAACGCGTCTCCTCTATCTGTAAATTTGATCTATAAATATGACCATTTTCATCGCTTCACACAAACTTTTCAATCATTATGTCATTATCACAAACTTCTGTTCCAAATGTATTTTCATTTGGGAAAGTAATATGTAACTGAACAGGTAAATGGTCCGAATCAATGCAATCAGGGATATGTAAGGTACAATCATTACAAAAGAAGAAAAAAGATCTTTAGAAATAAGAAAATAATGAGAGAGAGCGAGAGAGAGAGAGAGAGAGAGAGAGAGAGATAGAGAGAGAGAGAGAGAGAGAGAGAGAGAGAGAGAGAGAGAGAAGAGAGACTGGTGGATGTAAGACGTGTAAGGATAGGAATGCTAGCGAAACAACCATCGAAGGAAAAGGTATACATTTTGACAGACAGTATGGAGGGTTGGCTGGCTGAAAAACATAAGCCGTAGTTTTAGGAGGTTTTAAAATGTGTACAGTCTAACAAAAAATAAGGATTACGTAGAAAAAGATGGACATTACAAGAAAGAAACGAGGAAAGGTAAAGAGAACTCGATGGATGGATTCTGGAAGAAACTCATGTTAAAATGTGTATCATTCGAAAGAGAACCAGACTAACAGAAAGGAAGACGAAAGAATGTTGAGAGAAACAGCTCAGAGGCGTCTATAATTTGATGCTGATGACTTTAAGACGTATAAAACGTTCTCTAAATGGCACAAATAAGGATGTGATTTAGAGTTACGCAAATACTTCACTTCAAGCGTTTGTAAGGCACGTGGCTCAAACGATTTTGAAGAAAAGCACCCGTTGGTTTCGTTTTTATGTTAATAAAATCTCTCCTCCATTTGCTTGTATCAAAATTCTTACTTATTCATTCGTTTATCTGTTTTCATAATTTTGACATGAGCAAATAATCCTTCCTATAAATGTTTCAAGGTAAAAACTATAGCTGGATCAAAACTGGACTGTATATACACGACGCCAAATCCGATTATAGTTATGTGAACATGAAACAAAAATACCAAATGAACTACCAGACAAACTAGCTAAAGAGAGACAGCGAGCGAGCGAGCGATAGCGAGAGAGAGAGAGAGAGAGAGAGAGAGAGAGAGAGAGAGAGAGAGAGAGAGAGAGAGAGACAGATAGACAGAGAGAGAGAGAGACACACATACACACACACACACAGACAGAGAGAGATGGGGTTTCAACACTATCAAGACGACTACGGCCAATAAGAAATAATAATAATTAATAATAATTACAATATTTATATAGCGCAAAATCTTGATAAAATCAAATCTAAGCGCTGAAACATCACACACACACACACACGCACGCACGCACGCACACACACGCACGCACGCACGCACACACACGCACGCACGCACACACACACACGCACACGGCTATAAATGGGGAGAAAGAATAAAAGCAATGGAAAATTATAGAGAGCATATTATGAAGATAATGAAGACGAAGAAGAAGAAACAAAGAACAGGAAGGAGAAGAAAAAAAAGACGTCGAAGAAGAAGAAGAAGAAGAAGAAGACGAAGAAGAAGACGAAGAAGAAGAAGAAGAAGAAGTCGAAGAAGACGAAGAAGAAGAAGAAGACGAAGAAGAAGAAGAAGAAGAAGAAGAAGAAGAAGAAGAAGAAGAAGAAGAAGAAGAAGAAGAAGAAGAAGCTCTAAAATCTAAAAGTCAAGACCAGATCTTTGGTTCAGAAGCAGAATAGTTTTCCGTATTTTTCTCTGCAGAAGCAAAGAAGATGTCGTAGCAATAATTATAAGAAAAAGAGAAAGAAAAACATATATGAGGCTATAGAGACAGAAACAAAAAGAACAAGAAGAAAATGAAAATAATTGACGGGGAGCAGGTGAAGGAAAATACAGCAGAAAAGTTTGAGGAAGGTGGAGAGGAGAATGAACATGATAAGTAGACGGAGGAGGAGGTGGAGAAAGAAGAATAAGGAAAAAGCAGCAGAAGGACAAGGAACGAGAAGAATAAAGAAGAGTAGTAAGAGAGGAGGGGCAAAGGCGAAAATAAAGAAGAAGCGTATAGGAAGAACGGGAAGAGAAAGAGTAGAATGAAGAAAAAGTGAAAGACGGGAGGAAAACAGAGGAAGACACAGAAGCGGCAGAGGAGGAGGGTGGGGAAAAGAAGACCAAAATGAAAGAGTAAACGAAGGAAGGGAGCATAGGAGAATGAAAAAAAAAAGAGTAGAAGAAAGGGAAAGGAAGGGAAAGAGAAGAAAATGAAGTAGAAAAGGAGGAAAAGATAGGGAAGGAAAATAGAGGTAAAAGAAGACGACGAGGGGAAGGAGAGGAAGATGAAAACGATGAGCAGAAAAAAGAGGAGATACAGAGAGGATAATGAAGAAGAAAAGGCAAACAGGGAGAAAGAAAAAGATAAGTAGGAGACGAAAGGGGAGGGAGAGAGAGAAAGATGAAGAAGATAAGGAAAAGAAGGGTATGGAAAAGAGAGCAAGATACGAACATCAGGAGAAGGGACAGGGGAAAGAAGAATGAAGAACTGAAGGAAGGGAGTAAAATGAAAAAGAGTAAGAAGAAGAAAACGAAAAAGAAGAAGAAGAAGACGAAGAAGAAGACGAAGAAGAAGACGAAGAAGGCATTTTGTACAAGTTGTTAATTGCTTCCACGTGAATGTCTTGGGTTTTGTAGAACGACTCGCCTTTTTTTAGGATACTCCAGTCCTGAAGTCATAGCACTTTCCTTTCAAGATTTCGGTACCAATCCAGAAGTAGATAGAATGGCGTGTGCGGGACAGATAGACGGACAGTCAGAGAGAGAGAGAGGAGAGAGAAGAGGAGAGAGAGAGAGAGGAGAAGCAGAAGACAGACAGACAGCGACAGAAGAATATGAAACAGACTGACAGACAGACAGATGTAAGATTTCATTTTATAAAAAAAGGGAGATGAAAAAATAGAGAACAATAAAAACAAACAAACAAAAATCCACCACCACCACCCCACCACCATCACTATAACAACAATACATATCCAAACGTGAAGAAAAGAGAAGGTAAGCAAATGTGTTTGACATGCAAGCCATTATTAAGTTACAAAATGAACAACAATAACAATATAAACAGCGATAAAAAAGTGAACAGCAGCAGCAGCTGCAACAGCAACAATAACAACAACAACAACAGCACACACACACACACACACACACACACACACACACTCTCTCTCTCTCTCTCTCACGCAGGCACGCACACACACACATACAATACACCTCGCCCCCCCCCCCCCCCCACACACACACATTTCACATATGAAGAAAGGGAGGGGAAAGAGAGAAGAGCGAAGAAGAAGAAGAAGAAGAGGGAAAGACAAGATAGGAGAATACAGAAGAAGATAGGAGACAGATGATGTGTGTGTGTGTGGGAGGGGGGTTAACCCTACGTATCATGCATTATTCTTTTCCTCATTTCCCCCCTACTCTTCCTTTTCATTCTCCTGTCTGTCCATCAACCTCCTAATCGTCCACATTATTTTCCTCTCTTCCCTTCCCTTCCTCCTCATGTTCTTCATTCCCTTCCATCTCTTCTTTATTTCCTTCTGTCTTTCTGTCTGTTTTCTTTTCTTATTATTATTGCTGCCTTATAATCTTCTTTCCTTGTACATAGAAAATTACAGGGGGGTGGGGGGGGGGGGGACACAACAAGTACTCCAAACCTTCAAGACTGACACTGTTATAAAGAAAACAGAATCCAAACTTGAAAAAACATCCGTCCCCTAAACAAATAAACCGACCAACAAACTATTAAAAATCATACTTACATTAACTAAAGCATGTAACTATCTTTACACCATAGATAGTTAGAAAAACACATATAACAAGACATCTGGTATGAAATTGTTCGCTCAGGAATGCAATGTATAAGGATAAGACATCACAGAATGCATTTAATAGACTTCCAGGCAAACGCAACATAAAACAAATATATTTTAAAACAGTAAAGCTTATACTTAATTGCTGAAAAAGACAAAGAAAACTTTCAAAAGAAATCTCATGGCTAACCTCAGTGATGCTTATATAAGATACTCAATGTCTGGAAAACAAAGTTACAAGATGAATCAGTAGACCCAAATAAGCAAAAACGATAATCCCATTACTTGAACAAAATCAATGACTCGCTTATAAAACTCGTCCATAAAGACACACAATTTGACTAACAGGCTACTTTCATAGTTGAAGTAAAACTAAACAAAATAACTTAGTTCTCTCACAGTCTTATCTGGACTTTCCCGTCACATCAATAGATACCTGGAAAGCTTCAAATCGTTTAAAGGAAAATCTTCAGCTACTGAGAGAATTACGAATTAATTATAAAGGCGAGTTCCCCATCAACTTTCTCTTCTACTGTAAAGCTGTTCCAAATAACATTACATTACCACGATTCTAGTTTCATATATTAGAATCAAGCAATGCATTTTACATAAAATATGCTATGAAGTGATACAAAACAGACAAATACACAAAAATCCGAGGTGTGATTTTGTTAAACAGATACTCCATGAGATTGGAATGAATCATGTATGAAACGATCAACTTTTTAGTATGCATAAACTGACGTGTGCAATAAAAAAAAACCGTTAGAATACATATGTTTCCGGAATTAACAACAACAACAAAAGTATAAAACACATCAAAATTACTTTTCTATCATAAAATTAAAACTAACTTACGTCTGGAACCTTATCTAAAAGATATTAAAATCTGATCACAGAAAAGCATTAGGTAGTCTTCGTGTCAGTACACATGACCTATTAGGGAGAAGAATGGTTGAATGGTTCAGACGTTCACCTGCCAATAACTAAACTCGAGGTTCCAGAGTTCGTTCCCCGTTGAATACTCGATTTTTCTCCTGAGTCTTACCGGAAATTCGAATTGAACGTCTTGTCTTTCAGAAGGGGACGAAAAAGGCATCTGGCCTGCTCACCCTAACGATCCCACGGCAGTTGAAAATCGTTAAGAACAGAACTTCTGCCTGACTGCCTCGATATAAAACACTGGAAAGATAGAGATTTTCCAGGTCCCTCCTCTCGAAAGCCATTTAGCCTTCCTGAAGCCTTTGTCAAAAGAAAAAAAAAAAAAAAAGAAAGAATGAAAGAAAAAGAAAACTGGGTAGGCTGCACTGCGGCCACGCGCTCTCAAAGGGGAGAGCAGCCCGAGTTTTACATGGTAAATCGCCTGTGATAAAAAAACAAAAAAACAAACAAAAAACGAACATTGTCACATGTAAAGATGTATGTAGGTGACTGGCAGTGTCTTGCAGTTTATGCAGGTTCGTGAAGATCTAGCAGTCGATCGTTCTTCTCAGAGACAGGATACCCAGTCCAGGTTAAACGAAAATGATCCTTTATTTGAAGAACGAATGAAACACAACAGGAACTGGGTAAAAACTTCACACATCCAATGCACCACTCTTAGTTCGCAGAATTATTCTTCTTCAGTCCTCGAATCTACACACAGCAACTCCACAAATCCATAGCAACTTCCTTATCTCTGACAGCAGGCTTACAATTCAACTCTTTCGATCGCTCTCTCTCTCCACCCACAGTCACGCTTTATTTATAACATCATGGAAAATTCCCGAATATTCTCGGCTTTTCCCTAGATTTTCAACCAATCATAGTCACATTCTCGAACTTTCCCTTCTAGAATATTCTGTAGTTCTAGCCAATCACTGTACAGATTAAATTTGTTTACAATTTCCGGAACCTTCTCGAAAGATCTAAGGTATTCTACGTTTTTCTTGTCATTTCTAGATTGTTCCGAAGCATTCTACACATTTCCATACAACGAAATCAAATTTAAACATATATTGTCAGTGTTAGCATAAACCAAAACAAATATTCTCGATTCATTATTGAGTGAAACACAAACCAATCTTCAAGAACGAACAGTGGAGAATATTTGAACCGACAGACACATTTTGACGTCACACTTCTCTTATCGGCCCTCGCACTTTCACATTGAGTTTCTGTTTTTGGAATGTAACAAACATGAACATAACTGAAGAAGCATATTCACTTTCTAAGAGACGACATAAAATGTACAGTTTGTGGAGTCACTGAGGATGAAAGTTTTTTCCTGGATTCGAGGCCGTTCAAACAACCCTGTGCACAGCAAAATGGGCTGTCTGGAGCATCATGCCTGGCGACTTTCGCCGCCGTTGCTTCATGAAATGTCTATCGAGTGGCATCGGGACCTAGGAAGGCGATAGTCCGGAGAGTGACTAGGCAATGGAGTTCCGGGTCCCATCCACACCCTCTTGGTGTTTCTTGTTGACTGAATATGAATATGAACATGAATGTAAACTGAAGAGGCATATTCACAAAGATTCTATGAGAAGACAGATAATGTACATTTGTGGTGTGACTGGGGGTGAATTTCATTTCCTGGATAACTGTATTAGATTCAAAACAACGAAACAAACTAATGCATCCTCACATCAAATTAAGCTGCATAACTATTTTCCGGTGATCTTTAGCAAAAAAACCGGTGATTTTAAAACGAGGGATCAGGTTCCTCAACCAATTTGGAAAAAGGTTTAGCTTAACAGACAAACTGTCGATGGGCATAAGAGGGTGTTGCAAAGAGAAGAAAAGATGTTTTCTTGATACGAGTTGAAAGAGCTCTTTGAGACTTCGTAAAAATGCCATTTCAGACTTGGTATTACACGCTTTTGGTCAACATTTTCCGTATCTTTTTCTTGGCTTTGTAAGCCAGTCTTCTGGACAGTTGGTAAACAATTCTGTGTGTTATCAAGCTTCAAGGAATCAGTCATCTGTCTATTGCTAGCTGCTTATTATTATTATCAGACTCCAAGAAAACAGCCATGTACTGCATCTGCTTGTTGAGTGACATCAAATTAAAACAACAACAACAACAAACCCAGCCATCTACTGCTAGTTGCTCACAGAGTGTTATCAGATTTCAAGAAAACAGCCATCTTCTGCCAATTCAAGATTATCCATCACAAATTGCAATCCCCCGTTTTTTGTGTGTGTGTTTTTTTTTTTGTTTGTTTCTTTTTTTTCACGATCTCGGAGATTGGACTGCCAAATCTTTGTCACGTATTTCACCTGCTGTCTGTTGTCTTTCATTTTCATTCTAAAGTTGATACTATTTGTTCGGTGTGTGTGTATGTGTGTGTGCGTGCCTGCCTATGTGTGTGTGTTTGGTAGAAAGTCTGACAATACTAAACTGAAAAAACCTTAATCAACACGCTAAATATGCGAACCAACTGTGACAAAACTAAGACCGATAATTGTTCATAAACAGCAGAAAAATACCCGCTTAATGGCAGTTGGTGTTCACTGTTCAATCCCGAACCAGGTCTACCCATTTAAACATAAACATTTAGAACAGCCAATGGACCGGACATATTTTCCGAATTCGTTAAAGATTCAGTCATATACAGCTGAGAAATCTCTCCTGAAATATTTTGCTTAACCCACTTCCCCCTTCCTTCCATCACCAGCATCCACACGTGTACCGACAAATACATAGCCATCAGACAGACACACACAAACACACACAACGAAAACAGACGGCACAATTAACTAATATGACGAACGTCAGCTGATATACATGGCCAAACTTGGCCACTCCAAGCTTTCTGCTTGTGAAATGAAAACGTCTGTAGAAACACTGGGGCTTCCAAAGTCTGAACTGGAAGTAGATGACTGGTTTCGTGAAGCCTAGTAACAGTTAATAACACGTGTTACCAAACAGAAAGCTGGCTAAGGAACAGACGAGGAGGGTGTCTAACAAAGCGTGTAATACTAAGTCTGAGAGAGTTTTTTGGTGTGGCCTCAGGGAATCTGTCAACTTTTCATCGGAAAGGATCTTTTTCTCTTTTTGCCACAGTCTTAAACGCACAGTCAGCTTGTCTGTCAAGATGTCTAAGCATTCTTTCACAATAGCTAAGCAACTCCATCCTTTAACTAAAGTTTTTCACTTAAAGACTATAATGGAATTAAGCACGACATTGATCCGTGGAGGGGGTGAGTGTGTGCGAAGTACGATCTCTCTCTCTCTCCTCTCCTCTCTCTCTCAGTACATGTAATGAGATGGTCAGAAAGAAAGAAAGCAAGACAGAGAGAGACAGAGAGAGAGAGACAGACAGAGTGAGTGAATGAGAGAGAGAGAGAGAGAGAGAGAGAGAGAGTGTTTGTGTGTGTGTGCGCGCGCGCGCGCGCATGTTTGTGCGTGCATGCACTCTAGATTTTTTTTATGAAACTGAACCGTGAATGCCAGGTCTCTCAATTGTGGAATCATACGCAAACAATTCTGTACTGTTCTGATTTGTTTTGGGGCACTGGTGATCTATCAACTGCTAACGGCACGATAATTATACCCAACGTGGATAATACGTCCGGTCCATTTAAAAGCTAAAAAAGCAGTACTTCAATTATTCATATCGTTAAAAGCTTGATATGACCAAACATCATAGTATATAGCCAATATCTTTAAAGACGGGAACCATGAATTATATATATTAAACAAACACACACATAGGGGTACCCAACACACTCGTACCACATACATCATCATCATCATCATCATGAGGTGCCCTGCCGCATGGCGTTCGCGATCATGGACTTCCAACCATCTCTATCTCTCGTTGCCCCCAGCATCTCCCCCACCTTCCTCATCCCCAGCCACTCTGCAAGTCCGTCCAGCATTCTCTCCCTGGGTCTACCTGGTGCTCTCTTTCCCCCCAGCTTCCCCGTTGTGACCAGGTGCTCCAAAACCCCCTTCCTCATAAAATGGCCTATAAATGTTGCTTGTCTTTTCCTAATCTTCCTTATGAGTGATCTACTTGTGTCTGCCTCCATCAAGACTGTCTTGTTTGTTTTCTTTGCTGTCCATGGAACTCTCAACATTCTTCTGAGAAACCACATCTCGGCTGCCTTGATCCTGCTCTGGCTTTGCTTGTTGACTGTCCACGCCTCGCATCCGTACAACAGTATTGGTTCTATGTAACATTCAAGGACTCTCTTTCTGATGTTAATTGATAGGCATTTGTTGGTAAGAATGCTTGTCATCTTCTTGAATGCTGTTTTGGCTTGGCCGATTCTGCCAGCTATTTCCGATGTGCATCTGCCGTCTGATGAAATGATCGTTCCCAGGTAATTGAATTTATCAACCTGTGTCAAGGTTGTGCCATTTGCTGTTATTTTGCATGAGGGGATTTCATGTTTTTTACTGATCACCATGACTTCAGTCTTCCTGCTGTTTAGTTCCAACCCTTTACCTGTGCTTTCTATTTCTAGTATATTCACAAGGTTTTGTAGGTCTCTTTCATTTTCTGCAATTAGCACGGTGTCATCTGCGTACCGAATGTTGTTTATCATTTTCCCTCCAACCTTTAATCCAGGGTCTTCTCCTAGGTTTGTCATGATGTTTTCGCTGTAAAGTGAAAACAGATCTGGTGACAAAACACAACCCTGTCTGACTCCTCTTTTGGTGTTTTGAAAAGAGCTTATATTGTTTTCTATTCTCATTGCAGCTGTTTGTTCCCAGTACATATTTCTGATTATTCGTAGATCTTTTCCATCGACATTGAGTCTCTCCAGTTGGTTGATCAATTCTTCATGTCGTACCCGATCGAAGGCCTTGGTATAGTCAACAAAGCATAAACACAAATCCTTATTCATCTCAATTGACCTCTCTATGACAGTTGTTAGGATGTATATGGCATTAATAGTTCCTTTCCCTTCCACAAATCCACACTGTTCTTCTGCTATTTCTCTTTTCATTCTATTCCTTGTCCTCATCATGATTATTCTTAACAGGATTTTTGTTACATGACTCATCAAACTGATTGTGCGATGGAGTTCGCATTCTGTAGCCCCTGTCTTCTTTGGAAGTGCAATGAAAATTGATTTTGACATATCTTTGGGGATTTTTCCAGTGTCATAAATTTCATACAGCTTTCATAATCGTACAAAAAAACGCCACTTTTCTTCCAACAGCAATTTAATCCGTAAGATCACACAGTAACCTATGCCGTTTATGTAACATGAAATAAATAAATTTACAGCAGTTGAGAATGACATCCTCATGTTCATTATTAACAGTTTAGCTATCTGAAGTGAAATAGTAGCGTGTGACTGATATTCAGAAACTTGGCCCTCAGATCAGTGTCCTGAGCACAGAGACACATGGTGCGGATCTCGTTTCCTGGTTCAGAAAAACAAAATGGACATCTTTTGTAAAGAACAGAAAAACACTTAAATCTTTGACAATTCATTTTCGACATTCCAATTGGAGATCATCAGATGACTGTTCTGTAATTAACAATACAGACTGATCCAGTATATTTTCCCTTCTCAAGATATATCGATAGTTTTTATACTCGACACAGGTTAAAATTCTTGTAAAAACGCCTTCTCGTTTCCAACACAACTAAACAGGCAAATATGATAAACATCATAGCTCGGCAAATTCTGTACATGAGCTACCAACTACACGCATTTTGAATACTGTCATGCTCTTTTAAAAGTCTGAACCAATATCAGCCACGACTGCCTGCAGGATTTATATACATACAATGGATGTCGTCCCAACTTCCCTCATACTAAGTTATTAGAAGCTCTTGATGGAACCTTGAGATATCTCTTGCAAGCGAACAGGTGCACCTTTTCCAATGACTTAATACTTGGTATAACCCCATATGTTTTACCTGTGCGATAACAGAGAATCTGGACGTTGAAAAATTCAAAACAAACTTTTCCAGAATTACAATGCAACACTGAGAGAAACTGTAACAACTCTCTTAACACATTTATTTGCACAAGTTAGCCTATAGTCAATAGCGACATTCCAACTCATTTTTGTACATATGGTTTTTCCAACGTACTTACAAATATTGATATCGTTCAGTTTTTCACAATCATAACACGTCTTTTCTTTGCTGAAATATAGCCCCATTTTTCCTAAGACCATAACTGTCGTCTTTTTCCACAAAAATCAGACTCCTTGAAAGATACAAGTGAGTAATCTATTTCGATGACATTTTCAATGGCTATGAGTTCAAAACGTAAATAAGTCTACTGGCATAAGAAAATAACCAACGGTATCTGACCTAGTGCGAGATATGTAAGTGAAACTATCATAAAGCTCCGAGAACAAATTCGAATTCTTAAAAAAAAGATCAAATGAAACAAAACTTTCTAACAGATGTTAACCAAAAATATTCTGTGACTCCTCTTTTGATGCTCTAAACAAACGAGACCAGTCACTATCTTTATCACTCTAATTTTTACATAAAAATAGTAGTTCTTTTATGCTGTTCAAGCACCGAAGTCTCTATTCAGTCATGGACAGAATTCCTGAAAATCACGCAAATTGACCAGACACTGCTGTAATATTTCCAAGCCATAAACACTTATACTCTTTCCAGACATCAAAGTCATGGGGTGGAATGCAAGTACACAACCGAAAATGTTTTTATCGGTATCAAAACATTTTTGTCGATGTTACCAAGTTTTCCACATCACACAGCATTCTTACAACATAACAAAAATCTACTCTGGTGTGTTAACTTTGTAACTTATACTGAAGTATTCCATAGTTATTAAACGGTGTTGATGTAAATTCTATACTTATGAACGTTTCAGTCAAGCACACGAAATTATGATCATTAACATATGAAACGAAATCCTTATTATCCAGCTTAGTGAACGAATCATTTATGTCGCAATTTAAAACTTGTACTGGATTTTGTGACTTCAATTACATTTTAGGATTATTACTTTTGGCTCTGAGGACCTCTTGTGTACATGTTCCGTGAAACATTTAATGAGAACTGGCAGACACTTGATATATCGTCATTTTTAGAGCTGGCGACATATAAACGGGTGCGTCTTTGTGCGAGTGTCTTTGTCTCGCATCCTTCTGAAACTGTCTACAACGTTACTCTCAGCCCTGCCTTTTGTCTTGAGAGATTTTCCGGGGGCGAGATTCCTGTTCTGGGGGACATGACTGACGGTCATCAAATTTCCGAACACGACCAGCCGTCAAGTTGGAAATGATTGCCAGAAGGGTTCTTGTGAAGTAAACATTTCATTGATCTGTTTGTCTGTCACAATATCTTCTTTGTGTCTGTCTGTCCATCTTCGTCAAAAAGAGTTCAAGGGTGTGTTATAAGTTGATCAAATTGTTATTGTTATTATTATCTGGCAACACTTGCACTTGTCATATACACTGTCTTCCTATGATTGTACCATCACTTTGTCATCAGTCTGCCTTCCACCCTCAAGCCGGTCACGGCTGTAGTATTCTCTGTCACTTCAGACAGAGCAGTCAGATTTCCCTGTTCAGTATCACAGCACTAGTTCTGTTCATCTTCACTGTCGCTAACATCATGAGCGTCTGTGTTATAATCTGGACGCCGTCTATGTTTGAAGACAGGCAGGAATACATCTTGGTTACTGTCAACGGCAGGGCGTTTTCTTGCATGAGACAACTATGGCCAGGTCATGGTCTGTTTTGTCGGTTGCACCCCAGCTCTCCCCTCCTCTCGGTAGACTCAGGCCTGTGTGATCGGCTATATGGCTTAAGTCATGTGTCCAGGCAATACACATCTGGGGCACTGCTGTTCCTGATGTCTGCGGGAGGGGGGGGGGGCTTAAGGTTTTGCTGCTCTGCCTTTCACTGCTGGGGGGAGCCTACTTGTTGGGTGGTTTGTTTGCTGCATTTCTTTCTCTGTAGTTTTGTGTTGTATAACCATACCCACAAAAACAACAAACAAACAAAAAACCGTGCACCGACACCAGAGTTGTAGGCTGATGAAATTCTGTTGGAAGATGGTCTTCATGGTAGGTATCCACAGCTCTCCTGATTGTTCGACCGTTTCTATTCTGAAACTGAACGTGACTGGGATCTGTCTCTATTATCTGACTTCTCTCTCTAACAGGAAATTGTCCTGTACGTGCCATTGAGATAGTCAGATCTTGACTAATGCTTATCAATACGGTGACATTTGTTCCAGTCGCCGATCTTTCTTCTCTGCTGTCGTAAATGGCGCTACTCGTCTTCGTGAAGAAGTTCCCAACAATCATGCCAGTTCAGGTACCTGGTTATATCATGGTGATTTAATGGTGGGGGCCGTCTGTCTTCCACTTAGAGCTGACACTGAAGACACAGTCTTGCCCTTTTCATTATGGAGGTCAATCAGTATCCTTTGTCTTGTCCTGTTCTATGTGTTCACAAAAATATGCCGAACTAACCAACCAAAGTACTAAACACTTTATCTTGCACTTTTTCACATGTGCCTAGACCACCATGGCCATTTTCATGTAGTTTGGTCTTCTACAATCATCACCGTGTCTCAGTGCGCATGACTATATGATGCCAGCAGACACAAATGTGAAACGTGATTTTTCCTGTTAAACACCATCGAATGAGAGTAAGTAAGTTTTATAGACGAAAGAGAAAGCTTTCTTTACAATAAGTCATTTTGAGACTTAATCCCTCTTGTCTATCCCCACTCTCTAATAAAAAACTCCAAAAATATGAAAACCTCAAATGACAGGCCTCTCTCTCCCTCCCGCCGCCCCCCCCCTTCTGTATCCCTGATTTACTCTCAAAGCGAGATCCTATGGCTGCTAGTGACAGGCATCTTCACAAGCACACCGGCAAAACGAGGCCCCAATTACTCCAACAGTCCTGGTCCAAAGGTTTCCCCAATTGCCCAGCACTTGTCTCCTGTCTGTGCTATCATTCAGGTTACACAACTTGCTGAGATGACAAATCTGACACAGCTCCAGCTTCATCTTTGATCCCAGAGCAAAAGACCCGAATTACACGCTATTATCACACTCCTCCATGGATGGACCATTCCCCCCATCCTCTCTCTACCGACTTGCTTCTTCAATCATCTTCCTTCAAACTCAAATTGGAATCAGGGTGAGAATTATTCTTTTTTGTGCGCTGTGTGTCCAGCTGAAGGAGAGGGTGGGGAACAGAAGAACAGAAGATGTGGGATAGTACTGCATGATTCTTGTCAAAAAGCAATATGAACATTTCAAACTTTGACAACGGAATTCAAGAATGGGGTAAAAGGACGAAGGGAAGATTTCAAAAGCTGGAAGGGAGAGGGATAAAAGATCACTTGATATAAAAAGGTATACAGAGAGTACCATTCTGAAAATCTTACCGTTATGTTTAAGAAATATCATTCTCATGCTGACGTGTGCATCATTACGTCTTAAAGTGATCAGTCCTTCTCATTCAAGTAAGGGCTAACAAATTTCTTTTGGCTTTTGCACACGAACTGTATATGGTAAAGGTATTAGCCATTAATGGTGCAAAATTCTTGCCTGACAAATACCGTGTAAAGACAGTAAGCCAGCCCTGACATGGTCTTTGTGGTCGACTGGGTTATAAACAACAACATGAACTGAAAAGAACAAAGACAGGTCCACCTGGGGTATCCTCTCCCTTTTAAAGTAAGATTCTTTCTGAAAAGAAAACTGTCAGTGTTTTTCTTTTCAAACAGATCAGGTTGACTTCTGAAAAAGTGCTGCCAGAGTTTAACATATCGATAATAGAGAGTGCAGGTTCACGCTGCTTATAGCCCTGACGACTACTGGAATCATATCATTGCTAACGAACAGAGAAAATATCCAAATATTAGGTGAATGTTTTCTGACACATAACAAGAGAGAGAGAGAGAGAGAGAGAGCGAGAGAGAGAGAGAGAGTGAGAGAGAGAGAGAGCGAACGAGAGAGAGAGAGAGAGAGAGAGAGAGAGAGAGAGAGAGAGAGAGAGAGAGAGAGAGAGAGAGAGAGAGAAATACGTACTAGACAGACAGGCAGACAAACAGTTCACATCTAAATCCGTTTACTCTTCCTTAACAGGTGAAAAACTACGTTGCTTCATTACTTTTCCAAATAAGCAAAATACATCGTACTGGAGACATCTTGGAGCGCTTCGGAAACAAATTTACGACGTAATTCTTTAGTACTATACTGGAAAGGCTGGGATGACATAGCATCGGGGGTGTGGTACTGACTTGAAGTTGAACACGTACTTTCACAACATTCTGTTACATGAGAGTCAAGAAATGATAATAATAAAACCTAGCTTTTAATTTACACTGCCACAAGAATACAATCTAACGATGATAAAAACAATAAAATCCATTTTAGTACAATATTTTATCACACAAAAAAGAAAAAGAATTGTGAGAAGAAATCATGGCTTTGGTCTCCTCTTCTATTATTGTGAAGTGTCTGCAACTGTCCCTAACACCTGAGCTGCTTTAGAGTCTCAACTTGGACTTGCAGAATCGTGATCAGACAAAAATCTGAAATTATTCTGTTGTGGCAGGGAGTACCAACAGTGTTTTGGAGATATATCTGGATGTATGGCACAGCAGATAAAGCATTTCCCTAGGAAGAAGGGGTTGACGAATATTAAGCTTTGATACCTGACTGGCCACAGTTTCTTCCCCCTCCTCCATTAGACCTTAAGCGATGGTCAGAGTGTTAATCTTTCGAAAGAGATAGTAAACCAAGGTCCTGTGTGCAGTAAAACCGTACCTCGCGTAAAAGAGTATACAACACAATGTTCCCTGTTGGGCTAGTCCCAGAATATCTGCAGGGTTGTAGATAAAATACTTTCGGCCACACCAGATACAATGAACAGAGTGGGAAATCTTGCAGAATTTGAATGACCATGCTGTCCACGAGCCGAAGGACTATGCAGTCAACTGTCTCAATATCACATACATTAGTGAAATTTAAACCCATTCCATAAACACATGACGGACATATTGCAGCACCCATAAAAAGGTGATATTATGTTATCATGCAACTGAAATCTTTAATAAAATCCATACACAATATGAAAAGGAGATAGTAGATTTAATCATGCTGATGGAGGCAGACACAAGAAGATCATCGATAAGGAAGATTAGGAAAAGACAGGCAACATTTATAGGCCATTTTATGAGGAAAGGGGAATTGGAGCACCTGGTCACAACAGGAAAGCTGGAGGGAAAGAGAGCACCAGGTAGACACAGGGAAAAAATACTGGACGGACTTGCAGAGCGGATGAGGACAGAGAGGGTGGAAGATGTGCTTGCGGCAACAAGGGATAAGATACATATGGATGCAATGATCGCCAACGCCATGTAGCAGGGCACATGATAATGATGATGATGATGAAAAGAGGGCAAGGTGAGCAAATATTGCTCTTGTTCTTCTCTTCTAAGATACCAAAACATGAAGTGCACTGGATTTCCGTCATAGCAAGAAATTTTCTATGACCAGAAAATTAAATAATGAAAGAAACAGTGGAGCTCGACGACTTTAGTGAGGAGTTATGTTTAAAACGCCTGACCGAAAACTGAGATATACTAGGTTTGAGCATACATGGAACAGAAATCCCCCCTTCTCCCCAATGACTGATAGGATGGTGCTAGTTTTTATGTAAGATTACTGCAACAAAGCACAGTCCGGAGCAAAAAATGTTGAAAATCCACTTTTGTATACAAACCGAAAACATTCGATCTGCACTATGGCAAGTATATTCCCAGAATAGTAGTCTGAATTTCAGATACAAAGACGGTTGTGAAATGACAGAAACACAAAACAATACACAATACCTTACAATGTTACACAACGCAGCTCAATATACAACGTAAGCAACATAACAGAACAGAACAGAACAGTACAAGGCAACAGGATACTATACACTGCCAACCACAATGGTTATCTTATGGCGTTTACAGACGGAAACAGAGTATTAACTTGGCAGGAATCTCACGACCACTACGGCAGTCAACCAGGATAACTGGAAGTTAACATCAATGATGGTTACCAT
>CM060311.1:51205191-51292691 GCA_030674185.1 Monoplex corrugatus
AAACTCCTCAATGACTGCACCATCTCTCTCTACTCTCTTGCTTCTCCAGCTATCCATCTCCCTTCACATTCAAATTGGAATCAGGAAGAATTTTTTTCTCTGTGTGCTGCGCATACTGCTGAAGGATAGGGTAGGGAACAGGGAGAGGAAGTGTTAGGATAAAACCCATTGATTCTTGTCAGCAAGGGAGCTGAACATTTCAGACTCTGACCGTGGAAATTGATGGATAAAAGGCATCGAAGAAGGGAGGAACGGGCTAAAACCACCATTTGAAAAAATAACAACAACAAAACTACGATGAACATCTTGCTGTTCTGATATCTTACGACAATTTTGCAGAATTCTGACCAAGCGTCAATACAAGTGAAAAGACCGCTTTACTATTATTATTATTATATTATCATAATTACTATTATTACTATCAATTTTTAAAATTATTTCATCATCATTATTTTTATCATTATTCTCATCATTATTAGTATTATATCATTATCATTCTTCTTCTTTGTCTTCTTTTTCGCTAATCACTCTTTAATACGCTACGGACAGAACGGGACGACTACCACTTTCTGTCGACCTCACACCAGTCACACAACCGGCTTAGGGTCCATACAATCCAGAAGTTCCAACTGACGCCATCACCAATCTGCGATGACCTTGAGGCTGATCCCATCCATTATTAAGACACCAAAATTGTATTGTGACGAGACTTGGGAATGAATGTAATTATCACTCAAACTAATCAAGTCATCTTCAATTTCAGACCTACACGGTGGTTGTTCCTAAACGAATCAGGTGGGGTGAAAGCTCTTCATCCCACATGCAGACATTTTAGAGGAACCACATTCACACAGGGGAAGGTCAAACGCGACTGCAGACATCGACAGGGGACTGCAGACAGGGGACTGCAGACAGAGGGCTGCAGACGAAGGGGCAAAATACAAGAAGAGAAGATAAATGGAACAAAAGACTCACCTAAGATACTTTGCTGATTACAGAAATTACCTACCTGTTAGGCGAGTAGGGAAGGAGGGAGGCAGAAGAAATGTTCTACTGAATTTCTTGAGGAGTCATGCAGAATTACAGAAGAAGCAACTTTGACATGAGCTAAACATACTGGTGATCACAGAAACAAAGGGTGCTGAACTGAAGTAATCTGTTTCTGTCACTTTATTTCAGAATCTTACTGTTTGTCTTTTCTTGTTTTCTTTTTCCCGTTTCCATTGGACAAAACTGATCCAGACCAATAGTGATAGAAGCCACTATGGGAGACGGCTGTTGCAAAATAAATGAGAAAGTGAGGCTCTGCAAATCAAATCTGATTGTATCTCATGCCTCTTTGATTTCTTAATTTCCACCTCAACATCACTGGTAGTTCATTCGTCTACAGAGACAGAAGTGTCAGATAGGCTTTTTAGCGATGGAGAATGGGAGAGTGGTCCCCCTGACGGAAGTGGGCGCTAGTTGTTGAAAACAGCTAGCTATCAATTCAGGGGAACGTGAACTATCAGTAGGTTTCTGGCCTCTTCTTGCAAGAACCTATCTACAATATTATCAACTACCACCTCTTCACACACTCATCTCTTCATTCGTATTGAAATATCTAAATTTCCGATTCTATTTCTTTTATGTCCATCACGACCGTAGTTGTATTTTTGAGAGAAGGAAACGATTATGACCGATGGCAACTATCATAAAGGATTCCCTGCCAGACAACTATAATTTTTAATATTACACGAGCAAGTCATTTTAAAAGTACTTCCACAGCTTATACACGTAAATATAATTTAAAGTAGGCAGAACCTTACTGTCGTTTCTTTGTTTTTAATCATATTTTTTTCCAAACAATAATCGCCACACAATACAGGTAAGTTTATAACTATGGCATTCAATATCTCACAGACTGTTTAGCTGTGCCAACAGACGTTTCTCATCGTACAGTTTATCTTGTGGTCGGAGTAAGGGATGAGAAGGAACAGATGCTGGTAATAGAACAGGTAGATCTGTAATGGATGGGGCAGCCCCCAAAAAAGCAACAACAAAAAAACAACAACAAAAAACAAAACAAAAAAACAAACAAACAAACAAAAAACGGAGAGGACAAAAACTACTCAAAAGCAATAAGGACAACAACAACAACAACAAACACAAAACAATCACACAAAATAAACAAACCAACGAACAAAATAGATGACATTATGGTCAACTGACCTCCCTAGTTTCCCTTCCTTCACCCTTCTTGCTCTCCTTTTCCCCTCACCATGGTGGACGTCAGAGGACAGTTGGGTACAGTTACGTGGTATAAGAGAAGTAATTTTGCAAGAAGGGGCAGAGACACTGAGCAAGAAAACAAGGGATACAATGTCTGAGGGAGTGGAGACAAAGTGGAGAAGACAGAAGACAGTGTAGAGAGATAGATATAGATAGATAGATAGATAGATAGATAGATAGATAGATAGAGACAGACAGACAGATAGACGGACAGACAGACAGACAGACAGACAGACAGACAGACAGACAACAACTGACTAACAGGCAGATAGAACAGACAGAGAGAGACAAAAGGAAGGAGAGAAAGCTAGGCAATATGATTCCATCAAATTTAATAAATGACAGTTATTTTCAGCCTTGGTCATCACCCACCACAGGAATGGTAAAAGGGTTTGGTACATGTAAACGTCTGGAGACAAGAGGTTTTTAACTGTCCAATCGTCTTAACTCTAGGAAAAAAAACTGAAGGTTCCAATTTCCCTGAGTGAACAGAATCTTGAAATGAAAAGGGGGTCAAAAAGTATCCTTTGGCCCATCTCTTGGGCATACGTCTTTGTGGCAGGGCCACCCTTAGAATGAATCTTAATGATCAGCTGATCCTGCTGTCTGGAATACAACATTCACAAGATCAGGGGTGCCGTAATTTCTGGGGATACATTATTTTGGACAAGATCATCTGTCAAGCCATTTTGACCCCAGATTGAATATGATCCATTTTTGACTCCACTTAGTTTTTGTCTTAAGAAGACGAATAAAGGCAAGAATAAACCAAAAGTCTTTTTTTAAAGATTCACTGTCCATGCTCTGTTTTTTTTTTCTTTGACAGGGCGCATTACTATTTAACAGACCAAAAAATACAAGCAAAGAAATAAATAGCATAAGACTGTCAAATCTAATGGAAATTAATGTTGCACGATTTAGTCTTTGTGAAAAAACAGACTATCATAATGTTACACACCATTATATTCACAGCTGCTATCTGTGATGAGATGTTTCTATTACTGTATATGCACGTCTGTGCTTACGTTTACTTTAATACTCTTCCAGACAATACACTGCCAAACAAAATTGACAACAATGCCTGGGAAAATTGTTATCCATTCAATTTAGTTTAAAATGCACCAAATCATTAGACGGTGTCAGTTGTCATATTTAATGGCTTTCTTAAAAACATATCTAGCCTTTTTGCTGACAATTTTGAGCATACAAAAAATCTCATTAAGCTGATGAACGATGATGATTACAAGGACACAAGCCGTACCCGATGTCCCATAAACATAATGGCTGTCTTTCTTGTAACCATTACACACTCTTGACCAATCATGTCCATAAAATCTGAGTAAACACGTCATTCAGCCACGACAAAGTGAAAATACTCACATGCAACACTTTCCAATGACCAGACTCAGGGGTGTCTGTAGTTAATCTACAAAGTTAAATGTACCAGCCTGATCACAACTACTGAGAATCAAGGTCTCCAACCAGGATGACTGTCGTTCGAGGAATCAAGACAAAATGAAAAGCTTTTCATTCCACATCTACATATCCCGCCATGCACATATTTTGCCCATCATTCTTTATTTTCTTGTCTGGCTGTGAAACAGTTAAGATTTACTCTGTGTAAAAATGTTATCACTAATCATTTGCTATTTACACAGCAACAAACATGCATGAATCGAACATCAATAATTTTAAAAAAAACCTCACGTATATAAACTGAGAGTATATGTTTTTCATGTCCAATACATGAGACAGATAGATATTTGAATATACGAATAATTCAGCATTATATGTCTTTCTTGTTGTGATTTCCACTGAGGAAAAGGCAGAAATTATAAATCATGTTGCCGATTTATTAAAGTTAGAATACACACGTTTTAATATCCCATTACCATAAAATCGTAATAATGCCGCTAAAAGGCACACTTTACATTACAGAGTGAATTTTGATTCATGTTATTTGTTACCCAACTTGGAATGTATACAGTTGATTCTGGCATCATATTCCTGAACAAAAAAAGACATTTTTCAACATTCTTCAACATGGCCATTACAATGATACATCTGTTTTATTTATGTACTGTTTATAAAAAGGAACAAATTATCTGATTTTTATAATTCTGGATGACTTTACACGCAGTACATGCCTTCTTTGATCTTTTGTGTGTCTTTTCTTCTAACTACATCTTTCAAAGACAAGTTGAAAAACACATGGATGCACTCACTCTCCAAGCAGTGGCACATGCTGGATTATGTCATCGTGCGATAGAAAGAAGATACATGCATATCACATGCTCCATGAGAGTAGCTGACTACTGACTGGTCTGATCATCGACCAGTACGCGACCAGACGAATATCCTACCAGCTCGGAAAACCAACGCAGCCAGAGATAAACTTCAGCGGAAACTGAATATCACCCATTGGCAAATCAGCAAAAGATGCCCTTCAAATTCGACTTAGCGTTTGTGGGAGAGAATGTACACACCGAATGGAAACGCAATTTACAGCCCGCCACATCACAGCACGGCGGCTTGATACCCTGGTTTTATAAAATGCACGCACGGCTACTGGTTTGATGAAGGAGGTAAAGAAATCAATAAGCCCACTGACAAATTCCACACTATTACAAGGAACACCTCAGTCACAAGACCTGTACGAAGAGAAAGAAACATACCAGCAAACAAAGCAGTTTATCCAACTCCAGTAGATGAAAAACGAACGACGCGATGCGAAAGCTGTAAAACTTAAGACTGCGTATGGCTGATGCTTATGACATGAAGTCACTGAATGGTGACCTCTGTGCAATCACGGCCCGAAGGACTGTGGCTTAACATCGATCCGTACCTCTGACCACTCCATTTTACTGACAGTGAAAGCTGACATCTTATGACACTGGGCTGAGCATCTTAACACACTGCAAAAAAAAAAAAAAAAAAAAAAAAAGGAATCGTCAATATCCGAGGACGCCTGAGCAACACTCCTCGAATTGCTAGTAAAGTAATCTCTGGCTGACCTACACGCCAGTGTCCGAGATTACTAAAGCCCTAAGGTAAACCTCGCCTCGGCACCAGAAGCCGACGGTATCTACAGTAAAGGGGACGACAAACTCTTGAAGAAGCTGGCATCCTGTATCAGTCTGTTTGGGGGAAGGAAAAGGTCCTTCAAGGCTTCAGCTGTTCATGCTGACAGTCCAGTCGACTACCAGAGCCATAATCCACACTTACAAGAGAAAAGGCGATAAGCCTTTATACAATAATCATCGTGGCATACCTCTCCTGTGCATTGCAAGGAAAGTCCTCGCCAGAATCATCCTTGACAGAGTCATCACTCAAGTAGCCGAGCACATCAATTCTGACTCTCAATGTGGTTTTCGTAGTGGAAGAAGCAGGAGTGACACAGTGTTTACAATATGTCAGCTGCAAGAGAAGTGTCGTAAACAAAAGCAGACGCTCCACATGGTATCTGTAGGTCTGACCAATGTGTATGGCACCGTTAACTAGTAGGGTCTGTGGAAGATACAACACGACTTTGGTTGTCCTATGCAGCTTGTTTAGCTGGTTGCTTCCTTCTAGCGTTTTAGCGCCCACACTCCTCTCCGCCCTCTTTGCAGCAATACTGACAGATACATTCAGAAACTTCGACAGGGATGTGTACAAAACGTTCTGCTCAAACCCTTGAAGCTAAAACCAAAATGCTAAGAGCCGTCAAAGAAGAATTTCCATTCGCAGATGACTACACTGGCCTATTTGCTGTGTCATGAAAGCACTTCGGCCTTACAATTAGCCTCAGCAAATTAGAAGCTCTGTTTCAGCCAACATCGTCTCCCCCTCCGATTGTCATCAACAACCAGATCAAGACTGTAGACGCATTCTGGTACTTGGTCAGTGACAGAGCAGTAATGGATCTCGTGACGCTGAGTAGGCACTTTCTAAGGCTAGATCTACCTTTGGAGGATTGACCAGGAGGCTGTGGCAAGACCATGCCATCAGATTCTCCACGATGCTGGTCGCGTGCACAGCAATAGTGTTGACCGCTCTGCGGCACTGTCGTGAGCCTTGGACTACTACCAACAGACAGTCAAAAGCTGGAATGGTTTCACCAAAGATGTCTGCGCAAGATTTGTCACGTGGCAAGATTGAGTGTCCAACCTTCAAGTTCAAAAGAATTATAGTTTGCCAAGTATAGAGTTTCCACTCAGTAAATGCCAACTTCGTTAGACAGGACACGTTGTCCGTATGGATGACAACCGCATCCAAAAGCTTATTGTATGGACAGCTAAAGCAAGGATACCCAGACCAGGGAAGGCCACTAAACTCATACGAGGATTATCTGAAGACCAATCTCATGAGCTGTGCCATCAACATCACCAACCGGGAAGACACTGCCCGAAAATGAGCAACCTGGCAACAGCTGTGCACGGAGAGCTCAGTAACATTTAAACAAGGCAAAACAGCTGCTAGTCAACTGAAGAGGGCAGATATAAACAGAACTCAAGGCTACAGAATCCCTTTCCATGCAGGACCTGTAGAAGAACGGATGCCTCCAGGACAGACCCTGCATCCCCCCATGTAAACCTATACCAAACTATACGGGACCAGTATATATGCTTCTTTCGTCCGTTGAATCGACGGGAAACTCCCTCACAATCCTTCCAAATGCACTGCAGACATGCATATAAAGGCGCAAATACATATGAGTATTTTCCAAGCCAACAAATATATCTGGTATGACATTTTGAGCTAGGGCTGGAGGTAAGACAGAAAAGCTATATGTGATGGAAGAGATATTTTCGTAGTGATGGCAACTAGAATGATAATTATTTATGCAAAAACATATTCAGAAAAAGAAAAACACCAAAACACCATATACATAATGGTCTACTGACCTACCTTCTGCCCGTCCATCCCCCTTCTCAATCTTTTTCGTAGTCACAAAGGAGAGGACGGTGATGTATAATTACGCGGGACAAGAGAGGCAATTTAGCGCAGACAGGCAGAGAACCTAAGAAAACAAGGGAGGAAATTTATGAGGGAGTAGCAAAGACAAGACAGAGTACAGGAAGAGCAATATCAAGACAAAGAGAAAGGCAGGGAAGACGGAGTGGGTTCTGAAATGACAGGAAATCGGAGATAATTGGATCATGGTCCCGGCCACGCTCAAAGCTGAGATAACTCAACTACAGGGTAGTGTCACCAATGGACATTTTTAGCTCTTCTTTCTGCTGATCTAGACTTGCTGAAGATTGCGTCTGAAATCACTGAGAAACCAGGGGATGGTGAGGAGAGAGAGACAGAGACAGAAAGAGAGAGAGGGGAGAGAGAGAGAGAGAGAGAGAGAGGGAGAAGAGAGAGAGAGAGAGAGAGAGAGAGAGAGAGAGAGAGAGAGAGAGAGAGAGAGAGAGAGAGAGAGAGAGAGAGGCAGTAAAAAGAAGATTCTATCCAGATCTCGTAAGAACTTTAGTGTTTTATCGTCAGATGAATGAAAAAAAGTTTCAATATTTTTTTGGGAGGGGACAGATTTCTAATTTGCAAAGACGTCAAAAGTTGAGAAGAATGTGATTTTTAAACATGACCAATGATCAGAAAAGCATTAAATCTTTGACTGAGAAGAACCAGGACGGAAACATGGTTTGGAAAGAAATCACTTAGTTTCTCTCTTAGATAGTTTTTATGTGTCAAAGCAACATTTTAAAGTTTGGAGTAAACTCTACTAATCAGCAGTATCATTGCCTGTTGCATATACAAGGATGTCTTTCATACTTGGGCACAAACTAGTTTCTGTACAACCAGATATCAAGCTATTCTAAATGAACAGCATTTGATGTCTTTTATTCATATGTCTTTTGATCCATTCTGCGTGGATAACCTAGTGATCAGGTTTAACTAACACAAGCAATCATGGCTGATAACGTTGAGTTTGTTATGCTTAAAAGAACACTGTTGCACGAGTGAACTGACGAAATTCTCACTGAAGTGGATGAAATAGTAAATGACTTTCCATAAATTTCATCATGTGTTTTTAAGCATTTCTCTCAAGTTGTTTAGACGCTTGTAGTTATCTAAAACATTATAATTTCTTGTCTTCGGTAAGGGATAGTTTCTGCTTTTTTGAATACTGTTGGGAAGATTTTCTGATAAATACATAAACCAAATATATATGTAAGAGTTTCAAAGATGTGAGGTATGACGGTTAGTTTAAATATTTTCCTACAGATTTCATTTGGGCCAGATGATTTCTTATTGCTCATACTGGAAATATATTTTCCGATCTCACGAACGATGAAGAAAAGAAAGGTGAATGAATCACTTGTATTTTTCTTTTGAAGAACGGGATGACTTCTTCTTCTACTAATAATGTGATTCATCTGTTTCAGTTAATGCTTTGTATTTAGCGACAGATACGAAATGATAAGAAATGTTCATTACAAGCATTGATGGGCAACTGTTGTGGAATGTCGTGCATTTCGAAGATAAAAACAAATTGACGTCAAATGCAAGAGGGCGAACAGACTGGAAAAACAGCCTTTCGTACACACGCTAATAGCTCGCCAGACTGTTTATGTGTCTCTTTGTTTTTAATTAGTTTGCTTAAGTATGAGAGAGAAGAGAGAGCGAGAGAGAGAGAGAGAGAGAGAGAGAGAGAGAGGGGTTAGTATGCACGCGCCAGTGTGTGTGTGTGTGTGTGTGTGTGTGTGTGACAAATTTTTTCGCTCTCTTGCACTTCACGTTGTGTCTTTATCTCTCCTTACACAGACACATATATACTCACTCAAGAACTCTTGCTTTGCTCACCGTTCAAGATGACCTTGAAAAAGTCTTTTAGAGCTTATCACCGTTCCCTTCACCCCTCTAAACTCTCTCTTTCTCTTTCTCTCTCTCTCCAATTTACCATCTGCCCATTTTATTGGCAAACGACTTACGTGATGGGGGGGGGGGGGGGTTAGCTTCTTTGCCACATACTCACAGGCACGAGAGAGAGAGAGAGAGAGAGAGAGAGAGAGAGAGAGAGAGAAGAGAGAGAGAGAGAGAGAGAGAGAGAGAGAGAAGAGAGAGGAGAGAGAAAGAGAGAGCACCTGTTAGTAAAGACAACAATTCTTTTTGTTCATCTGTGTGTTCATGAGAAAGTTAATCTCTGTCTGTTGATCCGTGTGTCCCTAAGAACGCTTCCGAAGGCAAAAAGCACTGAACAATCCAGCTCTTCCAACTACACCAAGCTATAATACCGAGTGTAATCGATTATAGACTTGGCCTCATAAAGTTGTTTACAGACCAACATTTGAAACCAGACAGAATACACAATGAAGCAATGACAGTGATGCTCAGAATCACAGAAGGACCCCCACGAAGACTATGCAGTACATGCTTGACCCTCCTTCATTACAATCAATAAAAAAAAAAAAGTAGAGCAAGTAAAGGCACATTTAGACCATCGGAAAACCCTGAAAATCCACTTCTCAAGATGGTCAAAACAACGAAAGGCAGTCGACTTTAACATGGAAAATCACAGACTGAACTGGTGATTGGAACATTGCTATGGATCCAAACATGGAATGTTACAACTATGTGCACATTAACAACCCAAAAGCCAGAGAAGAACCAAAAAATATGACAAGAGAACTTAATCTGACAGATATATGGAGCAAGAATAATCCTAATCGTACAAAAAAACGACACTAATAAAACAGCCGACTCGATTTTATTCTAATGTCTCATTACCTGCGCTGGTATTTTGAAAACAAGAACATTCTGTCAGGCTACCCATTCAGACCATTCAGTGGTTAACACTTCATTTACTATTAAAAAAAACGAAAAGAGGAAAAGTTTCTCGAAATCCATGTTTTTTAAAGGATGACCAATATGTGAAAGAAATAAACGAAGAAATTTCTAACGTCATGAAAAGATATGTAGCTGATCATTACGACAACTCGGTTTTGGATGAAATGGCAAAGTCTGACATTGAACCAAAGTCCTAGGTTTCCTGTTAATGAAAGTACGGTTAAAACCCATAACGTATGCCACAATGAAAATGAGGAAAATGAAAGAGAAAAAAAGACATGTAAAAAATATAAAGCCCTTGAATAGGTTGAAAATAAAACATAAACGAAATAAGAGAGCTTCAAGAAAGAAACCAAAGCCTTCAGACAATTCGGGACAAACGAATCGAGGGAATGTTATTGGGATCGATCGCAAGGTAGATTGCAGACGTGAGAAAAATTCTAAACGTTTTTGCCATCTTGAAGAAAAGAACTATTTAAGTAAAGAGATGATATAATTAACAAACACAGATGATAATAATTTAGAAAATCAGCAATGTATGCTTCAGGAAGTTTAAATATTTTTATTAAAAAAAAAACTATGTAAGAAAAGACACACTGAAGATGTGAAACAGAAAACCTTTACAGAACGATACTCAAACTATCAAACGACCGTTGGATGGTGAAATAACTATAAATAAAGCAAGTGTAGCATTGAAAAACATGAAAAATGGCAAAAGTCCTGGAACAGATGAATTTAGCACAGAAGTTTTAAAATGTTTCTGGAAACAAGTAGGACCATTTGTAGTGAGATCACTGTATGAGGCATAGAAAGATGGAGAACTTTCTACAACACAGAAAGGAAGACTGATCGCTTGCATTCCGAAAGGTGACAGATCCAAAGATTATAAAAATAAATTGGCGTCCTATTTCTTTTTTTAATTTTTATTTTATTTGTTTAATGTTGTATATAAAATAGGCTCAGCATGTATTTCAAACAAAATCAAAAATGTTTTACCAATACTTATCAGTGAACATCAGACATGTTTCAAGGCAAAGAGATATACATGAGGCAATATAAGAATAACATACGATTTGACAAACATTTAAATCTAAACGATATATCAGGTTTGTGACTCAGCACTGATTTCAAAAAAGGCTTTTGATTCATGTATTGGGAGTTTATGCTCAAAGTTCTGAGAACCTATGGCTTTAGAATTTGTGTTTGTCGCAGGATTGAAACTTTTTTTCATAAAAACATAAAACCAACTATTATTATAAACGGTCAAACTAAGGAATAGTTTAGTGTCGAAAGGGGTTGCAGGCAAAGACATCCAATTTCGCCGTACGTGTCCAATCTTTGTGCAGAGATTGTAGCCATTATGATAAGGGGAGACACCTCAATAAAAAGAATCCAAGTTCATGGTGTCACAATTTCCCGGTTTGTTGTCACCCAATTACTAAATTAAAGAAATAGAACCCCTTTTAAAAGGTCTGCGCGTACGTATGACACAGTTTCAGGACTATTTACGAACAGTGAAAACAATCCACATATAATATAGCTAGGGAGTGAGAAAAAAATCGCAAAAAATATACTGTCCCCATTTAAAGACGATAATGAATCCTCCTAAGTTTACATTTTTGGCATGTGGTTCACTCAACCTACGAAATCGTGAAAACCATCACTTACAACGATACATTTTCAGATCTAAAACCGCTATTTACTTTTATGTAACAAGAACATTTACTCCGATTGTAAAGTCGCAAGTATTAAGTTTCTTGTGTCATTTAAACTTATGCATTTGTGTATATTGTTGCTAGATCCACCGGATCAGTTCATACAAAAGTTTAAAAAAGTAATATTTTTGGTTTGTATGGATATGGTTAACAGATAAATTCAGTAGAAAGATTGCCACTAAAAGCGTTACACAAGGGGGTTAAATCAAGCAACGAACGAACAAACAAGAGAGTCTGAGTATACTAAGTTACGAGCATATACATATGCTCTCAAACTTCCAAGCATACAAAAATTTAAAACTTCAAACCATAAATGGAAAAGTGTTGTAGCGATAATGAATCCGTTTCTTCAAAATACTGGATATTATGGACCATCGTTTCTTTCTTATTTCATGAGAAGCAATTTGATTTGGACCCATACATTATTAAGGACTATACGACATTTTGTAATCACATACCACCTAAGAACTCAAATGAATTGTTAGCTGAATCTGTTCTCTATAGCGAAAAAAATAAAGGTCGACACGTTGACAGTCAAAGACCATAAAGTGATAGAGAAAGGAATACATTCCATCAGACATTTTCTCATATGAATGGCTGTTGTTGTTTTTTTACCTCTGAAGAAGAGTTTATAATTTACACTGACTGCCGTATTGATTTGGTCACTTATGATGGGTGGGCATCTTCAATAAAAGAATACTTAAGAACAAACAGAATTCAAATAAACAACAAACAAGCAATGTTTTCAATGTGTTCAGTGCAATAAAAATGATAATGAGTCCAAAAAAGGGGAAAAACTTTGCTATGAAAAAACAATACAATATAATGATATTGAACCAAACAGTCGCTTAAAACGGTCAGAGAAACTAAAAGTTTCTTGAGAAAAGGTATTCCTAACAATTCATGCATTAAATGATTTTAAACTAAAATGGTTGCAACTAAGAAGAATTCATCTTATAATTGCCACCAATATTATTTTTAAACACAATGGGTATAACAACTACGACAACTGTTACCGTATCCGGAACTTTTGGAAAGTAACAGAACAATCAATCAAAGAGAAAGGCAAAAATACCTTTAACATAAAAATCACACGAATTCTTGTACTGTTTGATGTTGATCAATCTGTAAAGACAGACAGAATATTTGAATTTATAACAATGCTACGAAGCACATATCATAAAAAAGAACATTGAAGGACCACCCATAATGAAAGATGAATTAGAGCAGTACTGAAAATAATGACACTGAGAAAAGCCCCAGGATCAGACAAATTACTACATAAATGGTAGAGGCCCTAGAAGAATTCAGTGTTAAAAAAATAACAGTCCTCCTAAATGAAATCTAAGACACCGGAAAATATGTCAAAATCTAATTTCATTCCACTTCCAAAGAAAATAGGGCTAAAGAATGCGAACTCCATCGTACATCCAGCTTGATGAGTCATGTAACTAAGTTTCTATTAAGAATAATCATGATGAGAACAAGGAACATATTCAAGTATATATATATATATATATATATATATATATATATATATATATATATATATATATATATATATGTTGTGTGTGTGTGTGTGTGTGTGTGTGTGTGTGTGTGTGTGTGTGTGTGTGTGTGTGTGTGTGTGTGTGCGCTAGACAAAAATGATACGAAAGTTTCCGTCTGAAATCGAAGATGTTATTTTGTACCATGAAATGATGCACACTGGAATTATAAGAACAAATATTAAAACAGACAAAAAGGATATTATCAAGAATTTGTCGATAACTGCTTCACAGTTAGTTATCCAACAGCCAAAAAGAGTAGAAAATTATAAGCAGTTGGTCAGAAATGTCGTCAGGGACACGCTATGGAAGCAGGCAGACAAAGCAAGGGTTAAAGCCTCTGCCTTAAAAAGACAGAAGCGGCCACTGTGATGACATTAACGTTTCTTTCAGCCAAATCGGTGTCCTGGCATTACGTTTTTCACGTCCTCGGCTTCAAAGACAGTCTTTGTTTCCATCAAAGAGTAAAGAAATGGGCCTTCGCCAGTCTGCCGGATCTTAAAACGCCCACTGTGTTTATCACCGATATAGATAAGAGATGATTTTCTTCACGTCACCGTCTTCTAACCATGAGGCAAGTTAGAGCACAGGTTGTGCTCACGCTTCTAATCGAAATGCACGGGTTAGAGCTGGATGAAGAAACACTCAGTATGTGCAGTCTCCAGTGGGCAGCTATGAATAACACCTAATCTGTTTAGATAGGAAACGGGAACTACCTTCATAATGTAGGCCCTGGGAAAAGTTGAGGTCTCCCTCAAGAAGTCATGAGACAGGTTTTATTTTACCTTGAAAAAATCATCGTGCCTATTCACTCGTCGCTGATGTCTATCGCCAGCATACATATGCATTGAAACACACGCACCCACACCCACACACATACAACACGTTCATACGCATACCAAAGAAAGCATTATTATTGTTACTGTTGTTTAAAGCCCAGCCGGCTGCGTAGAGCCATACGCACATGAATGATAATATGCACACACACACACACACACACACACACACACACACACACACACACACACACAAGAGAGAGAGAGAGAGAGAGAGAGAGAGAGAGAGAGAGAGAGAGAGAGAGAGAGAGAGAGAGAGAGAGAGAGATTACAGTTGAAAAAGTAGTCTCAAAACCAGATCTGAAGGAAATGACTGATGCTGAATGTCTGATACGACATGGAGTTCACTCAATACAACTTTACGATGGGAAGTGAATCTACGCTGACCAAAACATTTTGTTTTGAAGATGGAACACAAAACCCTGTGGCATCAGAAGAGGAGAGAAGTTTCCTGCATTGGGTGTAGATGTTAGGTTTCTTAGAAATTAATTGAGGATCAATTCCAGAGGCGACGAACAGTTAGGATAATTCATAACTGATACATTTCCAGAACTGACAGGAAGCAAAAGCAATTATGTGAGAAGAGGGGAGACTTGCTTGTATTTGGAAGACATCAAAACTAGCCCTCCAACATTACAGTGAACTTACTGGAGATATTAAAGAAGACATAGAATGCACAGATCACATAAAGAATTTCCACAAGTGGAGAATGATGGTACGGCAAAACCACAGACATGACTGCCAAAGATTCTTGTGGTCTCATCATAGAGTTGGTGCGGCAATAATCAAGTGAAGCACAAATACAGACAGGTGATCAATCCGCCCTAACAACAAAAATAGCTTCCAATAACTGTGCGCAACAGCGTTACCTCAGTACTCCCATACCAAAGACAGACATAGTTTCTAATAACAACAGCGCTAGCCTGACACGTTACCAAAGATTTTCGCCCTCTGGAGGAAGACACCCTTGTCTGTTAGCAAACGATTGTAAACCCAATACGTCTGGAAGACTGACAGACTAAGGTCGTCGGATTGATAAAGGAAAATAATTTTCTTAATTGGACTGCTACTAGTCTTTTAAGGTGAAAATCAAAATTTTCGCAGGAGAAATCGCATTGTAGAGTGATATTTCTACTCTTGCTTGTCAAATGCGATTTCCCAAGGACTGCATTGTATAGCTTCGTATCATATTATGCTATGTTCCTTTCTTGGCGTTTTTGCCACGTGATCGCTTTTCAGAGTACAGCGTATACTTCACAGTGGGTGAAAAAATCTTTCGAACAAGATATCCTAAGACATTTTTTCATGTTTCACGTTTCTTTGAAGTAGGCTAAGTCTTGGGCTTGTTTACAACTGGCGGATTTTTTACACGCTTTATCATCATCATCATCATCATCATCATCATCATTATCATCACTGATACTGTAATTAGTATTATTGTTGATGTTTGTTACTGTTTGTGAGCAATCCTATGCCCTTCTTACGCAAGGAACAGAAGAATTTCCTTTGCATCCCACAATGAAACGGTGAGATTCTTCAGACATGCTGTCAACGCTAGTGCACAGCAATGCACGGGAAGTGCTACTGTACGTTGCACCTCATCCTTCACCACCCAAACCATGTCGGTCTTGTTACTACTGTCAGTTGCCATGTTTCAGTTCTAGTCACCGGTATCTTTCATCTTTACTCACCACTCCCCTTGTCTCGTATCTGTTGTTGTAACATGCCTCATGGCTCACACGCCTCAACGTAGTCAGAATTTTTCGGATCCTCTTGCCTTCGTAAAAAGAGGCGTGATCATGTCACCCACTTGCTTCAGTTTCTCCACTGGTTGTCTGTTACTCAAAGAACTTCATATAAAACCAATACGTTACGCTACAAATGTAATAATGGTAATGCATCTATTTATTTTTGCGATCACCTCTAATGCACACCCCTGTTTCTGGCACTACTTGTTTACAAATTCCTCAATGCGGATGTTCCATACTCGGTCGACGCTCATTTTCTATGTTTGGTCCATACAACTGGAATTTACTTCCCCTGTCACACTGACAGTCACATACTAATCTGAAGACATAATTTTCCTCTTTACGCTTCCACCTTTTTGTACCACTCCCCTCCTGTCCTCCCCCTCCAAATACACAGGTGCTTTGTACCCTTGTAGTCAGGTCGGATAGATGTATCCGCTACTGGTAACCTGGAACCCAGTACTACCTGTCACAGGGTCGAATTGCTGGCGACTAAACCAGCAACACCACCAGTCCTCTCAGGAGGATGGTGAGGAGGGTGGCTAGAAACCCTGGTGGAAATAAATTAGATCCATCAAAGGGTGCCAGCTCTGGAGAGCTACCCGCGGCCATCTAGCTAAGGGAGTAAACCCTGACAGTAAATCCGGTGTGGGGCCCCTAAGGCGGTTGGATGGCAAACTTTGTCACTTTCCGGCAGCTCCTGTGGTTCCTTTGGATCTGTCAGCGAGGTGGAGAGGGGGGGACAAGTTGCATGGGCAACAGCCTGTCTTCCATATTACACTGCCCAGGCCTACATCCGTCCATTCATCCACAAACATTCTGCACCTACGACCTAGAGAGGACACTCCAGCCTCGCTACTAACACTAGTGTCGGCACAACACGGGAAGCAACAGATACCGGTGATAAGTCATTGCTCAACTGGCGTAGAGCTGACGCCAGGGGTTGCTTTTGACGGTGGGAGAGACCTTCGTGTCTTACTGGACAGCTACCGCCCGCCTAAGCTGGGCAGCCCCCAGCCAGTTAGGTGCTGTCCCGCCACGACCTGCCTTCTTCATTGGGTGCATGAAGATTAGGAGAAAATCTGACAAGCAGGTCGTTAATTACCGCACCAAACAAAAAGAAAAATTCAAATTCAAGAAACGGATCAGGAAAAGGATCAGCAGTGAAACTGGGCTGTTGGAATGTCCGAACAATGATGCCTGGGCTTTCCCAAGATCTGCAAGACATCAGCGACGCCAGAAAAACCGCCGTCATAAACAGCGAACTAAAGAGGCTCAATGTGGACATTGCCACTCTGCAGGAAACACGGCTGGCTGACTCAGGAACACTAAAGGAAAGGGACTACACCTTCTTCTGGCAAGGAAAGAGTTCTGATGCCCCAAGAGAGCACGGAGTAGGCTTTGCAGTAAGGAACAGCCTGCTGAACATGATTGAACCAGGCAGCGGCGGTTCAGAACGACTCTTGACTCTCCGCCTCAACACCACCGAAGGCTATGTCACTCTCATCAGCGTTTATGCCCCAACTCTGTCCGCCTCTCCAGACACCAAGGATGAGTTCTACGAAAATCTTGCATCAACCATAAGGAACATCCCCAGGACAGAACAACTTGTTCTTCTGGGCGACTTCAACGCCAGAGTGGGTGCAGACAATGACTCATGGCCCTTCTGCCTCGGTTCCTTTGGAGTGGGGAAAATGAATGAGAATGGACAGCGACTGCTTGAGTTTTGCGCCTGCCATGAACTGTGCATCGCCAACTCCTTCTTCAAGACGAAGCCTCAGCACAAAGTCTCCTGGAGACATCCCCGCTCAAAACAATGGCACCAACTGGATTTGATCCTAGTAAGACGTGCCGCTATCAAAAACGTTCTCCACACTCGCTCTTATCACAGCGCAGATTGCGACACAGACCACTCTCTGGTATGTTGCAAGATCAGGCTACAACCAAAGAAGTTCCACTGCTCAAAGAAACAAGGGAACCCTCGCATTGACGTCAGCAAGATGTCTCAGCCAGATCTTGTAGAACAGTTCGCAGAGGCCTTTCAGAGAGAATACGATGCATTGCAGCCCAGAGACTCTGCCACTGAGAGATGGGAAACGCTACGAGACACCATGCACCGCATTGCTATGGCCACCTTTGGGAAGAAAACTGTGAAGTCCCACGACTGGTTTGAGGCCAAATCATCAGAGATGACTCCCACTGTTGAGGCCAGGCGTGCCGCACTCACCAAGTATAAGCGGTCACCCAGTGAGAAGAACCTGCAAATCCTCAGGGCTGCCAGAAGTAAGGTTCAGCTTAACGCCAGGCGCTGCGCAAACGAGTACTGGACAGAGCTCAGCGAAGAGATACAGAGTGATGCTGAAAGAGGCAACATCCGAGGAATGTATGATGGCATCAAGAAGGCACTGGGACCAACACAGAGCAAGATCGCCCCCCTCAAATCCTCCACTGGGGAAGTAATCAGCAATCCTAGCCAACAGATGGAAAGATGGGCGGAACACTACTCCGACCTCTACTCCACACAGAACATGGTGTCCCCCTTAGCCCTCGATGCCATCAAGTGCATGCCGGTAATGGAAGAACTTGACGCAGAGCCAACTGCGGACGAACTCAGCAAGGCCATTGATAGCCTGGCATCAGGGAAGGCACCTGGCAATAACGGAATTCCCCCAGACCTCATCAAGCACTGCAAGACTTCTCTTCTGCACCCTTTGCACGCAGTTCTCTGTCAGTGTTGGAATGAGGGAGCTGTACCACAGGACATGAGGGACGTCAAGATCGTCACCCTGTACAAAAACAAGGGCGAAAGGAGCGACTGCAACAACTACAGAGGTATCTCGCTCCTCAGCATTGTTGGCAAAGTCTATGCTCGGGTCCTCCTAATCCGCCTGCAGAAACTGGCTGAACGCGTCTACCCGGAATCACAGTGTGGTTTTCGAGCAGAGAGATCCACGGTAGACATGGTCTTCTCCCTTCGCCAAATCCAGGAGAAGTGCAGAGAGCAGCGGATGTCCCTGTATGTGGCATTCATTGACCTCACCAAGGCCTTTGACCTAGTCAGCAGAGATGGCCTTTCCAGGGCTCTCCGAAAAATCGGCTGGCCCCCCCCCCCCCCAAGCTGCACAGCTTAATTGAGTCCTTCCACTCAAACATGAAAGGAATGGTGCAGTTCAACGGAAACCTCTCCAAGCCCTTCGACGTACGCAGCGGTGTGAAACAAGGCTGCGTCCTGGCCCCAACCCTCTTTGGAATCTTCTTCGCTCTCCTCCTGAGGCATGCGTTCAGCACAGCGCAAGAAGGGATCCACCTGCGGACCAGATCAGATGGCAGGCTCTTCAACCTCGCCCGCCTCAGACAAGGACAAAGGTCCGTGAAGCCCTCATCAGAGACATGCTATTTGCCGACGATGCCGCAGTTGTGACCCATACTCAGCGGGACTTGCAGTCACTAATGGACCGCTTCTCCCAGGTCTGCAAAGATTTTGGTCTGACCATCAGTCTTAAGAAGACAAACGTCCTGGGCCAAGACACGCCATCTCCACCAGCCATCACTATTGATGACTACGAGCTTGAAGCCATCCATCAATTCACATATCTTGGGTCCACCATCACCGATAACCTCTCCCTTGACACAGAGGTCGACAAGAGGATCGGGAAGGCAGCCACAACACTAGCCCGCCTCACACAAAGGGTGTGGACAAATCCCAAGCTGACCACAAAGACAAAGATGGCTGTATACAACGCCTGTGTCCTCAGCACCTTGCTGTATGGCAGCGAGGCGTGGACCACGCATGCTCATCAGGAGAAAAGGCTCAATACCTTCCACCTGAGAAGCCTACGGCGCATACTTGGCATTTCCTGGCAAGACAAGGTGACCAACACCGAAGTCCTAACCTGCGCTGGCCTCCCAACCATGCATACCATGCTGAGACAGCGTCGGCTGCGCTGGTTGGGCCATGTTCGCCGCATGGAAGATGGTCGCATCCCAAAAGACATCCTTTATGGTGAGCTTGCCACAGGACAGAGAAACATTGGCCGCCCACAGCTGAGATACAAAGACGTTTGCAAGCGTGACATGAAGGCGCTTGAGATCAACACTAAGTCCTGGGAGGACCTCGCAGACGACCGCAACAGCTGGAGAACTACTCTCAAGAAACAGCTGCGGATTGGTGAGGACAAACTGTCAGCTGCTGCAACAGAAAAGCGAGTTCGCAGAAAAGGGATGACAGCCAACAGACCAGCATCAGCATACACATGCGACCGCTGCGACAGAGACTGCCTCTCTCGCATTGGTCTGTACAGTCACAGGCGACGCTGCTTGGACCAAGCAGACAGCCCATCTAGACATTAGAACGGATGTACTTTGTCCATGGTCAGTCATGACCGAAGGAGGTTACCTTTGTACACTTAAGTTTTCATCATTGTGAGTGAATATTTTTGGTGAGTGATGAGAGTGTGCACTTTGATTTAATTTACACATTATAATGGAAGGCCTCATAAATATTATCATTATTGTCTTCGCCCCCACGGCAAAACAGGTCCATGAAGGAAAAATCATTGGAAAAGAAAACGATATTGGATATGCCAATCTGCTGGGAGTTTCTAAGTTTCTAAAAAGCATGACATTCTCCTGTGGCGTTTACCGGCTGAAGAGATCGTAGTTAAGGGTCTATCAAAACAGATGAACATATGTTTAGTTGTTAAGCTGCAATAAATGTAAAAGCTTTTGGATGATAATACAATGACGGAAATACATCATGTCTCCTCTCAGAGCATGCCAATTAGTAGAGCAGATACTGGTGTTCAATTCGACAAATGTGTCTGTAAATAAATTAGGTTTATTAATCTCTTTTTTGGGGGGGGAGGGGGGGGGTCGTCACCTTGTCTTTCCTCTCCTCGTTTGTCAGTTAACGACATGTCGCAATATCTTAACATTTCCTACAACAAATGTCACAATGCCTCATAAAGTAGGATAAAGGCCATGTTGTGCTTCATCAAAAAAAAAAAAAAAATGCTGGCAAATAAAAGCAGGAGTAGAATATGTTTGTTCTGGTGCATCCACTCCGAACGAAACTACATGCTGATTTGATTTGAACATGACGTAGGGGGTACGTGACAGCATTATGGTTACAGCTCTCGTTCCTGAAAGTTGGTAAGCATGATTGAGTATGGTTGCCAATAAGACGGCATGACGAGATTCGTAGCCTGGATTAAACACGCTAACTCAGTTCACCCAGTGGTAATGAGTATCCGTCTGGCTTTAGCGATGGGGAGGGTAATGCAGTGGCCAGTGGGATGAGCATGGCTCTCATAATGCTGGCACACAGGAAAGTTAAAACATTCGTAACAACTAGCTTCCCACTGCTCCTAATACCATTACGAAGACGAGGTCAGTCAGAAGAAGCCAAAACCAGGTGGCATACCTGCGCTTTAAGCTCGTATGTTTTCGTTCCAGTGTGGGTTTCAGAAACATGCTGTTGGCTGGATGGGCACCTGGCGTGTAGTAACAGTGAAGCAACAGTTTTAGCACTGCTCTACCGCACAACGAGTTCATTTCCCCTGGGCGTTTTCCGGGTAGACAGACACGAGTAAGACATTCCTCTAAACTAATTCCCATTCCCAAAAACAGTAAGATAATAATAATAATTACAATATTTATATAGCGAAAAATCTTGATAGAAATCAAATCTAAGCGCTGAACATACACATACGCACACACACACTCACACATGGCTATAAATGGGGAAACAGAATAAAAGCAATGGAAAATTATACAGAGCATATTATATACAAATATATATTACAATGTGATTCCACTCCGAGCGGAGACAGGCTACAGAGGGGGATGAGTGAGGTCAGGATTTCATGCAGAGGAGAAAAGGTGAGTTTTGAGAGCGGACTTGAAGGAGACCAAAGTAGGTTGCTGACGGACTGAGAGAGGAAGTTTGTTCCAGGAGAGTGGACCAGAAACAGAGAAGGCTCGTGGACCATAGGTATTGAGCTTAGTGCGTGGAAAGCGAAAAGTCAGAGGATCGGAGGCAGAGCGGAGGGTACGTGAGGGAAGATAGATCTCAAGTAGGCTTGACAGGTAATCGGGGGCTGCGTTATTGAGGCTTTTGTAGCACATGGTGTCTAGTTTGTACTGTATGCGCTTTGATACAGGGAGCCAGTGAAGTTGTGCCAGGAGAGAAGAAATGTGATCAGCTTTTTTCTTTTTGAGTACAAGGCGTGCAGCATTGTTTTGAATGCGCTGTAGGATGTGGATGGTGGAGGCAGGAAGACCAGACAGGAGTGAATTGCAATAGTCAATGCGAGACATTATGAAGGAGAGAACGAGTTTCGCAGTTGTTTCAACAGAGAGATACTTCCTGATCAGGCTTATACGATGGAGGTGATAGTAGCAAGATCTGGCATTTTGAGAAACAAAGTTGTTCATGGAGAGGGTAGAGTCAAGGCAGATACCAAGGTTTATAGCTGAGTCAGAAATTGGGACTGATGTGTTACATAATGAGAGAGAAAGAGGGGTCAGCTGAGAAAGTTTCTGACGGGTGCCAATGAGGATAGCTTCCGTCTTGTCGTCATTAAGCTGGAGTTTATTGTCGTCATTAAGCTGGAGTTTATTGTATGTCATCCAGTTCTTAATGTCCGAGTAGCACTCAATGGTGCGAGTCAAGAGGCGCTGTACATTGTCAGGTGAGTCTCTGTCTTGAAGTTGGGCGTCATCTGCATAGAGGTGGTGTTTTATAGAATGGGAGTTGATGATAGTGGATAGGGGGGAGGTGTAAAGAGTGAAAAGAACAGGGCCAAGGACAGATCCTTGTGGAACACCACAGGTCAGGTATGCAGGTTGAGAGTAAGTGCCATTGATGAGAACAGTTTGTTTTCTGTTTGATAGATATGAAGTGAACCAGGAGAGAGCAGTGTCAGAGATGCCAAAAGTATGATGGAGTCTAGAAAGGAGAATACCATGATCAATGGTATCAAAGGCTGCAGACAGATCGAGGAGTGTGAGGAGAGAGACTTTGCCAGTATTAGTTGCAAGGAGGAGATTGTTGAGAATGTGTAGTAGGGCAGTTTCAGTGCTATGGCACTGGCGGTAGGCTGATTGGAAAGGATTGAGGAGATTGTTGGCAGACAGGTGAGAGCTCAGCTGGTTGAGGACAACTTTTTCAAGGAGTTTTGACAAGAAAGAGAGATTAGAGATAGGCCGGTAGTTTTTCAGTTCATTTGGGTCTAAATTGTATTCTTGAGGAGAGGGTGAACGATAGCAGACTTGAAAGAATCCGGGACAGTTCCAGTTTGAAGAGAAGTGTTGATGATGTCAGTGATGAATGGGAGGAGAGTAGGGAGACAGTTCGAGTAGAGAGAACCTGGAAGAGGATCCAGTTCGCAGGTTTTGAACGACATGGATCTGATTGTGTTGAGAATTTCTTCTTGTGAGACTGGGGTAAAAGTAGTAAAAGGTGTGCTAGAGAAGGAAGGGTCAAGTGGGCATGGTTGACAGGGTGTCCTATCAAGCTTGTCACGAAGAGTTTGTATTTTGGTGGTAAAATACTTGGAGAATACAGATGGGAATTCTTCATTATTGTGTTTTGTTGGGAGAGGTAAATCTTTTCGTGTGCCAAGGAGATGATTCATGGTTGTAAAGAGTTCTTTTGAAGAAGAGGCATTCAGGATTTTGGTTTGGAAAAAGCTTGTTTTTGCAGATGCAATGAGGGTGGATACTTTTGTTCTTGAGGCTTGGAAAAGTTGCCTATGAACAGTGAGTTTGCATTTGCGCCAGCGGCGCTCTGCTCTGCGGCGGGCACGTTTTGCACAGGCAATCTCATGAGTGAGCCAGGGGGTAGGGGGGCGGTCAGGTAAAAGACGGGTTGTAGCTGGAGCATGAGTGTCCAGAAGATGGTGGAGAGTAGTATAGAATTCATCGGCAAGGTTATGTGACTTTTCAGAAAGGAGACGGGAAGCATCAGATGAAAAAGTGGAGAGGTCGATAGATTTGAGATTGCGTCGAGTCACTGTGCGCGTGGTACGGGAAGGAGGAGAAATGTCAAGAGAACAGAGAATTGCAGAGTGGTCAGATGGAAGGGCTGAAGTTAGACGGGTAGAAAGAACTAAGCAATTGTCAGTAGCTGAATTGTAGTGATCACGAGAAATGATCCAGTCAAGAGTGTGACCTTTTTGATGGGTTGGTTCAGAAAACAGTAAAACGGAGTAAGATATCCCTCTAAACTAATTCCCATTCCTAAAAACAGTAAAACGGAGTAAGACATTCCTCTAAACTAATTCCCATTGCTAAAAACAGTAAAACGGAGTAAGATATCCCTCTAAACTAATTCCCATTGCTAAAAACAGTAAAATAGAGTAAGACATTCCTCTAAACTAATTCCCATTCCTAAAAACAGTAAAACGGAGTAAGATATCCCTCTAAACTAATTCCCTTTCCTAAAAACAGTAAAATGCTGAAAGCATAAACTAATGTCCCAGCTATAAAAAAAATGTTTTTACCCTTGCTCCTTGAGACTCGTAAGCTTTTTTGCATAACTGTTTCCTTGAAAATTATCAACAGCAGTCATATTGTGAAATGGTAATTCCCTTTTGGGCTAAACAAGTCATCTGTTAAATGACTGGATGATATCTAACCGTAAACAGGGGAATACATCCCAAATAAAACATCTTTTTACGTTGTCTATCATTATGAACCCATAAGGAGTACCTGTGTAAGTGTTAAACCATGTCTTGTGAAAATAATATCACGTGTCGAGTTCGTTGATCTCTACCGACGCCAGGTCGACAAGTGCTCTCGTTAACTTCACCAAGTGATCAGTTCACTCAGTTGTGCTGAAAAAAAATGACTGATAGATTGCGAAACAAACTGAATGAGGGCTAGATACGTTTTTTACGGGATCTCTTCACCCGAACCAACATCTCCAGTTTTACTGAGATCAGCAGTGGTTTGGAGGACGGTGGAGAAGCTGATGGAGAAGAAAAACAAACATGAACCCCCTGAAACCCCTCGTCATCTATTGGCCATCTCTGCAATCCTACCTTAAGTTGTATGACTCCTTTTGGAAAAAAGCATCAGTCAGTTCAAAGGAGCACCTTTTTGCAACGAAAGCCCCTGAAGCCTATAACTAGATAAATAGCAAGGTAGAGTGCTATCAAAACTGCAGGATTTTTTCTGTTGCGTCAGATATTACTGTTGATGCCACATCTGATCAGAAAAGAGAGAAAACTGATCACAAAAGAGAGAAACCGTCAGAAATCCCACCAAGAATTTTCTACAATCTGAAAACTACACGTGAAAACAAAACACAACAAAGAAAAGAAGCTAACAATTAACTTCGCTTGGAACAAATGAGATAACATCAACTGACAACTTAACAATTAGAAATCGTCTGACGATTAAAAATGTAAGACAAATTTACCAATCATCGAATACAGTCAATAACACAAGCAGCTAATCACAACTAACCAATCCAATCTGCGGGTGAGATCAATAGAAAAAAAAAAGAAAAGAAAAGAAAAGAAAAAACAAACAAACAAACAAACAAAAACGAAAAACAAACAAACAAAAAACAACAACAACAAAAACTAGTCTGTCTGTGGTAAAAAAAAAGTTGAGCTTATGAACATGAGGCTAACAAATAAGGCCGAATGCACTGATACAAATACATAAAACAAACAAATAAACAAATACGCTTTCCCGGCGTGTACACATGTACATGAAACGTGCGCGCAGACGAGGCAGAGGAAGAAACACGCGCTTGAACGGGCGTACACTGGTGCGTACTGTATGTAAGGGTAAACAGCTTCATGTGAACTGGCCTTGCCCCCTGCTGCCCACAGGGAAGAAGCACTTAAGCAGAACATTTACCGAGACGGAAACGCAAACATCGTGCCATTGAAAGTAGCAATAATACTTGAGCTCACAGACACCCTGGATGCTAAATGCCCCCACAGGTACATTCTGCTGACTGATGTGAGAAGAAGTGAGTAAAGGTTAAGGAACAATACGTTTTTCCCCTTTTCCCAGATACCCTTCATTCATAATATGTCTTTTTCGGTGCCTCTCCCCATTTTTACGAGAAGTACTTCTACGTGTATTATCTTTTCCTGCCGCGCGCACTCTGTCCAAACAATAAGCCCTTCACAGCATTTTTTGTTATTGATCCGTCAATCGTACTCTTTCAGTAATGGGAGATTTTTGTTTGTTTTGTCTTTATAATTTATTGGATTAATCTTTAATTGGATTAATCTACGTTCTGTCCTTTTCCAGTGCCGCTTAATGATTGTATTTGCTTGGTGCCTTGTTGTTTCAAAATTTATTCTCCTTCTCTCTCCCATTTTTAAATCCTTTTATAATTCTTCAAAACTCTGCACTTCTCTAATGCTTCCAGTTTGATTTGCCGTCTTCCATCCTTACATTTTTCGAGTGGTCTCTATCACGCCGTCGTCCTTGGCATGCTTTTGTCCTGTCTGGATTCGAAAGAATACACTTCGCAATGAAAAGTAAACAACTGGAACTTGTTGACAAAACGAAGAACACTTGTCGAAACATCATTACAGACACAGCTACATCTGATGTCAAAGTGACTTCCCATTAAGGCCACGTCCATTATATGTTCATTACTTGTTTAGTATTTACTTTATATTTTTCACAAACGTTGATACACAAAAAGACGCATACACGTATAAAAAACGTATCAAAATAATAGGAAGCAGTCCAGGAATATCTACAGCATGTCGTACTAATAAAGACTGCTTGAAAACACACTATCCTTGGTACTCACTTGATCAGATGTCTTATTTAATTTGGTAAAAATATATCCATGCTTACCGACCCAATAGTTTTCGTCTTGACAATAACTCATCCTGAACTGAACACTCCTGTTTACTTTTGTTGCCTGTTGATTTTTTCACCATAAAATGACAAAGTTATTTTTGCCGAAAATTACATTTGTTTTGCGCATAAAAATCGCACATATCTTCAATTTCGGTTTCTTTTGAGTTCGTTCTGAATTACCTGCGTGTGCAAACAGAACATAACACGCATCGTCCTACAAAAAAAAAACAGTCAGACAGGAAATTGACAAGCCCATGTCTGATTCGAGCCAATCAGGAGCCAGTTGTCTGAATCAATTCACTGCGCCCTCGAGAATCCAAGACATGATGTATTTCAACAATGAGCCCTAGGAACAAAAAGCAAAACAAAAACAAAAACAAAAAACAAAAAAACAATGTTTTCTGAACTTCCTTCCGACTTGTGTTTTTCAGAATCCTCCTTCTCTTTTCTCTCATGAGATTTTCCGTCCCCATTTCCAGCTTGTTTGTTTTTAAGACACAAGGATAAACGGTAAAGTTTACTGATTTAGAAGCGTTTTGATTGCCTCACGCGTTGAACGACAAGTGAGCCTTTCAGTACAATAAATAATGTAGAGATAACGGTTCATAAATTTAGGTTCAGAACACTTTAAAGATAAATCGAATAGTTGCTGCTGCTTCTAGACACAGAGAAGAAAATAAGCCAGTCACAGAGAAAACCATTTATGAAACAAAGTTTGAGCAAACATACTGTCTGCAAACATCCATTCCGAAGACACCTCAAACGTACAAACAAACGGAAAACTCGTTAATGAACTGAATATCAAGAGGATTATAGAGGATAGAGGATAGTCTAGTGGTTCGAACATTGGTTTTCAGTTGGAAAGTCTAGGTTCGAACCTGTTTGGCTGCCGCCCGAAAAGTAAAGGCTGCAAAATTTTCCGATCTCCCATCATTTCCGACTATTCTGTGCAGACTTGCTAATGCCTGAACCTCCTCCCTTTCTAAGCATACAGAATAGCAGACGGACTTCAAGGATCCTGTAAGTCCTATCAGGTTTTAGTGACTTACGGAAATACAACATCCGGTATGCATACCTCCGAAAACGACTTAAGTCTGCCCTAGTAATGGCCAGGTAAACAATCCAATCGTACGCATAAAGCCCACTTATAGTCAAGTAAACGTGGGGAATTTCAGCCCACAAACGGGAATAAATCCAAAATAAACAAGACAAAACAAAACAGAAATACACCCAAATAAAAGCTCTGTTTTTATTCACAGTAAATTACACGGACATGGAATGGACAGGGAATGTTGACCGTGACAGAAGGTGAGGTTTCCATCGACTCACTGTCGTATGACCTCTACAATGAACCCAAACTGCAAGAAGAGAAGATGGAGGACAACAATACAGATGGGGAGACAGACAAGGAGGACAACAATACAAATGGGGAGACAGAGATGGAGGTCAACAATACAGATGGGAGACAGACAAGGAGTACGACAATATAAATGGGGAGACAGATAAAGAGGACAACAGTAACAGATGGGGAAACAGACAGAAGACAACAATACAGATCGGGAGACAGACAAGGAGGACAACAATACAGATGGGGATACAGAGAGGAGGACAACAATACAGATGGGGAGAGAGACAGGACAACAATACACATGTGGAGATACAGAAGGAGGACAAAAATACAGATGGGGAGACAGACAAAGGACAACAATACAAATGGGGAGACAGACAAGAGGACAACAATACAGATGGGGAACAACAGATGACAATACAGATGGGGAGACAGATAAGGAGGACAACATGATAAGATGGGGAGACAGAAAGAGGACAACAATACAGATGGGGAGACATGACAAGGAAGGACAAATACAGATGGGGAGACAAAGAGGACAACAATACAGATGGGGAGACAGACAAGGAGGACAATACAGATGGGGAGACAGATAAGGATGACAACAATACAGATGGGGCGACAGACAAGGAGGACAACAATACAGATGGGAAGACAGACAAGACGACAACAATACAGATGGGGAGACAGACACGGACGAAAACAATACAGATGGGGAGACAGAAAGGATGACAACAATACAGATGGGGAGACAGACAAAGACGACAACAATACACATGGGGAGACAGACAAGGACGACAACAAACTGGGGAGACAGAAAGGAGCAACAATGCGACTGGGAGACAAAGAAGGACAACAATACAGATGGGGAGACAGACAAAGAGCGACAACAATACACATGGGGAGACAGATAAGGAGGAACAATGACAGATGGGAGACAGAAAAGAGGACAACAATACAGATGGGGAGACAAAGAGGACAACAATACAGATGGGGAGACAACAAGGACGACAACATGACTAATGGGGAGACAGACAAGGACGACAACAATACAGATGGGGACACAGACAAGGACGAAAACAATACGATTGCGAGACAGACAAGGACGAAACAATACAATGGGGAGACAGACAAGGAGGACAACAATACAGATGGGGAGACAAAGAGGACAACAATACAGATAGGGAGACAGACAAGGAGGACAACAATACAGATGGAGAGCAGACAAGGAGGACAAATACAGATGGGGAGACAGACAAGGAGGACAATACAGATGGTGAGACAAGAGGACAAAATACAGATGGGGAGGCAGACAAGGAGGACAATACAGATGGGGAGACAGACAAGGAGGACAATACAGATGGGAGACAAAGAGGACAACAATACAGATGGGAGACAAGACAAGGAGGACAATACAGATGGGGAGACAGATAAGGACGACAACAATACAGATGGGAGAAACAGAGGAAAGCGAGGGAACAACAAACTACAGATGGGGAGACAGACAAGGACGACAACAACAGAGATGGGGAGACAGACAAGGACGACAACATTACAATGAGGAGACAGACAAGGATCACAACAATACAGATGGGGAGACAGACAAGATCGACAATACAGATGGGGAGACAAGAAAACAATCAGATGGGGAGACAGACAAGGAGACAAATACAGATGGGGAGCAGACAAGGACAATGCAGATGGGGAGACAAAGAGGACAAAATACAGATGGGGGGGACAGACAAGGACAACAATCAGATGGGGAGACAAAAGAGGACAACAATACAGATGGGGAGACAGGACAGAGGACAACAATACAGATGGGGAGACAAGACAAGGAGGACAACAATACAGTTGGGAAGAAAGACAAGGACGAAACAATACAGATGGGGAGACAGACAAGGAGGACAACACTAGGGATGGGATAACAGACAAGGACAACAATACAGATGGGAAGATACAGAAGGAGGACAACGATACAGATGGGGAGACAGACAAGGACGACAACAATCGAGATGGGGAGACAGACAAGGAGGACAATACAGATGGGGAGATACAGAAGGAGGACAACAAAAACAGATGGGGAAATACAGAAGGAGGACAACAATACAGATGGGGAGATACAGAAGGAGGACAACGATACAGATGGGGAGATACAGAAGGAGGACAACAATACAGATGGGGAGACAGACAAGGACGACAACAATCGAGATGGGGAGACAGACAAGGAGGACAATACAGATGGGGAGATACAGAAGGAGGACAACAATACAGATGGGGAGATACAGAAGGAGGACAACAATACAGATGGGGAGATACAGAAGGAGGACAACAATACAGATGGGGAGATACAGAAGGAGGACAACAATACAGATGGGGAGATACAGAAGGAGGACAACAATACAGATGGGGAGATACAGAAGGAGGACAACAATACAGATGGGGAGATACAGAAGGAGGACAACAATACAGATGGGGAGATACAGAAGGAGGACAACAATACAGATGGGGAGATACAGAAGGAGGACAACAATACAGATGGGGAGATACAGAAGGAGGACAACAATACAGATGGGGAGATACAGAAGGACACAAGATGGGGATACAGAGAGGACAACATACAGATGGGGAGATACAGAAGGAGGACAACAATACAGATGGGGAGATACAGAAGGAGGACAACAATACAGATGGGGAGATACAGAAGGAGGACAACAATACAGATGGGGAGATACAGAAGGAGGACAACAATACAGATGGGGAGGCAGACAAGGAGGACAATACAGATGGGGAGACAGACAAAGAGGACAATGCAGATGGTGAGACAAAGAGGACAACAATACAGATGGGGAAACAAAGAGGACAACAATACAGATGGGGAGACACAGACAAGGAGGACAACAATACAGATGGGGAGACAGACAAAGAGGACAACAATACAGATGGGGAGTCAGACAAGGACGACAACAATACAGATGGGGAAACAGAGAAGGAGGACAACAATACAGATGGGGAGACAGACAATGACAACAACAACAGAGATGGGGAGATAGACAAGACGACAACATTACAAATGGGGAGACAGACAAGGATGACAACAATACAGATGGGGAGACAGACAAGATCGACAATACAGATGGGGAGACAGACAAAGACGACAACAATACAGATGGGGAGACAGAGAAGGAGGACAACAATACAGATGGGGAGACAGACAAGGAGGACAATACAGATGGGGAGACAAAGAGGACAATACAGATTGGGAGACTGACAAGGACAACAATACAGATGGGAGACAAACAAGGCGGACAACAATACAGATGGGGAGACAGAGAAGGAGGACAACAATACAGATGGGGAGACAGACAAGCAGGACAACAATACAGATGGGAAGACAGACAAGGACGACAACAATACAGATGGGGAGACAGACAAGGTGGACAACACTAGAGATGGGATGACAGACAAGGACAACAATACAGATGGGAAGATACAGAAGGACAACGATACAGATGGGAAGATACAGAAGGACAACGATACAGATGGGGAGACAGACAAGGACGACAACAATCCAGATGGGGAGACAGACAAGGAGGACAATACAGATGAGGAGATACAGGAGGAGGACAACGATACAGATGGGGAGACAGACAAGGACGACAGCAATCCAGATGGGGAGACAGACAAGGAGGACAATACAGATGAGGAGATACAGAAGGAGGACAACGATACAGATGGGGAGAGAGACAAGGACAACAATACAGATGGGGAGAGAGACAAGGACAACAATACAGATGGGGAGACAGACAAGGACAACAATACAGATGGGGAGAGAGACAAGGACAACAATACAGATGGGGAGAGAGACAAGTACAACAATACAGATGGGGAGAGAGACAAGGACAACAATACAGATGGGGAGCAGACAAGGACAACAATACAGGGGACAGACAGGACAACAATACAGATGGGGAGACAGACAAGGACAACAATACAGATGGGGAGACAGACAAGGATAACAATACAGATGGGGAGAGAGACAAGGACAACAATACAGATGGGGAGAGAGACAAGGACAACAATACAGATGGGGAGACAGACAAGGACAACAATACAGATGGGGAGACAGACAAGACAAACAATACAGATGGGGAGAGAGACAAGGACAACAATACAGATGGGGAGAAGACAAGGACAACAATACAGATGGGGAGAGAGACAAGGACGAAACAATACAGATGGGGAGACAGACAAGGACAACAATACAGATGGGGAGAACAGAAGGAGGACTACAATACAGATGGGGAGACAGACAAGAGGAGAACAATACAGATGGGAAGACAGACAAGGACAACAATACAGATGGGGAGAACAAGGACGACAACATACAGATGGGGAGATAGACAAGGAGAAACAATAGAGATGGGGAGACAGACAAGGACGACAACAATCGAGATGGGGAGACAGACAAGGAGGACAATACAGATGGGGAGATACAGAAGGAGGACAACAATACAGATGGGGAGATACAGAAGGAGGACAACAATACAGATGGGGAGATACAGAAGGAGGACAACAATACAGATGGGGAGATACAGAAGGAGGACAACAATACAGATGGGGAGATACAGAAGGAGGACAATACAGATGGGGAGATACAGAAGGAGGACAACAATACAGATGGGGAGATACAGAAGGAGGACAACAATACAGATGGGGAGATACAGAAGGAGGACAACAATACAGATGGGGAGATACAGAAGGAGGACAACAATACAGATGGGGAGATACAGAAGGAGGACAACAATACAGATGGGGAGATACAGAAGGAGGACAACAATACAGATGGGGAGATACAGAAGGAGGACAACAATACAGATGGGGAGATACAGAAGGAGGACAACAATACAGATGGGGAGATACAGAAGGACAACAATACAGATGGGGAGATACAGAAGGAGGACAACAATACAGATGGGGAGATACAGAAGGAGGACAACAATACAGATGGGGAGGCAGACAAGGAGGACAATACAGATGGGGAGACAGACAAAGAGGACAATGCAGATGGTGAGACAAAGAGGACAACAATACAGATGGGGAAACAAAGAGGACAACAATACAGATGGGGAGACACAGACAAGGAGGACAACAATACAGATGGGGAGACAGACAAGGAGGACAACAATACAGATGGGGAGTCAGACAAGGACGACAACAATACAGATGGGGAAACAGAGAAGGAGGACAACAATACAGATGGGGAGACAGACAATGACAACAACAACAGAGATGGGGAGATAGACAAGACGACAACATTACAAATGGGGAGACAGACAAGGATGACAACAATACAGATGGGGAGACAGACAAGATCGACAATACAGATGGGGAGACAGACAAAGACGACAACAATACAGATGGGGAGACAGAGAAGGAGGACAACAATACAGATGGGGAGACAGACAAGGAGGACAATACAGATGGGGAGACAAAGAGGACAATACAGATTGGGAGACTGACAAGGACAACAATACAGATGGGAGACAAACAAGTCGGGACAACAATACAGATGGGGAGACAGAGAAGGAGGACAACAATACAGATGGGGAGACAGACAAGCAGGACAACAATACAGATGGGAAGACAGACAAGGACGACAACAATACAGATGGGGAGACAGACAAGGTGGACAACACTAGAGATGGGATGACAGACAAGGACAACAATACAGATGGGAAGATACAGAAGGACAACGATACAGATGGGAAGATACAGAAGGACAACGATACAGATGGGGAGACAGACAAGGACGACAACAATCCAGATGGGGAGACAGACAAGGAGGACAATACAGATGAGGAGATACAGGAGGAGGACAACGATACAGATGGGGAGACAGACAAGGACGACAGCAATCCAGATGGGGAGACAGACAAGGAGGACAATACAGATGAGGAGATACAGAAGGAGGACAACGATACAGATGGGGAGAGAGACAAGGACAACAATACAGATGGGGAGAGAGACAAGGACAACAATACAGATGGGGAGACAGACAAGGACAACAATACAGATGGGGAGAGAGACAAGGACAACAATACAGATGGGGAGAGAGACAAGTACAACAATACAGATGGGGAGAGAGACAAGGACAACAATACAGATGGGGAGACAGACAAGGACAACAATACAGATGGGGAGACAGACAAGGACAACAATACAGATGGGGAGACAGACAAGGACAACAATACAGATGGGGAGACAGACAAGGATAACAATACAGATGGGGAGAGAGACAAGGACAACAATACAGATGGGGAGAGAGACAAGGACAACAATACAGATGGGGAGACAGACAAGGACAACAATACAGATGGGGAGACAGACAAGCACAACAATACAGATGGGGAGAGAGACAAGGACAACAATACAGATGGGGAGAGAGACAAGGACAACAATACAGATGGGGAGACAGACAAGGACAACAATACAGATGGGGAGACAGACAAGGACAACAATACAGATGGGGAAACAGAAGGAGGACTACAATACAGATGGGGAGACAGACAAGATGGAGAACAATACAGATGGGAAGACAGACAAGGACAACAATACAGATGGGGGAGACAGACAAGGACGACAACAATACAGATGGGGAGATAGACAAGGACGATAACAATAGAGATGGGGAGACAGACAAGGAGGACAACAATACAGATGGGGAGACAGAGAAGGAGGACAACAATACAGATGGGGAGATAGACAAGGACGATAACAATAGAGATGGGGAGACAGACAAGGAGGACAACAATACAGATGGGGAGACCGACAAGGACAATACAGATGAGGAGACAGAATAGGACGACAACAATACAGATGGGGAGACCGACAAAGACGACAACAATACAGATGGGGAGACCGACAAAGATGACAACAATACAGATGGGGAGACAGACAAAGAGGACAACAATATAGATTGGGAGACAGATAATGAGGACAACAATACAGATTGGGAGACAGACACAGAGGACAACAATACAGATGGGGAGACAAAGAGGACAACAATATAGATTGGGAGACAGATAATGAGGACAACAATACAGATTGGGAGACAGACACAGAGGACAACAATACAGATGGGGAGACAAAGAGGACAACAATACAGATTGGGAGACAGATAATGAGGACAACAATACAGATTGGGAGACAGACACAGAGGACAACAATACAGATGGGGAGACAAAGAGGACAACAATACAGATTGGGAGACAGATAATGAGGACAACAATACAGATTGGGAGACAGACACAGAGGACAACAATACAGATGGGGAGACAAAGAGGACAACAATACAGATGGGGAGACAAAGAGCACAATACAGATTGGGAGACAGACAATGAGGACAACAATACAGATGGGGAGACAGACAAGGAGGACAACAATACAGATGGGGAGACAGACAAGGAGGACAATACAGATGGGGAGACAAAGAGGACAACAATACAGATGGGGAGACAGAGAAGGAGGACAACAATACAGATGGGGAGAGAGACAAGGACAATACAGATGGGGAGAGAGACAAGGACAACAACAGAGATGGGGAGAGAGACAAGGACAACAATACAGATGGGGAGACAGACAAGGACAACAATACAGATGGAAAAACAGAGAAGGACAACAATACAGATGGGGAGACAGACAAGGTGGAGAACAATACAGATGGGGAGACCGACAACAATACAGATGGGGAGACAGACAAGGACAACAATACAGATGGGGAGACAGACAAGGACAACAATACAGATGGGGAGACAGACAAGGACAACAATACAGATGGGGAGACCGACAAGGACGACAACAATACAGATGGGGAGACCGACAAGGACAACAATACAGATGGGGAGACAGACAAGGACGACAACAATACAGATGGGGAGACAGACAAGGACGACAACAATACAGATGGGGAGACCGACAAGGACGACAACAGTACAGATGGGGAGACCGACAAGGACGACAACAATACAGATGGGGAGACAGACAAGGACGACAACAATACAGATGGGGAGACAGACAAGGACGACAACAATACAGATGGGGAGACAGACAAGGACGACAATACAGACGGGGAATAAGAGAAGGAGGACAACAGGGTGACAGAAGAACAGGAGACCAAAACATCGGCAAAATGCTGTGGAGGGATTCGAGTGTTCATTGTTCATCTCTAACCCCAAGGAGATGTATGTGTATATATCCGCGCGTGTTGTGTTGTGTTGTGTTGCGTTGTGTTGCGTTGTGTTGTGTTGCGTTGTGTTGCGTTGTGTTGCGTTGTGTTGTGTGCGTGTGTGTTGTGTGTGTGTGTGTGTGTGTTGCGTTGTGTTGTGTTGTGTGTGTTGCGCGTGTGTATACGTGTGTGCGTGAGCGCGTGTGTGTGTGTGCGCGCGCACAATTGTGCATGAGTGTGTATAAGAGACAGAGAGAAAGAGAGGAAGACCTGAGGGCTTAATCTGTCCAGCTGTAGAGAGAGATATGTGACACCAAACAGCGAAGAGTGGGATACTGCATATATTTTACATCAATCAGTGCACTGTGGTGAGTTATAAAACCACACACACACACACACATGATTGGGGTAGAATTGGGGATTGGGGAGGAGGTTTCATCCTATCGCCCACCCATCTTCTCCAAGAAGTCGAGAAGGACTGACAAAGGGGGAGGGTAATTCATCCCCCGGCACTCCCTGGAGGTATTATCAGGTGGGCCAACTGACGAGAAAAAAAAAAAGAAAGAGAGAGAGAGAGAGAGAGAGAAGAAAGGAGGAGGTGAGGCGACGATAAACAATGAAAGAACAGATTCCAATGTATTGTTCCAGCATTCTCCCATAAGGGAATGCTTCAGACTGATTGGAGCTGCCGCTCTGATCGATGATCGATCTGGTTCCTTCCTGCTTATGGTGGGATGTGCGGCTGGTGCCGGCCAGACTTTATTAACACTCTAATTCTCTGTCCCATATCCCTCTGTCTGCCTGCCCGCCTGCCTGCCTGCCTGTCTGCCAAACCCCTCTCTTTCTCTAATTGTCTCTGGGTTTTACCTGTTTGCCCTTCCATGCCTGTTCTCATTCTCTTTCTCTCTCTCCCTTAAAGAGTTCCCGCCGTCTAGTCCTACTGGAAGAGTTCGAGTGTGACTCGAGATAACTGTACGCCTGGCCTCTAGTCCAGCCAGCTATGAATGGGTACCTGAACTTGTTCAAGATTGCTGAAGATAAGCAGCAAAGTAGTAATATCAGTCATAAAGCTGGCCCCGATAAAAGTTGAGGTATCCACCACCTAACTCCCATACATCAGAATTATGGGTGAACCTTGACACCTTATTTGCGATAGCAATTAGAGTCAAGATAGAAGTGATAAACGACGACAACAAGAACAAAAACAAGGACAGCAATAACAACAACAACAACAATAATAATAATAACAATAATAATAATAAGAAGAAGAATGATGATGATGGTGCATGACAATGTGGCTGACCAGTTTTCAAGAGTCATACGAAACGTACGTGGAGGAAAGAAACTAACGTCACCAGTGAACGGGGCAAAGTGGATAGTGCAATAGACTACTGAAAAATTGTTAGTTCAAATCCTCATCAGTCCAACAATTTATTGTGGATTTTTTTGCGGCCCTGACCGGCTCCCACCCAGAACTGAGTGTGTTGTGTGTTCGTTTGGAAACCTGGTGCCTACAAATTAACTCTCATTATTTACCAATGCGTCATAGCAGGTGTTGCTTGAGTTTCCTGACCAACACTGCAGATGTCTGTATCTTTCAGGTCTGGTTGAATCCAGGATTTGATACTGTGAAAATAGATGCAAGAGTACAACCCTCATACGCAATCTCAGTCCTAAATGGAACTCCACAGCATCATCACTATCATCCCAATTCACATAATCATGGCATTGTGAAAAACTGGCAGATTCTGTGGCCTTTCATGCTGTGTGTCATCATGGTGACATCAGTGTCGGTGGGTTGGAGGTGTGCTGGACAGCCGTAACGGGTGGCGTGCTGATACTGCCACAGGTGTGGTGCAAATTGCAGAGCAAAACCAATAACAAAATCCACACACGCATACACACACAGACAGAACAACAACAACAACAACAATAATAATAATAATAGTAATATTTAAACAACCAACAAAAACAAAAAAGACAACCCGCACTATTTTGGTGTCAGGGTACATAGTTACATAACGAAGCAAATCACACAGTTTACAGTAATTCTGAAAAGTACTCGTACGCAAATTTCTGGAAAACGGAGTTGAAACTGTTCTATGTCTCCTTGTTTTATGTCGTTAAACGTCTATTAATCGACACATATAAAAATCCACACGAAGCAGCTTGCTCCAATAATATCAAATTCGCAAAATGGTGACAAAAACCCGCCATTGCACCGCCCCCCCCCCCCAAAAAAAAAGAAAAAGAAAACAATAACAACAACAAAAACCCACACCACCCATCCCCCCCCCCCCCCCTTCAAAAAGATCATATTTACCACAGTTGCAAGTGGCTGCGTGTTCTGTTGTTGATTTCTAGAGAACAACACGTGGATTGTTAAGCACTACTTGACCATCCTGTATTTTAGATTGTTTGTTGGAATCAGCTTTTTACGTTCTCTTGGTATTTCTAGATGCCTTCTATTTTTTTTTTCTATTTCCTCCCAACATTCCAAACAGGTAACAGAATGTCCTTTTCACTCAACATGTCAAATACCAAATAACCCCTTGGTATGCTAAGAGCGTTTGTTGCAGTGAAATGTGCTTGTGTCGTGACATGTGCTTGTGTAGTGACATGTGCTTGTGTCGTGACATGTGTTTGTGTCGTGACATGTGCTTGTGTCGTGACATGTGCTTGTGTAGTGACATGTGCTTGTGTAGTGACATGTGCTTGTGTCGTGACATGTGCTTGTGTAGTGACATGTGCTTGTGTAGTGACATGTGCTTGTGTCGTGACATGTTTGTGTAATCACATGTGCTTGTGTCGTGACATGTGTTTGTGTCGTGACATGTGTTTGTGTAATCACATGTGCTTGTGTCGTGACATGTGTTTGTGTAATCACATGTGCTTGTGTCGTGACATGTGCTTGTGTCGTGACATGTGTTTGTGTAATCACATGTGCTTGTGTCGTGACATGTGCTTGTGTAGTGAAATGTGCTTGTGTAGTGACATGTGCTTGTGTAGTGACTAGTGACATGTGCTTGTGTAGTGACATGTGCTTGTGTAGTGACATGTGCTTGTGTAGTGACACGTGCTTGTGTAGTGACATGTGCTTGTATAGTGACACGTGCTTGTGTAGTGACTAGTGACATGTGCTTGTGTAGTGACATGTGCTTGTGTAGTGACATGTGCTTGTGTAGTGAAGTGTGCTTGTGTCGTGACATGTGCTTGTGCAGTGACATGTACTTGTTTAGTGAAGTGTGCTTGTGTCGTGACATGTGCTTGTGTCGTGACATGTGCTTGTGCAGTGACATGTGCTTGTGTAGTGAAGTGTGCTTGTGTCGTGACATGTGCTTGTGTAGTGACATGTACTTAAAACAAAACGTTCCCGTACGTTCGTTAACTTTATGTCCGCCGGGATGAGAACAGCTGTTCTTTGAAGAACTAAATACTATCTGGTGATCTGATCTTCATGACATCGATAAGGTTAAACTGTACAAGCCTTGGGAACAAATCCAATAAACTGCGTTATCCAAACCAAAAGCGATTGCCCGCGTTCAAGCAAACAGGAAAAACACGAACAAAGAACCAGAACGCGTATTTAATACAACCAGACAAGACATGCGCAAATTTTCGGCCAACTGGTCTTTGTGAAGCGTGACTGTAAGATCACAAACAAACAAACAACAAATACAAACTTAGGAGAAAAAGACTGAAACTTCCCTGCTACTTCGTCCAGTGGAAGAAGCAGCAGGGAAGTTTCAGTCATTTTTGTATTCGGGGCCTAAACAATCTAGAACTGATGTGTGTGTACATATGTATCTATCTATCTCTGTATGTATATATACATAGATACATATACATACACACACACCACACACACACACACACACACACACACACAATATATATATATATATATATATATATATGTATATATACACACATATATATATATATGATCTCTTTCTTCCCTGTCTTCCGTTCCCCCCCCCCCCCCCCAACCTAAGAGATATGCCACGAAGGACGCATCTTTTTCCCAAATAAATAAATGCACTTACTGATTAAGTCAGCTGCAATTTAATAGGAAAAAGACATAAATACGCAAATATATCAGAAAGTAAACTGATAAAACAAAACAAAAAGATAAACAAATCGCACGCGCCAAACACACAGAAAGAAACCTACACTGTTGGCAACATTCGTCACGATCACAAAAAACACCACCACCATCCGCTCCTTCATTTCCTTCCCTTCCGCCACCCCCGCCCCTCTCCCTCTCGTTCACGTAAACACAGAAGACGTACATAATCATCCAAGAATTGTTGTGTCTGTGAATATGTTAGTCTGGCCATGTCGTTGCTGTAACTGTTATTGTTATTGTTGTCACTGTTGCTTAAAAACAAACCGACTACTCACAACCATACCAGGGCTCAGAGAGAAGAGAGAGAGAGACAGAGACAGAGACAGAGACAGAGAGACAGACAGAGAGACAGAGAGAGACAAAGAGTGACAGAGAGAGTGGGAGAGACTAAGAGACAGACAGAGAGAGAGAGAGAGAGAGAGAGAGAGAGGGAAAAAGAGAGAGAGAGAGAGAGAGAGAGAGAGAGAGAGAGAGGCCTAAATAATCTAACACTGCTTCTGCACATCACATTCCTTAAACAAAACAAATCGCACTTAATACAAGTATGCAATTATAAATGGAAGGAGAAAACATGTAAGCCTTTTATCAAAGACATGCAGGTGAATGGTCCAGCAAGGCAGAGAATGACAGGAAGAAATGACAGAAAGCGAAGGAGCAAGGGAGAAACAAAGAGATTGACACAAAAGAGAAAATTTCTACCACATAATTTCCAGAAGGTGGGGATACCATTTATATTGAAAGAGCCCCCGGCATCCCCACAGGAGGTAGTCTGTATTGTCGAACAAAAGCCAGCAACATTTCCGGCACTAAGCGCTGTTCGCGTTTTCTCCAAAGCAAACGCTTCAATACCACTTTCAGATATACCAGCTGTCTCCAAAAATACTCATCGTTTGGGCGAAAATAGAATGTTTGTTTACAAATTTTCACTTTTTTTTAAAAAAAAAGAAAGGGGGGAAAAGGAAAAGACGGGGCGGCTGGGGTTGGGGGTGTTTTGTTCGAATGGTGGCATTTTATGAACTCATGTCATCTCTGTTTCTAGCTGTCTGATTCCTCCTCTCTTTCTCCATTTGTCCCAGAAAGTAAATGCCATCCCTGTTTTGGAATATGGACAATGGATTCCCAAAGAAGTCGGAGTATGCAGTTTTTTAAAAAATTAATTAATTACAATATTTATATAGCGCAAAATCTTGATAAAAATCAAATCTAAGCGTTGAACAGACACACACGCACGCACGCACACACATGCACGCACACACACATACACACACACATGGCTATAAATGGGGAAAAAGAATAAAAGCAATGGAAAATTATACAGAGCATATTAAATACAATTATATATTACAATGTGATTCCCCTCCGAGTGGAGACAGGCTGCAGAGGGGGTTGAGTGAGGTCAGGATTTTATGCAGAGGAGAAAAGGTGAGTTTTGAGAGCGGACTTGAAGGAGACAAAAGTAGGTCGCTGACGGACTGAGAGAGGAAGTTTGTTCCAGGAGAGTGGACCAAAAACAGAGAAGGCTCGTGGACCATAGGTATTGAACTTAGTGCGTGGAAAGCGAAAAGTCAGAGGATCGGAGGCAGAGCGGAGAGTATGTGAGGGAATATAGATCTCAAGAAAGCTTGACAGTCTATGCACCCAACATACGGTCAGGTCCTGAGTACCTAACTAGCGTATGTTATACTAGTATTTGTGTCAGTCTGGCATAGGAACAATCTTGGTCACTGTATCCCATCTTATAAAAAATAAGATAAAGAAGGTGGGGTGGGGTGGGGTGGGGCACTGAAGGAAAACACAACCGACAACTATGTATCAACTTATGTCGCATCACAAAAAGACAATTTTACACATAGCCTCGGTTGTCTATCAAAATGATGAAAATAATGTCGCCTTTATCACGGCTCTCCCAGCCTATCCTCTATCTCCCAATAAAAGGAAGAAATAGACAGATTCATATATCAATCACAAACAAGAAATAACAAATATGAATAAACATACACACACACACATACATACATACATACATACATACATACATACATACATACATACATACATACAAACACAAGTACACACCTAAATAAATACTTAGACATGATGATGCCAGAAAACGCAAACACTACACTGGATCACGAAAGTAAATAGAATACAACAAACAAAACAACAACAGAAATAAAAAAGGACAACACACATATATACGTACATGGACAGACATACCATCCCACAGAAACACAAAAGAAGACAAAACAAAAACCAAACAAACAACATCACAAACTTAAAGACATACAGACAACAACCGCAAACAAATTACAAGCACATAAACAGTGTGACAACCTTCACAATGCTCCAGTTGTCTTTTCCATTTCTTCACAATTCATTTATCTCCTTTCAGGAAAAGCCCAATTACTTCCCGTTCCACGTTGCAGAAGTCTGCGCAGTGATATTTTTGAAATGGTGCCAATGTTTGGCTCCTGTTTTCCCTCTCGTAGTAGTTTTTCGGCCACTTCTATTTCCTTTTGAGCAAGACGATTAATGGTATCGCGACTCACATTTTCTTCGCGAAAGTAAGATTTTAAGCGTGTGAGGACTTCTCACTTTGCAAGAACTTTTGTCCTCTATATCTGACCTGTTCATCTCTATTTTGCTCTTCGTCTGTATCAGTTTTTGTGTTTTTGTATTCCTGTTTTGAAGATGATTCTTCGTTTGGACTGAGACGTATTCGATGCTATATAGTTAATGACATCGTGCATTGTAAAGGAAAACATAAAAAGAAGTTTAAGAATTTATTTTCTCCTGCGCTGGGATGATTATTTTTTGGCTGTTGGAGGAATGCGGGTTGTGAAAGATATGAGTGTTTGCAAATGTGTATGGGCGTTGAAAGAGTAAGATGTCTGTCTATCATCCTCTTTTCCTGAGCCTATCCCACCTCCTTCTTTCCCTTTACTGTTCCATGTTCCATGTTATGTAATTCTCTACCACCCCCTACCTCTCCTCCCCTCACTTTTTAAACTCCCCTCTCACTCTCTAGCTAAGCCTAAATTTGTTTTATCATGACTGGGAATATGCTGTGCGCATGCTTGCATATGCATGTTATTCTTAGGTACATATATCTGTGTGCGTGCGTGCGTGCGTGCGTGGTTGTGTGTGTGTGTGTGTGTGTGTGTGTGTGTGTGTGTGTGTGTGTGTGTGTGTGTGTGTGTGAGGGAGAGAGGGAGAAAGGCAGAGGTGGTGAGAGAGAAGAGAAAGAGAAATACAGAGAGAGAGAGAGACAGACAGACAGACAGACAGACAGACAGACACAGACACAGAAATATTAGCATAATCTTTCTCTTAGAAAAACAAATGTATCGGTACAAGTACTTTTCCTATTTTTTGCCTATACTATGCACCATGCCTAGAGTTTAAAAAAGTGATTTAAATCACACCTTCCCTATTGGGGTCACGAGTGCAGACTCTTTAAACATCCTCTGTCTTTTCAAATAGATACAAGTCGTAGGTACTGTAAAGAAAGACGTGTTATAATGTTTTCATTAATCCATCAGCAGTATGCAAATAACCATCCAGCATTAATAACAAGTTCGAAACTCCTGGAACACAGTGAACTTTTTCCCTGTTTGAGAATGATCACTCCTCAACCATTCAGTGTGGTGGTCTGGATGAAGGATGTGGTTTTCATCAAGTCCCCTTCATTGCCCCTGAGGTGTTCTTTCAGAGTTGTTCCATTTGGCGACTGATCTTTTTCCCCCTCGGCGATGCACACTGACGACAGAGAGTTTACATTGTTCAGTCGATTATAACTTTTTCCTTTGTGTCATTTTATCTTATATCATTCTTTTCATTTTATTTTATCTTCATCTTACAACAAATATTTTTCAGCTCCATCTGGGGTCACTCAGTCGAAATAAATTGAAAATTAAAAGAGACAAACGCACATATCTAAGTGTCTGCACAACAAACTTCTTTTTTACTCGCTGCTTTTGACATTCCGGCACAGCTCCAATTCAGCGTGGAAGTATGCTGGGAAGGTTTAAGAGTGCAGAATGCGCGTACAACAAACAAGCAAAACCCAAGAAAATCTGCCTCGCTTCATTAATGTTTTCTTGACACGCTGCATTGTTAACATCAGCCCCGCATCCTCACACAAACACATCTACACAGCCGTATCTTTTTAACACGTAGAAATAGACACAAGTACGCGCGTGTGTACATACACACTCGCACACACAAGCACGCACATTCTCTCTCTCCTCTCTCTCTGTGTGCTGGTTTATGAATACAAACAACGCCGACATGCGCGTGAACTTTTATGTTCAGACAAATTCGAAACATGTACGCGAAAAAACACACACACACACACACACACACACACACACACACACACACACACACACACCCTTCTCCTCGCCCTACGGTAGTATAAAATCTTACCGTACCGAAACACACTTCTTTCCGTCTGGCATTTTAGCTCCTTTACCCTCTTTTTCATTTTGTCTCTCTACTTTCTTTCCCGCGCGCACGCGCGCGTGTGTGTGTGTGTGTATGTGTATTTGTGTGCGTGTGTGTTTGTCTGTGTGCGTGTGTGTATATGTATTTGTGTGTGTGTTAGTGTGTGTGTGTGTATTTGTGTGTGTGTTAGTGTGTGTGTGTGTATTTGTGTGCATGTGTGTGTGTGTGTGTGTGTGTGTGTGTGTTTGTGTGTGTGTGTATTTGTGTGCGTGTGTGTATGTGCGTGTGTGTATGTATGTGTGTACGTGCGCGCGCGCGCGCGCGTGTGTGTGTGAGTGTCTGTGTATCTATGTCTGTGTGTGTAAGGGGTGGTGATGTTAAGACCTTGATCTTTCTGTTAACAAAATACTTAACTTAAATCTCTCTCTTTCTCTCTCTCTTTATCTCTCCCCTCTCTCTCTTTCACACACACACACACACATACAACACACACACACACACGCCACACACACACACACACACACACACACACACCACACACACACACGAACACACACGCAAACACAAACACAAACAGAAACACAAACCCCTATCCCTCCCATCCCATGTATGTCTAGGTAAGTTAATTATCATTTCAGCTGGCTCAGTAGCGAATCCAATCTGAGTCTTTCAAACAAACCAGCTTTGTGGAGCCCACAGAACTGATGCCTGTCTAGCCATGCTGATTCACACTATCTTGTAAAGAAGCTGTCCATCTTGAATGTCAGTCTTTTAAAAGCGCCTACACAGCTGTTTGAAGGAGAGCTTTAGCACCGTTTGAAAACTACGGTTTTCACACACATACACACACACACACACACACACACACGTGCACACACACAGACACACTCAGACACACGCACACAAATACACACACAGACACACGTACACACACACTCAGACACACACACAGACACACGCACACAAATATACTCATAAACACACACACAGTCCACACACACACACACACACACACACACACACACACACACTCAGACACACACACAGACACACACACACAAATACACACACATAACACACACACACACACACACACACACACACACAAATACATTCAATGTAGCATAACGCAATAGTCCAAACCCCGACCACTCTCCCACCGTTAACATATTTCTTCCATCCCCGCTCCTACCTCCTCTCTCGTTATCCAGTTTCCCTGTGTGCTGAGAGCTGGAAGTGGGAGTGAGAAGACCTTGATTCTGTTTATTTGTTGAAAATAACTGTGAAGCTGAATAATCCACAATGGGTGGCCTATCCCAATTTCATTTATGTCTTTGGGTTTGATTTATTGAACCCTGCGTAGTTTCACAAAGGCAAGAGACGTTGTTTTCTTCTCTCTCTCTTTCACTGTCACTTTCACACACACACACACACACACACACACACACACACACACACACAACACACACACACACACACACACACACACACACACACACACAACACACACACACACACACACACACACACACACACACACACAATACATGGATGCAAGCACACACACTCACCCCTCCTGACTCCTCTGTCTGGGTAAGTTAATTATCCTTCATCTGTGCAGAGATTCCAATCTTAGTTAAGCCAGGTTTGTGTAGTCTACACAGATAGCAGTGTAGGCACGCTCATTTGGTCTATCCTGCAAACAAGGGCTCACGGTCTTGAGATTTAGTTTCCATAAAGCATTAAACAGTACTCTCTGCGACAGATGCTGAACGAAGCTAACTTCTGACAAAGGAATGAACTAAATACAGAAGAACAGAGTAGAGAGACAGTATATGAACTGGTACATAATCAACTAACCCACAGACAAAGAAAAATAATATAATCACATTTGTGCTATTTTTATCTCCACATCAGTCCACATCAGCCCAAGATTCATCTGTTCTTCTCTCGATTACAATGTTTGTTTTAATTGCCACACATCGTCTGACTACTGACGATTAACGTGGATTCATTTTTGGCACTGAGGCCTGAGTGATGCAGAGGTAGTGCAGTTGCCTTCCCATCTGACCGATTTTCACCCACACCAACCACTTTGGAGCAAAACTCTGACCGTCTAAACATAAAGAATGTACGTAGAACATAACGATTGTATTTAGATGTTCTATGTTCTTCAGCCATTTCACATGCTCAACAGTACTATTTCTTGTGTGCTATGCTGTGTCTCTTAACCCTTGTTTCAGTGTTGTGATGATGACTCATCTTTATAGTCTTCTGTGATTCAGGATTCCATGTTGATAATAACCCTTGGCTTTTCAATATTTGCAAAGTATTTCTTTGTTTCCCCTCTTCCTCCTTCCCGTTTTTCTTTCTGTGATGGTGATGGTCTTTCTGAGAGGTGGAAATGGGAGGCATTACGTATGCATTCGGATATATCTATTTATATGAACAGGAATGATATGGTTTAGCTATTTCAACAATTTCCATTTTCAAACAAAAATCATTTCAGAAAATCCAGGTTTCTACTTCAGAAATTCATTGTGACCTTGAAGTTTCATTGAAATACATCTTAATTTACATCGAAGACAATCTATATTGTAACAATTGCGGTCGATAATTTGAATAGTCTTCTTGTCCACTCTTACTGCTAGACATCATGTAGACAGTCTTCATGCCCACTCTTCTAAACATCATATAGACAGTCTTCTTGCCCACTCTTACTGCTAAACATCATGTAGACAGTCTTCTTGCACACTCTTACTGCTAAACATCATGTAGACAGTCTTCTTGCCCATCTTACTGCTAAACATCAGTAGACAGTCTTCTTGCCCACTCTTACTGCTAAACATCACGTAGACAGTCTTCTTGCCCATCTTACTGCTAAACATCATACAGTCTTCTTGCCCATTCTTACTGCTAGACATCATACAGTCTTCTTGCCCATTCTTACTGCTAGACATCATACAGACGGTCTTCTTGCCCATTCTTACTGCTAGACATCATACAGACGGTCTTCTTGCCCACTCTTACTGCTAGACATCATACAGACAGTCTTCTTGCCCATTCTTACTGCTAGACATCATACAGACAGTCTTCGTGCCCATTCTTACTGCTAGACACATACAGACAGTCTTCTTGCCCATTCTTACTGCTAGACATCATACAGACAGTCTTCTTGCCCATTCTTACTGCTAGACATCATACAGACAGTCTTCTTGCCCATTCTTACTGCTAGACATCATACAGACAGTCTTCTTGCCCATTCTTACTGCTAGACATCATACAGACAGTCTTCTTGCCCATTCTTACTGCTAGACATCATACAGACAGTCTTCTTGCCCATTCTTACTGCTAGACATCATATAGACAGTCTTCTTGCCCATTCTTACTGCTAGACATCATACAGACAGTCTTCTTGCCCATTCTTACTGCTAGACATCATACAGACAGTCTTCTTGCCCATTCTTACTGCTAGACATCATACAGACAGTCTTCTTGCCCAAAGTTGTGCAGTCCATCCCTGAGCAGCGTCCACATGTAGATACCAGCAAAAGTTCCTTCTATATAATAACGCACATGTCTATCCACTAGATCAATCCATTCCCTTACTAACCCTGCACACCTGACTTGCTCCCCCCCCCTCCCCCCTGTTTTAGCCCTCCCATTCTGCGTGTGCTCTGTGCCCAGGAATTTTGGCTGCTTTGGGGTGACTTCTTTGGTAAATGTTGAATGTGCACGTTTTGGTGTGTTTCTTGAATCAAGATTTTGTGTCTTATAAATGCCATTATTATCATTATCGTTATCATTATTATCATCATTATTGTTATTGCTATTATCATCACCATCATCATCATCATCATCACCACTGCTTAGCTGACAAAGCAAAGCTCGGTGTGGAGAAAAGAAGACAGTACTTTGAAGAACTCTGAAAATGTTATAGACGTAGGACTTCTCAGTTTCATTCTGCAAATAAGTGACCAGCTGTCATGTGTATCTGACTTCTGCTGTCAACCCACATGGACACTGATTTTGTCTTTACTTTGGAAAAAAGGATGATGATTCAGTTTTCTTTTGCCACTTATTCTTTCTGGTTTTCTACATGTTTGTCTGAATCAGTGACGTTTTGCTATGATGTTGTAACGTTATATGTACATGCCCGGACACACACACACATACACACACACGCACACACACACACAGATACACAGACAGACAGACAAACACAGAGACAGACAGACAGACAGAGAGAGAAAGAAGAAGGAATGACAGACAGACAAACAAAAAGAAAGCAAGAAAGAAAGCAAGAAAGAAAGAAAGAAAGCAAGAAAGAAAGAAAGAAAGAAAAAGAAATCCACGACGCTTAGGAAAAGACTGTCAAGATCATTGAAATCTCTCTCTCTCTCTCTCTCTCTCTCTCTCTCTCTCTCTCTCTCTCTCTCTCGTTTGTGCCCACACTGAAGAGTGACATACTCTTCACAGAAGGGTTGTATTTGTGAGCATGTCAGCTGGCCGAGCGCTAGCTTTTACACAAAAGCTCCTGCAGTTACGTGCTGTTGGCATTTTCTTCAAGCAAACACTTCCACACGCCTACTCTTTGGATACATGAACCCTCTCCAAAACACACATCACTCGGAGAAAACTCTCTTTTTACCCTTCAAAGGTTCTTTTCTGTTTCAGGGGAAGACTGAATTAGATCCATTCCTGGCATTTCATCAATTCAGAGAATCTTTGTCCGTCTGGTCCCTTTTTCCTCTTTGTCTTTATCCATTTGTCTGAAAACACTAATCATTGTCGTGGACTTGGGATATTAACCCCACTGGTATTAATCATCACCCCGTCTCATATTACACGCACATCTATCTATCTTATCACGCCTGAAAATAAAGGTAGAAAAAAAGCACGATCAGCCACGAACGTGGATTTACCGTCCAAACACGATGGGCCACGATCGTGACTTCAGTCGTATCTCCCGCTGAAAACTATCCAATCTATAAAGCGCATACAAACTGACCAATCAGAAGACTTCCTTCGCGTTGCCTCTGCCTTCTTCCTTTCATAGGTCGCCTTTCTGCTGTTCTTCGGTTGATTTCTATAAGTTGGGACTCTTTTTGACAGTAACTCTGGCGATGATTATGAGGTAAATATGGCTTTGTTTTTGGTTCTAAATGAATGAGACAGGTTACATCACATGATTAAGGGTATTTTTAGCACATCAGTCATTGATGGAATACGGGTTGTCGTTCAGTTTGGTTTGTTTACATTTTACTTCTCATCTCACGTGCGCGAATGTGTTTTTTCTTCTAACACTCTGTGATTTCACTTTCTCTCTCAAACAGGCGTTGATTTTACTTTTACTATGCAGTTCTGGATTTCTCCTTTCTAAAGATACGTATACATTTCTTGGAAATGTTTACACAACAGCAGCAAAAATTAAAAGCAATTAGTACCCGTTGACAAGTTGGCTCCCGTAATTTTATGCCATTGTCTTACAGTACAATTTTAATTATGTATCGTGCCAAGGGGGTAAAGGTCAAGAAACATGAGATGTGTTTTCGTCATATATTCTGGCACTTGGACTTCCTCAGATACGGTCTTATGAAGAAGCCTTCTTTTTTCCCCATTTTTGGGGTGGGTGGTTGGGTGGGGTTGGTAGGTAAGATTTACTATAAAGGGAACAGGAACATTCGGTCTCAACGAAATCTAATGTTCCCAGTTGACTATAGTGAGTCCAGCTCTGTTTGTACCCTTGTTAGTTTTTTTTCTTCTCATTCCAACTTTATTAAGTAATATTTGATTGGTGACTTAAAGGCTATATCACAACTTCTTGTTTCTCTCTGCTGTTCAGTAGTTCAAATATTTATTGGTCAGCAGGACGAGAGGATCTCCAGTTGGTAGATCGAAGAGCAAATTCGTTATCAGTCTCTTTTCCTTAGATCTAAGTGTTTGCGTTATACCCAGAACATGACTGACCACATCGTCGTGATTTTTTAACATGTTGATCTCCCTTCTTTTTATTGCTTCCGCCTTTATCTGGATCTGTAAATAATAATGCACGAGCATTTTCATCTTTCTGGCCGTGACTGAACTTTGACTCTTTCCTGACTTTGTACTTTGTGGACAGCTCCCAAATCTTTACACATACATCTGTAACACTTCATCAAGCGGAACCATTTTATCTATGGGTTTAGGTGTACTGGGTTCGATCTTTTCCTTTGCTACTTAGCCGTTCAATTACACACACACGCGCGCGCGCGCGCGCGCTCACACACACAGAAAGAGAGAGAGAGTGGAGAGATAGATATTTAGACAGACAGACAGACAGATAGCTAGCTAGATAGAGAATGCATGGATGTAGCGAGAAAAAAGGACATCACAATCAAATTCAGATAAAAGGTCCGATCCAATGCCAAGTCACCTAGGCAACAAGTTTAAATGAACAAAAAGCATTATTTGGCTCACTATAGCTTGAAGTAAGAAAGTGTTCAACAGAGATTTTCATCGTGTGTTTACTCACAAATTCTAAGACAGGATTCTGCATCTAAAACATTACGAGTTTCTCGCGCTTGTCTTTTCAGTCACTGAGTGAACAGTCTTGTTTAGACCAAAGGGAGTCTTGACAGCACCAAGCAATCTGCAGACATGCAAATTAACACACACACACACACACACACACATACACACACACACACACACACACACACTCTCTCTCTCTCTCTCTCTCTCATTCATTCACACACACAGAGGAATAATGAAAGAAAAGAATGAAAGAAAATGAAAAATCAGAACTCAATGTCATATTATGCTGTGTATATGTGTCCTTAAAAGAGAGGCATTATTAACATAAACAAACAATACTGTTATATTATGTGCTGCTATGTTCATCTGCTACTCGTTGTTTCCAGAATACAGCATATCAAAGATGCGTGTGTTTACAACTCTGCATTGGCAGTAGTAGAGAGCGCGATGTTTGCCAAAGATCTCTCCCACATCTTCAGTATCCCACATCGTTTTTTACCCTGTTACAATCTTCCATTCTGATTTCTTCCTTTACTCCCCTACACACTGCCAGGGTTTTATTCTTCACAGTTTGAAAACAGAAATCGTGTCACATCGACTTGAAGTGAATTGATGTGCGTGCATTGCCTGTGCTAGTGAGTGAGTGAGTGAGTGAGTGAGTGTGTGTGTGTGTGTGTGTGTGTGTGTGTGTGTGTGTGTGTGTGTGTGTGTGTATGTGTGTGTGTGTGTGTGTGTGTGTGTGTGTCTGTGTGTGTCTGTGTTTGTATGAGAGTGAGTGAGTGAGTGAATGTGTGTGTGTGTGTGTGAATAAAAGAGAGACATGGGAGGGGAGAGAGAGAGAGAGAGAGAGAGAGAGAGAGAGAGAGAGAGAGAGAGAGAGAGAGAGAGAGAGAGAGAGTAAAATACAAAGAGATAGCAGCACTGACACACTATAACCCGCAGAAACATGATTAACAGCAATATTAGCATCATCTTTCTAATACAGAAACAAAACGATTGTTACTTTTCCAAATTTCGCTTATGATGCCTATTTCGCCTACGATCAAATGCCTAGAACTGAAAAAAAGTCGTTTTCAGTCATACTTTCCGTCCTTGTAGCCGTGAATGCAGATTCTTTTCACATCTTTCATACATGTCGTTTCAATTACAAAGAGGTCACCGGTACTTTCAAAAATTCATCTTATATGAGTAAGCCCATGTTTAAATCTGATCCAAGGATTGCTGACTGATGCTTGGGTCGTTATTTCTTATCGCCAGTTGAATGTTCACGTGGCAACTGCCTTAACTTACAATATTTCATACTTTATAGAAACCAGAACTCTTTCTAAACCCTAATTTGAAATAAAAGTATCATTTTAAAATTATAGCTACAATATCCAGTATCCTTATACCATTCTCAAACAGTGGCTGAGCTGCATCTATTAAATCGACTATTTTGGTTATTCCAAATTACATCATGGAAGACTACTGATATCTTGTGCCTTTATTCTTTCTTGTGTATAAAGCGGTTTCTTTAACTGGTCTTTCACGGAAATACTGAACCACAGCCATGGAAAACTGCTACCACTTGTCCTGTCCCCCCCCCCCCCCCTTCCACCTCAAAGAAGTAACCCAGCTTCTCTGAATGATCAGTATCTTGTTGCTCTTGTCCATACTGTTATGAAGTATTTGGACAGAATTATCCTCAATGCACTGTATCTCTAAGTACAATAAGCAAAATATCTCCATTTCGTTTTGTTGATGTCACAAACAAACTGTGTGTGTCTTTCATTCTGTCTAGACTAGACTACTGTAACTCTGCTAGCTGCGTTTTCTGATGGCAAGCTATCCAGAACTAATCCGAACAGCCGCAGTTCGACTTGTCTTACGGGACAACACAGTGCATCTCGAAAGAACTCTTGGGAAAACTACACTGGCTTCCAACCAAAGCAAGAAATGAGTATAAAACAGCCGCATTCTTTTCCAATGTATAAATCTGAATACGACGCCAACATATCTACCAGCACTCCCCCTACAGTACAAGCCTTCCAAATCTAGCAGATATCAAAGAACTTTTCTCTTAACCGTATTTCGGTCCTCTCTACTTGCAGAAAGAAATCTTCTGTTTTCAGATTTTGGGAAACATAGGTGACATCAATGTAAGTATGCACATTTAAAAACGTTTAAAAAAGAAAAACAAAACAAAAACAAAACTTCATCACAGTGTCTTCAAAACAATACAGGCGTCTCCTTACTTAAAAAAAGGCAAACACATCAAAACATATTTCTTTCAAACATATCCATAAAATTGCATAGACTTGATGTTGATGACTTTGCTAGGTCTAGTCGTTGGATTTTTTTCTCCGAGTCCATTTTGATTGCAGAGGGCGTGAACAACACTCTACAGGACATCTCTCTTCCCCTTTCTCCTTGTCCTCTGCTTCCTCCTCCTTTTCTTTTCTCTGTTCTTCCTTTTTGAGATCTTCATTTTCCTCAGTCTTTACTGGTGTTCGTTATTTCTTTTAACGTCTATTCACATGATTATGTGCTTTTAGACGAAAAATAGACAAACAAATAAATGATTAATTAAACAAACAAATAAATTAAAAAAAAAAAAAAGACACAAAAACGAATGGACAAATAAATAGATAAATAAATAAATATTTAGATAAATAAAGAAAGAAAGAAAGAATATAGAGAGGTGACTATGGGATAAATGTAACAATGAAATCATATTGGCATTGTTTCATATAAGGTATCATCATACGGTTTAAAGAGCAACAGAAAAGCATTCAGAACGTTAGAACACCCAGGCAGCATTAGTTTGTACAGGGTGGTGTGTGTGTGTATGTAAGCGTTTGCGTGTGTGTGTCGTGTTTTGTGTGTGTGTGTGTGTGTGTGTGTGTGTGTGTGTGTGTGTGTGTGTGTGTGTGTGTGTGTGTGTGTGTTGTGTTATGTGTGTGTGTGTGTGTGTGTGTGTGTGTGTGTGTGTGTGTATCATCATCATCATCAGGTGTCATGCCGCATGGCGCTGGCGATCATGGACTTCCATCTGTCTCTATCTCTCGTTGCCCCTAGCATCTCCCCCATCCTCTTCATCCCCAGCCACTCTGCAAGTCCGTCCAGCATTTTCTCCCTGGGTCTATCTGGTGCTCTCTTTCCCTCCAGCTTTCCAGTTGTGACCAGGTGCTCCAAATCCCCCTTCCTCATAAAATGGCCTATAAATGTTGCCTGTCTTTTCCTAATCTTCCTTATGAGTGATCTACTTGTGTCTGCCTCCATCAAGACTGTCTTGTTTGTTTTCTTTGCTGTCCATGGAACTCTCAACATTCTTCTTAGAAACCACATCTCGGCTGCCTCAATCTTGTTTTGGCTTTGTTTCTTGACTGTCCACGCCTCGCATCCGTACAACAGTATTGGTTCCATATAACATTCAAGAACTCTCTTCCTGATGTTGATTGACAGGCATTTGTTGGTAAGAATGCTTGTCATCTTCTTGAATGCTGTTTTGGCTTGGCCGATTCTGCCGGCTATTTCTGATGTGCATCTGCAGTCTGATGAAATGATCGTTCCCAGGTATTTGAATTTATCAACCTGTGTCAAGGTTGTGCCATTTGCTGTTATTTTGCATGAGGGGATTTCATGTTTTTTACTGATCACCATGACTTCAGTCTTCCTGCTGTTTAGTTCTAACCCCTTACCTTTGCTTTCTATTTCTAGTATATTCACAAGGTTCTGTAGGTCTCTTTCTCTTTCTGCAATTAGCACGGTGTCATCTGCGTATCGAATGTTGTTTATCATTTTCCCTCCAACCTTTAATCCAGGGTCCTTCTTCTAGGTTTCTCATGATGTTTTCGCTGTAAAGTGAAAACAGATCTGATGACAAAACACAACCCTGTCTGACTCCTCTTTTGATATTTTGGAAAGAGTTTACATTGTTTTCTATTCTCATTGCAGCCGTTTGTTCCCAGTACATGTTTCTGATTATTCGTAGATCTTTTCCATCAACATTGAGTCTCTCCAGTTGGTTGATCAATTCATCATGTCTTACCCGATCGAAAGCCTTGGTGTAGTCAACAAAGCATAAATACAAATCCTTATTCATCTCATTTGACCTCTCTATGATAGTTCTTAGGATGTATATGGCATTAATAGTTCCTTTCCCTTCCACAAATCCACACTGTTCTTCTGCTATTTCTCTTTTGATTCTATTCCTTGTCCTCATCATGATTATTCTTAACAGGATTTTTGTTACATGACTCATCAAACTGATTGTGCGATGGAGTTCGCATTCTATAGCCCCTGTCTTCTTTGGAAGTGCAATGAAAATTGATTTTGACATATTTTTGGGGATTCTTCCAGTGTCGTAAATTTCATTTAGGAGGACTGTTATTTTTTCTATGCCAAATTCCTCCAGGGCTTCAATCATCTCATGTTGTCTGATCCTGGGGCTTTTCCCGGTTTCATCTTTTTCAGTGCTGCTCTAACTTCATCTTTCATTATGGGCGGTCCTTCAAAGTTCTTTTTTATAATGTGTTCTTCGTATCTGTCATCCTCAAAAAGGTCTTTAATGTACTCTCCCCATCTGTCTAATATTTTGTCTTTATCCATGATAAGCGTGCCATCTTTCGATTTCAAGCAACCAGTTGATGTGCATGTATTTTTTCTGTGGACATTTTTTTCAATTCGTCTGTACATACCCTGAGGATACACTGAGGATCCGTTTTGTGTCGGTCTTCCATTTCTTTTCACTTTGTTTTCAGCCAAGCTTCCTTAGCTTCATTGCACCTATTCCTGATCTCCTTGTTTATCTTCCTGTAGATCTCCTCATTTCTCTTTGCCTTCCTCCTGTGTATGTGTGTGTATATGTGTATATATATATATATATATATATGTTGTGTGTGTATGTGTGTGTGCGTGTGTGTGTGTGTGTGTGTGAGTGTGTGTGTGTGTATGTGTGGTGTGTGTGTGTATGTGTGTGTGTGTGTGTGTGTGTGTGTGTGTGTGTGTGTGTGTGTGTGTGTGTGTGTGTGTGTGTGTGTGTGTGTGTGTGTGTGTGGGCGAGGTAAAAGCGTTGTGCCAGTCAAGGAATAAAGAAAAACCTAACAAGCAAATGAACAGGGATAGGTAGGAGTTACAGATGTAAACAATCGGGCTTAATCAAAGGACACGACCTATGGGACTGTGCAGTAAATGCCTAGCAATGTGTAAATTCAGAGTGAAATCAGTATGTTTCTGTTTTGAATTTGTAACTGATGCAGGGAAATAAGGTAGCATTTGCTGATAAAACAAAAGATGATTAACTGTTATAAAATCACTACATATACATTTGATGGTTTTACTGAATTTAGTTCGAAGTGAGTTGAGACATAATCTGTAAGCCAAAGTTATTTCCTGTCTTGTAAAATCCCTGGTAGTTTACGATGAAAGGGCGAATTTTACATTGCGCTTTCACTTTGTTGTCCAATATAGCATTCATTTCATGATCAGAGAGTTGTAAATCAAGTTTAGTACTGCCAGCTCTATTCACTGCTGCACATTTAGCTATTCTGTCAATCCAGTCATTATATATGATACCACAGTGGGATGGGATCCAACAAAAAGTAACTTGTGTATTGTCTGTTATTAAAGAATGAATTAAAAATTTAATCTCAAATGTTAACGCACTATTTTCTTTATATTCACAACTTTTTAGGGACTGTAATGCAGATTTCGAATCTAGACATAATAAGATACTAAACAAAGGTATAGGTAGGTCTACTATATATTTCAGTGCCATTAGGATGGCAACTAATTCAGAAGTGAAGATTGAATGTCCTTGTCCTAATGAGTAAGCCTTTTCTACTTTTAATTTTGAAATTACAAAGCCAGTGCCGGCCGCACCATCGTCTAGAACAGAGCCATCAGTACGTATTTTCAAGTGATGGAAATGTTTTTTATGTAGATGTGACAGAACGTCAATTGCTAACAAGTGTGGATTAATATATTCCCTCAAGTCATTATCAGTGTAGTTAATCAAAACTAGCAGTGGACAATTCCCAGGGGGGTAGAGGACAACATGTCAATTTATGTACAACCTTTGTAGGTACTACGCAGGAAATTTCGAATAGCTCATTTGTGTAAGTGGATATTGTTTCTTGAGCCTTTATTGTTCGTGCTCTCTTGGGGAAATGGATGTCAGACCGAATTTTAAGTACTGCATCGGTATAATTAGCTACTGCATTTGCTCTAACTATATATACTTAGCAGCTGATAACTTCCTCCATTCTTCTAAAGAAAGGATGCTGGCTGTTTTATATACTTCTTGTGTTTTTGTGTACACCGGTAAACCAAGAGTACATTTAACAGCTTTACTATCTAAGCTTTTTTAAATAGCATTTTGGAGCTGAAAAATATACCTCTTAGCCATAAGTCAACTTCGATCTGACTAAAGCTGTCACAAGATGTAACAACGTTTCAGTTTCTTGCCCCCATGACTGTTTATTAATTACTTGTATAAAATTATAGCTTTTCATAGCTTTATATAACAAAGCATCAATGTGTTCTTTCCAATGTAAGCTAGAAGTCAAGTGTACTCCCAGAAATTTCACTTGATTTGTATATTTCAGTTCCTCCTTATCAATTTTAAACAACGGTAAATTTTTAGGACCGATTATTAAAAAGCATCATGTGTGTCTTTTCATGGGATATTTCCAGACCGTTAATTATCAAGGAACTTGAAATATGATCAATTTCGCGTTGATAAACCTTTTAACTGGTGTGTGTGTGTGTGTGTGTGCGTGCGTGCGTGCGTGCGTGCGTGTGTGTGTGTGTGTGTGTGTGCGCGCGCACGCGCGCGGTTAAGCGTGTGTGTGTGCGCGCGCGTGTAAGCATGTGTGTGTGTGTGTGTGTGTGTGTTTGAGAGAGAGAGAGAGAGGGAGAGAGTGTGCATCCCACTCTTTCCTTGCCAAAACATGTTATACAGAAAAACAGAATAAAATGAGGGGACACCCAAGTATACCTTCACCATTAAAAGTCAGCAAACATATTCCGAAATATGCCTGGATTTTACTGACATTGAGTGCACGCCCTATCCTTCACCCCATCAACTCCAACAACACCCATCTGAAATGAGGGGAGAGAAATTAGAGGTAAAGTTATAAAACGGTTCGTCAATATACATTCATGCACGTATACTCGCAGACAGATAAACAGGCAGAAAGGCAGGCAAAGAGACAGATACACAGTTAGACAAACTGGCAGGCAGCGGACGGACATACAAACGGGTAAGTAAAAAGACAGACATACAAACAGGAAGGCAGAGAAGCAGGCACATAGACAAGGAGACAGACACACAAACAGGCAGACAGACACACAGGCAGATAGACACAAAGGCAAAGAGACAGACAACGATAGTGTTACTTTATATTCCAGCGGCACAGTTAATAAGAAAGCTTAATCAAAATCACTGCCAGCGTTTCAGCAAATAGGAATCAAAAATACACAAAATGAGGCAGAACGCGTGCTTGATGAAACAAAGACCACACCAGACCAGACAGACAAGACAAGTGAAGACAAGACAAGACAAGACAAGACAAGACGAGACGAGACGAGACGAGAGAGTGAGACTCATGTGCCTAGTTAGAAAATCAATAAGTGTTCTCTATAAACTTTGGGATCCATGTTTATATAAAAGCATAAACAGAAAATGTACTCCGGGAAATGGACCGTTTTGTTTTCGGTGTGTACAGACGTCTATCAGCATGTTAAATTCAGTCCAAGACATTTACTGAAACGCTCCATTTTATATGCTGCACTGTATTTTCTATGTATTCCGACCCTGACCTTTAGTGCACAAGCGCCTAGGCAGCAAACAATATATAAGTTAAGACTGATGGTAATGTCCTGACAGAATGAAATGAAATTCATGCGCCACTGATCCTGAGGTTGGAGGCTGGCTAGCAAGTCATTAATGTCGATCGCTGCCATTACAGGGCAACAAGACAATAAAATACAAAGTCCTGGGCTAGGAAAACCAATAGGACACAATGTCCTAAACTAAAATAAAAACAACACCAAAAAAATAAAAACAAAGCACAAACTGTTCAGGACTTCAATAAAAAAAAAAATCAATAGGATAAAATGTCCCGGGCTCAGATAATCAGGACAAAATGTCCCGGGCTGAAATCAATATGACAAAATGTCAATGGGACATAACGTCCTAACCCAACTGAAATATTAGGACTATCTATAAGCGACAAACTAGCCCACAAAGGCATGAAAAAAACTCAACAAAGTATCGCTAACCAGAACATTTTCAAGAACAAGTTAGCGCGCACGCGCGCCTGTGTATGTATGTGTGTGTGTGTGTGTGTGTGTGTGTGTGTGTGTGTGTGTGTGTGTGTGTGTGTGTGTGTGTGTGTGTGTGTGTGTGTGTGTGTGTGTGTGTGTGTGTGTGTGTTTGTGTGAGCGCTATCGTGTGTAACTGCACCAAAACGTATGAGAAGAATCACTGACACATAAAAATACAACTTGGAGTCTACTAACAGGGATTTATCGCACATGGGCAGATTCAGAATATCCCCCACAAACAATAATTCCAGTAGAGAAATGGGAGACTCCTGGAGCCTTCGCAAAAGTTTTATGATATTCGAAGACTGGTGCCAGCAGCACTGTGTATTTACAGATGAAACAGGAAACCTGATGCTTGAAATATCCTGCCAGTGCAGATGACTTGACTTGCCTGTGCTGATGGTTTAACTTGTATAGTAAACAATCTATCTCCCCAAACAAAATATATTTATTGTAAAGAAACAGCAAATGTTTTGAATATAACGAATAAGCGATTCGCGTTGGCTTTCCTTGTAAGACCGCGCCGCTGACTGCATTGAGAACAGCCACGATCGTTTTACTGTACATCAACTCGCAGCAACCGGTTTCAGTTGGCCAACAGGTATAGCAACCCAGTCGTCTGCAAATCTTGGTGTCTGGGGAGAAGCTTCCTGGCTTTTCTTCTTTTTGCAGTCTTATTACCTTAACGGTTACGAATGTATCGTCTGCTGTGAGTTCAAAATAGATACACTGCCAGCTGCTGCTACGACAGAACGAAAAAAAAAGAGATTCCATCTTACAGAGAAGCAGTATTTGGATTTTAGCACTGGAGTGGAATGCATACATGTACAAGTGGGAGAAGGGGGGGGGGGGGTAGAGAAGAGGGATGGCGGAGGTAAGGAGAAAGATATAATAATCTTTTCTTTCTCTCCCTAAGTTTAAGTGAAATATGCTTTTCGTGTGTATTGAATGATCTGCTCCATATCTTGTCAACACATGTGTACATAGCAGGGAATATATATATATATATATATATATATATGTGTGTGTGTGTGTGTGTGTGTGTGTGTGTGTGTGTGTGTGTGTGTGTGTGTGTGTGTGTGTGTTTGTATGTGTGTGTGTTTGTATGTGTGTGTGTGTGTGTGTTTGTATGTGTGTGTGTGTGTTTGTGTGTGTGTGTGTGTGTACGTGTATATATATATATATACATATATATATATGTATGTGTGTGTGTGTGTGTGTGTGTGTGTGTGTGTGTGTGTGTGTGTGTGTGTGTGTGTTATCTCAGACGCAATAGCACTGTCAGGAAAGGAGGACACTATGGGATATCAGACTCTCCAGACTGTTTAAACATAGGTTTATTTAATGAATCAAATCAAATGAACAGAAAAGTACAAGAATGAACAGAAACTAGCCTAAAGCTTACGGCATGCTCAAGACAGGCTACCCTGCTTAGCTGGCTTCTGCTGGTCTTTCTGCAGGTCTTCATCACAGATTTTGAATGATTAAGTCTCCTTTCACCCACACACACAAGTGCCACCACGTTTACGTGTATTCACCAATTACCGTCGGAGATGCCACTGCTTTTTGAGAATCTCTACTTTTTCATGGGCACACGTAAAATTGATACACTAAAGATGGAAACATTGACATCATAGCCAAAGCAGTGTGAACTAAACAAGGTATGTTAACAGGCCTGGAAATCACAGAGTTCTCTTTCTTTCTCTCTACCCACCTCACCCCCGCGCGCTACGCATACATACATCTCCTTCCCTCACCACACAGAACACACCGTTATTCTTTTCATCACCTCCATTTATTCTCAAACACAGGCGTAAACAACAAACTCAAACACGAATCACGTCACAGCCCGAGATGTGGGTCACAAGGGGATGTCGGGGAAGAGACGATAAAGCCAGGTGCCACACGTTGCATGCATGTGACCGATCCCATGATAACAATGGGGCTGTCTTCCACTCATTCACACAGGAAGATCCACTTAAATCGGTAAACACAAGCACACAGAGAAAGATGGTGAGGTGGTGGCACTTTAGTTACGCGCTCTCCCAGTATGGAGGCTGAATTTTATACGCAGTGACCACTGAGCCCAAAACATAAATCAATGCAAATACACATACAGTGAACTGGACCATAACACAAGCATACACACACATCTTGGTTTGGACCATGACACAAGCATACACACACATCTTGGTTTGGACCATGACACAAGCATACACACACATCTTGGTTTGGACCATGACACAAGCATACACACACATCTTGGTTTGGACCATAACACAAGCATACACACACATCTTGGTTTGGACCATGACACAAGCATACACACACATCTTGGTTTGGACCATGACACAAGCATACACACACATCTTGGTTTGGACCATGACACAAGCATACACACACATCTTGGTTTGAACCATAACACAAGCATACACACACATCTTGGTTTGGACTATGACACTGGCACATACGTACACACCCTCCACATACACACCAAGACAGAAACAGTACATTTTTCTCCATCTCAATTCACCCTCAGCACAGGTAAAACCACTGTCGTGATAGGCAGCAATGTAAACTCCATTTCTTTCTTTCAATCATATTGCGTATAGCCCAGCCGACTACTAGAGCCATATCAGGGCTAACACCACGTTAAAAACGACACCCAAGTTTAAGTAAAATAACAGTTGTTAAAATCCAAGCTCACTGTTAACCCTACAAGTCTAAAATGAAAAACACACACACACACACACACACACACACACACACACACACACACACACACACACACACACACACACACACACACACACACACACAACAAACACACACACTCATACGTAAACCCATATCAGATGAAATCTATTCATCTCTTGTAAAAACTAGAAAATTGTATCTGGAAGGACGTCTCTGAAGAGATTCTTTGAGTTCGCCGTGTAGCGCTTATGTCTCACATCGTACAAGTCCAAGCATTGAATAAGGTGTCTGATGCTCAACGACTCGTCACATGGCATACACCATAGTGACAGATCAGACAGACAGACAGACTCTGTATGTGTGTGTGTGTGTGTGTGTGTGTGTGTGTGTGTGTGTGTGTGTGTGTGTGTGTGTGTGTGTGTGTGTGTGTGTGTGTCCTTGTGTGTGTGTGTGTGTGTGTGTGTGTGCGTGTGAGAGAGAGAGAGACACACAGAGAGAGAGAGAGACAGAGACATAGACAGGGAGAGAGAGACACATACAGACAGGCAGACAGAGAGACAGACAGAGAGAGAAAGAGTGAAAGAGAGAGAGGGGAGAAGAGAGAGAGGGAGAGGGAGAGAGAGGAAAGACAGTAAGAGAGGCAGAGAGAGAGACAAAGAGACAAAGAGAGAGAGAGAGACAGACAGACAGACAGAGAATCAGTTAAAAAAAAAAGCATAAGTATTTAAATGCACAACAACAGTGTGTTCATGGTTAAGCTACTTCATTATAAGAGCACAAACATTATTTATCGATATGATCAAATCAAGATAACAAGGATGCCATTTCAGCAACGTATTCGTAGAGACTGATGAGCATGTCCCATTTAAGTTGGCTATCAATTACCAACAAATGCCTGTCAATTAACATCAGGAAGACATTTCTTCAATGTTATACAGAACCGATAATGTTGTATGATTGTGAAGCGTGGACAGTCAACATGCAAAGTCAGAACAAGATTGAGTCAAATGAACTGTAGTTCCTAAGAATGTTGAGAGTTCCACGGACAGCAAAGAAAACAAACGAGACAGTCATGAAAAGAACATTAATGAAGAAGATTAGGATAAGACAAGCAACATTCATAGGACTTTTTATGAGGAAAGAGAAATTAGAGCGCCTGGTCACAACAGGAAAGATGGCGGGAAAGAGAGCACCAGGAAGACCCATGCAATACTTCTTTTCAAACTGGAACTGTCCCAGATTCTTTCAAGTCTGCTATTGTTCACCCTCTCCTCAAGAAACACAATTTAGACCCAAATGAACTGAAAAATTACCGGCCTTTCTCTAATCTCTCTTTCTTGTCAAAACTCCTTGAAAAAGTTGTCCTCAACCAGCTGAACTCTCACTTGTCTGCCAACAATCTCCTCAATCCTTTCCAGTCAGCCTACCGCCAGTGCCATAGCACTGAAACTGCCCTACTACACATTCTCAACAATCTCCTCCTTGCAACTGATACTGGCAAAGTTTCTCTCCTCACACTCCTTGATCTGTCTGCAGTCTTTGATACCATTGACCATGGTATTCTCCTTTCTAGACTTCATCATACTTTTGGCATCTCTGACATAGCTCTCTCCTGGTTCACTTCATATTTATCAAACAGAAAACAAACTGTTCTCATCAATGGCACTTACTCTCAACCTGCATACCTGACCTGTGGTGTTCCACAAGGATCTGTCCTTGGCCCTGTTCTTTTCACTCTTTATACCTCCCCCCTGTCCACCATCATCAACTCCCACGCTATAAAACACCACTTCTATGCTGATGACACCCAACTTCAAGACAGTGACTTACCTGATAATATACAGCGCCTGTTGACTCGCACCACTGAGTGTTACTCGGACATTAAGAACTGGATGACGTTCAACAAACTTCAGCTTAATGACGACAAGACAGAAGCTATCCTCATTGGCACCTGTCAGAAACTTTCTCAGCTGCCTCCTCTTTCTCTCCCATTATGTAACACATCAGTCCCAATTTCTGATTCAGCTAAAAACCTTGGTGTCTGCATTGACTCTACCCTCTCCATGAACAACTTTGTTTCTCAAACTGCCAGATCTTGCTACTATCATCTCCATCGTATAAGCCTGATCAGGAAGTATCTCTCTGTCGAAACAACTGCGAAACTCGTTCTCTCCTTCATAATGTCTCGCATTGACTATTGCAATTCACTCCTGTCTGGTCTTCCTGCCTCCACCATTCACATCTTACAGCGCATTCAAAACAATGCTGTACGCCTTGTACTCAAAAAGAAAAAAGCTGACCACATATCTCCTCTCCTGGCACAACTTCACTGGCTCCCTGTATCAAAGCGCATACAATACAAACTAGACACCATGTGCTACAAAAGCCTCAATAACGCAGCCCCCGATTACCTGTCAAGCCTACTTGAGATCTATGTTCCCTCACGTACCCTCCACTCTGCCTCCAATCCTCTGACTTTTCGCTTTCCACGCACTAAGCTCAATACCTATGGTCCACGAGCCTTCTCTGTTTCTGGTCCACTCTCCTGGAACAAACTTCCTCTCTCAGTCCGTCAGCAACCTACTTTTGTCTCCTTCAAGTCCGCTCTCAAAACTCACCTTTTCTCCTCTGCATAAAATCCTAACCTCACTCAACCCCCCTCTGCAGCCTGTCTCCGCTCGGAGGGGAATCACTTTGTTATAATATATAATTGTATATGATATGCTCTCTATAATTTTCCATTGCTTTTATTCTTGCTTTTATTCTTTCTCCCCATTTATAGCCATGTGTGTGTGTGTGTGTGTGTGTGTGTGTGTGTGTGTGTGTGCGTGCGTGCGTGCGTGTGTGTGCGTGCGTGCGTGCGTGCGTGCGTGCGTGTGTGTCTGTTTCAGCGCTTAGATTTGATTTTGTCGAGATTTTGCGCTATATAAATATTGTAATTATTATTATTATTATTATAAAATACTGGACGGACGTGCAGAGTGGCTGAGAACAGAGAGGGTGGAAGATATACTTGCAGCGACAAGGGGTAGATTCGTATGGAGGTCCATGACCGCCAACGCCATGGGGCAGGGCACATGATGATGATGATGATGATGATCAATTACAACACTGTCATGATGATGCTTTAAAACCTGTTCAAAGACATGAGGTTTAAGTGGTATCACTAGTGGATGCACCTTATGCTGATGTTCTTGTCAGGTTGCTAGAATCGTGCTTTTTCCGCATTCAGTAACAAAACATAGTCTGAGTACCAACTAGAAACTTCAAAACAGTTCGTTTCGTATAATTTCTGACTGGTATTACTGTAGCTCCATCAATAATAAAAAAAAAGTTCAGGTGATGAGCGATATAAGACAAAACCATTAACAAAAATATCAAAGAGCAGAGGGCCTTGTACATATCCTTTTAGGACGCCTACTTTGACAATCCCTTCTGTCTTAAAAGAAGTATACTTTTCGACTTTTTTCCATTTCTTTCTTTCAACTAAGAATACAAGAACATATTAGTATATGAACTTATCTGACATACGCGGAGGTTCTTAAGAAGTATTTTACGGTCAACAAGACCAACAACTTTTTTTTCAGGTCTATAAATATTATACCACTCAGCTCTGAATTGTTAATAAATGACAGTAAAGTGAGTGATTGCCGTCTGACATGGGTGTTTAGGACGAAATCCTTATGATTCAAACAGAACAAATTGTGCTGGTTTATACACTTCTAATAGGTTATGATGGCTCAGAGAGGGAGAGAGGCAGACAAAGACAGGGCCACAGACTGGCCAGAGAGAGAGACAGAGAGAGAGAGAGAGAGAGAGAGAGACAGAGAGAGACACAGAGGAGAGAGAGAGAGAGAGAGAGAATGGAGAGGGATTAAGAGAGACACAGAAGATGATGATCATAATTTAGTTAAAATGTCTTTTGATTTTCATGTTATGATGCGTTGTGTTCTGCTAGCGAGCCACATAAGTCTTAGGAATTATCTCCCATGTACTGTAGAACTTCTCAAATCTAACACTGTTTGCGCTACCCATTCAGCTAGCATAAAAGCAGACACAGAGTACAAAAACTGTAAGCTCAGAACACTCCTCTACAATACATGGGAGATAATTCCTAAGAGTTATGTCCTTTGATTAATATTATAAAAATTCTCCCCTACTTCCCTCTCATTTCATCTGACTTTGTGTTTTACACCACCATGACGCTGACCTTGACAAACTGATAGGAGAGGCAGTCGCATCGCTCTGTGATGCCAAACAATAAAAAAACTTGCCGGATCTCTGAACGATACGAATGACCAGTTAGCACTGGCTTGCTTGCATATTGCTGGAGGATTGCACAATAACTGCAAGCAATATATACAGGTTGAAAGTTCATCAACGCAAACGGAAAGATCACTCATTCAATCTGTTTTCTAATGTGCTTTCTAACAGTATATCCATGAGCGGCTTTAGATATAACTGTCACTCTACAGAATTTCAAAATGTATGTCATTAAGCAGGTTAGTTGAACTTTTGAAACGTTATATTTGTTTAATATAAGTGTGACTGCATGAATACAGAAGGTAAGATATGACTTATAAATGCAGGCATATGTCCTCAGTACCAAGACAAAAATCATTTCTGTCTTCTTGAAAATGCAAATATAAAATAAAATCGAAATATTTGAACTTGGCTCGAAGAGACGGGTTTTTCTGTACTGTCACAGGGCTGTTGTCAAGGGAGCGGGCAGGTGCAAGAACAGAACACGCTGTCTCTTTATGACCCTTACCATCCACAGGCGATGATTTGTCAGATCGTCCCTGTCTGTATTCCATTCCGAATCTCTATCAAACCCTCTTGCCTTTCTACCTTCTCCTCTCCTTGATTAAAAGGTTACACATACACTTTCTTTATCCCTAACCTACTCTTAACAGGTGCGCAAGTCTTTTCTTCTTTCCAGCTGGCTCTATATAGTCTATAAACACCCACGTCTACGAAGCCCTAACCCCGCTAAAAGATTGCTCACACCGTCATGAATCATCCCATGCTCTTATCGATTCACACTACTTTTTATATCTATTTTATTTTCACATTCCTTCGTAGAAGTAATGAAACCACTTTCATAAAATGATTTAAGTCCGCTTGATCTATGGTGTCTTTTGATAATTTTGTTGTCTCTCTGTCTCTTTGTGCTGAGTGTATATGCTCAAGTACATGTAGCTTGCATGAGTGTGCTACAAACAAGGAGAAGAAGAGAATAGACAGATGACAGAGGACAAACAGAGAAATAAAAGGGGGAGAGAGAGACGGAGAGAGAGAGAGAGACGGAGAGAGAGAGAGAGACGGAAAAAGAGAGAGAGAAGGAGAGAGAGACAGACAGACAGACATAATAGACAGACAGAAGAGAGAGGGAGACAGACAGACAGACAGACAGACAGACACAGAGAGAGAGAGAGAGAGAGAGAGGGGGGGGGGTTGAAGCAGAAAAAAATCACTGACATTAAAATTTGAAGTAAACGGTTCAAGTCTTTTCTATCTGGAAAGAGCGAGAAAGAAACGCTAAAAAGTTCTCATCTTTATATTGTCTGTCCTCCATTGAATGTCACCATTAAGCCACAGTCATCTACATTCACCTGACAGTTGCTGCTGTCGTTTTTGTGGACGCTGTCTCTAGTGGAAATGTCACATAGGAAATAAAATGTATGCGCGCGCGCGCGCGCGCGCGTGTGTATGTGTTGTGTGTGTGTGTGTGTGTGTGTGTGTGTGTGTGTGTGTGTGTGTGTGTGTGTGTGTGTGTGTGTGAGGCATTTTCAGGAGTTTGGAAAAAATGGGAATGGGAATGGGTAAGGGGTATGGTAGAATGTGAGCGGTTCAGTGGATGTAAGGACTAAGAGGAATGCTTTTAATTTCTGCTGTCGTCGTTCCTCAATATCTTGGTCATTATATCTTCATTAACTCAACAGATCGTACAGTGTACCCCACACCACTTGCCATCTGTTTCAATTCCTTTTGTATCATCACACATAACCTGTTTTCAGGCGATGTACGCACATATGTAGATTAAACTTGCGTAAGGTAAACTGGTCTGAAGATAACAGCATTTTAAATCGCCAGTCCCCAGTCGACACACAAAAATGAAAACCAGGTAAAAACAGTACTCTACATGTACTCACGCCATAGTCAACAATCAGGACTAAAAAGCAATCCACATATTAGTCTGATGTAGAGACGACAGCAATCTCTGCAAAACGCATAGCAGAGGCTTTGGTTCTCACTTAGTTCATCACTTAGTTGCTCTGATTGCTCGGAAGACTGAACAGGTAATTGTAAAAAAAAGTGTTACCTCCCTTCCATCATCAGCAATACGAGTGTTGCTATGTGAGATCATCTAGGTCTCTTTCCGTTGGCCTCTGCATCTAACTCCTCTCACTTTGACCTGTTCCTCCTTTCCCTGATTCGTGCGATTTCCTCTTCCACTTCCTGACTTATCGTGCTTGGTTGGAAGCCGCGAATTTATTCTTTTCCTAGTTTGGTTGACTGTATCAATCTAGTTTCTTTCTTTCATGCACACACATTTACCAAACCCTTGCTACTTGCTGAAAGTTGCGTACATCTCTTTTAACCCTCCCAATCTCTTATTATTATTTTTTCTTACAAGTTATATTGCAGTAACATAAACTGATACGTCAACAAGAGATAAAGCAGCTTTTGGTAGTTTTGTTGTTAATCTCTCTCTCTGACACTGAAAGATAATTCGGGGCCATCAAAGGAGCAAAATCCAACTGGATGATGGATACAGAGGTAACTTGTTGTCAATGACACCGGGCCATAAGCACAGCGGGCAAATGAACGCAGTGTATCTGGCAACTTGTCGACTGGTCCTGTGCTGGCTTACTGACATCATCCACTCTGTTCTACCTGCTGTTTTATGCCAGGACAAAAACTGAGTGGGTCTCAGGACAGGGACTGAGGGGCTCACCAGTCGCGTAGTGTAGTGGTTAACGCAACAGTTGTTCCCCTGACCTTCTCTCTTCACTGTCACCATTTTGAATCCCATACATCTACCTAACTGCTACTGCAGTCGTTTATGTAGATGCTATCTCTGGTGGAGTAACGTGGGAGCAACAAGTACACAATCATACACATCAGCAGACAATGAAATGGTCTGGCCATTTGAACAGAGTAAAATCCCACCAGATTGCTCAAGAAGCATAAAATAAACAGATGTGTGGATCTAACGCCAGAAACAGACCCATGAAGAACTGGACCATGGGTGTAAAGGAGGCCTTGCCATCACACAGCATTTTCCCTCTTCAGGCCTTCCACTGTCCACTCTTTTCTCTCCACCACGTCAGTCACAGCACAAGGAAACAGATGAAAGAAGAAAGAAGAAGTCTTTCACACAGATGTCACAAAAGGAAGAAATAACACAAATAAAAAACAAAAAATGGTCAAGCCATTCTGGCAATCAATCCTCCGCCCCCCTTGTTTTTGAACTCCTCCCCCCCCCCTCCCTTATGTTTTTGTTTTGCAATAAAAAGAAATCCAAACTGTGTACTTCTCAAGATCACTGAAAGGCTTGAGCTGAAACAAAATTTAATGTAAAGCAAGAACAATGGTAAAATGTGAAAAAAGTGAAAACATTATAAATGTTGCCATAATCTTGTACCAAAACGTTTAAACTTAAACATTCATGACTTTTTAAACAACTACATCTTTTGCGGAAATATGACAAAAATCCGTTCAGAAACAGTCAAGAAAATCCTGATAACATCTTTTCTCTCTCTCTCTCTCTACCACACACACACACACACACACACACACACACACACACACACACAAGACACATACACACACACACATGCCACACACACACAACACCCCTCCGTCGAAACGAAACGATAGAAACTGAAAAAGGCAAGAAATGAGGGTGGTGACACAAAAGCAGCGTAGTACGTTGGAAAGAGTGGAGGGTAGAGTTAAGGGAGGGGAAAGGTAGAGCAGTGTGGGGTAGTATGTACGGTGAAAACAGGGTAGGGAAGGATGGAAATGGGAATATCCTCACAATGCGTGATCTGTTCATCGATTATTAGATTTCTGTTCACGCCACAGATCATGCTGTTTACATTTTGCCACCCCCAATGTGTGTCAATCATTTTATACCATCGAATGAAATCTGTCTGCCTGTCATCTTTTTAACCGATCAAAATAGACCAATGTTTCGTTACCAGAAACGTTAAATACGCAGCAAGTGTGCGAAATGTCTCTTTCATATGTCCCACAAGAATATGTGCTGTCTCCAGTGCTGTTCAGCCTGCATACAGCTGACTGTAGGAACAGACGTGAATGGAATCTGCTCATTAAAGCTGCAGATGACAGATGTCCTTAACAGAACTGATCAAGCAAGACTATCAGTGTTCATGATAGCTGTACATGTCCAAGGTACACAGGTACTGTATTGTACCCTTGATAACAAAGCAGCGAGCGAGAACTTTTCACCAGTTACGTTCAGAGGGACCAGTATGGAGCGAACAAACTTTAACTTACGCTACTTTGGCACCAGTTTTGATATAATGCTAACCTTCAGAAAACACGTAGAAACCATTACACTCAAATGCAAAAAACAAAGGCCTGTCAACCCGAAAACAATGACGAACAACACCATCTCCTTCAGCTACACCAAGCTGTAATACTGAGTGTCATCGATTATGGACTGGGCCTCACTACAATGTCTCAGACAAACCTGCTAAAACCAGACAGAATAGAAAATGAAGCAATGAAAGTGATCCTCGGAACAACAAAAGACACATCGACGGAGACAATGCGATACCTGCTTGACCTGCCTTCAATACAATCAATAACACAGAATACGAGAACAAGTGGAGGCATATTTCAGGGCATTGCAAAACCCATAAAACCCACTTCACGAAAGGGTCAGAACAGTAAAAGGCAGCAGACTCCAACAATGAATGGATCGAACAAGCAGAAGAATCCATTGAGCACGAGTGTCAACTGACAAAACTCAAAAGGACAAAGGAATGGGAAAACATCCAAACCATTTCAAAACAAAAATACAAACAAAAATCTAGGGAGATACTGTCGCCATTTTTCAGAAGTGAAAACAGATACAGAAATTCAGCTACTCATGGAGCAACTAAGTTGCTACCCAAAAGATGTAATCATATACACGGATGGCTCAATCAGCAATAACAAATCTAGATGGGGCTTCACTGTCAAACAGAATAGAAACACAATATATGAAGAAAATGTTACTATATCACAACCTCCAGTCTAACAATGGAAACTGAGCATTCACGTATGCATTACAATGGTTAACCCCACTGATGATGACATGAAAGAAAGTCATGCTTTCCATCGGACTCGAATAATATCCTGCAAAAAGTGCAAAATGGAGCAGGAACCCCAGAATGGCACAAAGTAATGAACAGTATCCATCTACAAAATCTCACGTGGATCTACTACCCCAGACACGTTGATGTTAAGGGAAATACACGTGCCGATAAATTTGCAGATAATGCCACTACAACAAAAAAAAACTCTCGATCTTGGAAAGTTTGAGGTCCTTAGACGCTTAAAATCGTATCTTCGTGAACAAAATGAGTCATACTATCGAACGTCTTACCTAAAAAGGAATAGATAGAGGAAATGGCCGAAAATCCACTATGAAAGGAAAACAAGAGCGATCATTAATCAGACCAACTTTGGTATCATCTCAAATGTAACACTGCGTAGACTTACAGCGTGGAGTGGGAAAGTGTTTGGGCTTTTCCTGAAACAGAGATGAAGGAAAAGTGAAGAAAGAGAAAAGACAAACTGGAGGACGGGGAAATTTGTTACACTGTTTGTTGATTGTTATCTATATGTCTGTAAGATTTTCATGATATTTGCCTACCTTTTGTTTTGTCATCTGGTGCATCCATGTAGGTTAGAGTATATGTGTTTCCTTTTTGTTGTTGTTGTGGTCGGCCGTCATGCTGTCATGTAACCAAGATTGTTCCAATGATAGACTGATAAATTACTAATAGAAGTTTGTATATAAGCTAGGTAAAATATAGGCTAGGTAGGACCTCAGGACCTGGACAGCTCACGACTTAAGGCTTGTGCCATGATCACAGTCACATGGCACCTGTGATGTGGAGGCGTCTTGGGAAACTGAAACTGAAACGGGAGATGGAGGGGGAGCGGGTGGCTGAAGACGGCGTAGAAGGAAGAAACCAAGAGAAAGAGTGGGAATAGGCAGAAGGAGGGGAAAGAACACAAAGGATGAGAACAGGTCATAATGGGAGGTGTACATATATGCGGGCTGGAAGTGAAGGGGGTTCTGAAGAAGTATCGAGATGGGATTAGTATCAGAGAGAGTGGGAAGGTAAAAGGCCAGATCAAAAAGGCAAAAAGTGTGTGTTTGTTGTGTGTGTGTGTGTGTGTGTGTGTGTGTGTGTGTGTGTGTGTGTGTGTGTGTGTGTGTGTGTGTGTGTTGTGTGGTGTGTTCTTTGATTTAACGTCTGTTCACTATGAGTTATATTAGATGGGGGGGAAATGGAGGATGGGAGGTGGGCGAGTTGGATTGGGGGCAGAGGGGAGACACGAGTATGAGACATGAGTAAGCGGGTAAATATAAAAATGGAACAAGATCTTAACACTAACAATTAACATTAACAATGCGAAGGGAAAATTTAACGCTAAAGTACAAACTTTATAAACTTAAAGCAATACATTAACAGGACTGTGAACCAATGATTCTGAAATTTTAACTGACAAAGATTGATCTGAAGTTACTTCTTTAAAATGAGTTTCAGAATAGTTTTCTTGTATAAACATTTTTGGTAAAAGAGAACGTAGCATTTTGCAGTACAATAAACAGTGAAACAGTGTGAATTGTTCTCCGCAAATACACTTGATATTTTTACAATATTTTGTTTTCAACGCGTTTAGCTGAATACGAAAATGAACAGCAACAATCGATCTCGAATGATATACGGAAGAATACTGCAATTTTTTACATACATTTTGAAAAGAATGTTTTATCATTTGTTGTGTCACAAACTTTTCATTTAAATGTTCATGAAAACGAATCCATGAGGCTGATTCTAGCAAGCCGCAAGCTTCTTTTACGGAAGTTTTAATACGTAATTTTATAGTATTATCAGTGTTTGGAAAAATTATTATCCCCCAAATCCCCAAAGATATGTCAAAATCAATTTTCATTGCACTTCCAAAGAAGACAGGGGCTATAGAATGCGAACTCCATCGCACAATCAGTTTGATGAGTCATGTAACAAAAATCCTGTTAAGAATAATCATGATGAGGACAAGGAATAGAATCAAAAGAGAAATAGCAGAAGAACAGTGTGGATTTGTGGAAGGGAAAAGAACTATTAATGCCATATACATCCTAAGAACTATCATAGAGAGGTCAATTGAGATGAATAAGGATTTGTATTTATGCTTTGTTGACTATACCAAGGCTTTCGATCGGGTACGACATGATGAATTGATCAACCAGCTGGAGAGACTCAATGTTGATGTTAAAGATCTACGAATAATCAGGAATATGTACTGGGAACAAACAGCTGCAATGAGAATAGAAAACAATATAAGCTCTTTTCAAAACATCAAAAGAGGAGTCAGACAGGGTTGTGTTTTGTCACCAGATCTGTTTTCACTATATAGCGAAAACATCATGAGAAACCTAGAAGAAGATCCTGGATTAAAGATTGGAGGGAAAATGATAAACAACATTCGGTACGCAGATGACACCGTGCTAATTGCAGAAAATGAAAGGGACCTACAAAACCTTGTGAATATACTAGAAACAGAAAGCAAAGGTAAGGGGGCTGGAACTAAACAGCAGGAAGACTGAAGTCATGGTGATCAGTAAAAAACATGAAATCCCCTCATGCAAAATAAAAACAAATGGCACAACCTTGATACAGGTTAATAAGTTCAAATACCTGGGAACAGTTATTTCATCAGACGGCAGAAGCACATCGGAAATAGCTGGCAGAATCGGCCAAGCCAAAACAGCATTCAAGAAGATGACAAGCATTCTTACCAACAAATGCCTATTAATTAACATCAGAAAGAGAGTCCTTGAATGTTATATAGAACCAATACTGTTGTACGGATGCGAGGCGTGGACAGTCAGCAAGCAAAGCCAGAGCAGGATCGAGGCAGCCGAGATGTGGTTTCTCAGAAGAATGTTGAGAGTTCCATGGACAGCAAAGAAAACAAACGAGACAGTCTTGATGGAGGCAGACACAAATAGATCACTCATACGGAAAATTAGGAAAAGACAAGCAACATTTATAGGCCATTTTATGAGGAAGGGGAATTTGGAGCACCTGGTCACAACGGGAAAGCTGGAGGGAAAGAGAGCACCAGATAGACCCAGAGAGAGAATGCTGGACGGACTTGCAGAGTGGCTGGGGATGAAGAGGGTGGGGGAGATGCTGGGGGTAATGAGAGATAGAGATGGTTGGAAGTCCATGGTCGCCAACGCCATGCGGCAGGGCACCTGATGATGATGATGATGATGATCAGTGTTGTGTGCACCTTGCTTAGCTGCTCTGTCTACTACTTCGTGAAGACCAACGTGAGAAGGCACCCAGCGTAAACTGAAATCTGTACCTTTTGTCCTTAAACGATGTATGAGATGATTTGCCTCAGTAATTAAGTCAGGTGTTGTGTCTGTATCAAAAGACTGTAAGGCACACACACGCACACGCGCGAGCACACATACAGACACATACACACATACAAACACACATGATCAATACCGTCGCTACATTTCACGTGAAAAATGCATGTCACAAGGATTTTGCGTTGGTTTCTCTTGAAATGAGCTCAAGATATTTCTGTTCATCTTTTTTGTTAGTTCAGCTCTAATTCACCAATCGTTCAGCGACCAATGCAGTTGGGTGTGTGTGCGGCCCAGTTTTTTTTCTTTTTCTTTTATTCCTTATTGTAGAGAGATCACTTGTAGCTGTATAACCCCTATTCCACAAATAGGATAAGTCTATTTTGGATTATTTCTTTAGTCTAGATTTAGATCAAGTCTAGTTTAGATTATTTCTTTCCTTCTTATTAGGCATTATCATTTTCTAAATCATTATTACATTTTGATTTAGCTTGTTAGTTTATTGTTTACAGTGACTCTAAAACTTACTTTTAAGTCAACTTGAAAATGGACTTTATGTGATTTGTAAATTACTGAAGCACATAAGTTATGGTATAGTTATTGAGTAATGTTTCTTGGTGTGTTTCAGGGTTTATTTTCTGTCACATTTATGCCTCTTACAATAAAGAAACTGGGAACGAACCCAACAGGACTCAAATAAATTCTGTAAGAGTGTGGTCCTGTCACAAGTGGCGCCCAATAAGGGACTTCATGCTGTGGAATTGACATCAGGATTTCCAAGTGTTATCCCCATTCTTCCTATCTTCCATTTCCTTTTGACACCCCCCTTACCCCCCTGCCAGCAAGTTTTGTATCCAAAGAGGATCGCCATAGCTGAAGAAATTCTGGTGTCTAGGGATGAAAAGAGGCTCCTGGAGGCCTTCAGGACTTTGGGCGTGAAACCGAAGGCGGATACCATGGAAGACCTGGAAGACTGGATGCAGGCTTACGTAGCCTCCAGTTCAACTGAAGCAGCGTCCCAGGATGTGAAGCAGGAAAGCAAAGTCGATGAAGCAGCACTCCCCAAGGTGTGGCAACATCAACCACGCATCTCACCATTCAGCGGCAGTTGTGGCAAAGACCCGGAGGCAACATATGACCTCTGGAAGTATGAAGTTTCCTGTCTCCAGGCCAAGTCATCCTACAGTGACTCTGTCATCCTAGAATGCATCAGGAGGTCTCTGCGGGGTGAGGCCGCGAGGGCGGCGATGCGGTTGGGGCCAAAGGTCACGCTCCCACAACTTCTCAACAAATTTGAGAGTGTGTATGAGACAGTGCAGCTTCAACAGACAGTTCTAGCAGAATTCTACAGCGCTCTCTAGCATGAAGAAGAAGACACACCACAGTGGAGCTGTCGGCTGGAAGATCTCCTGGCCAGGGCTATAGAGGTTGGCCAGGTCGACTCTGCACAGGCCAACGAGATGTTACGCTGCATGCTATGGACAGGTCTGAGGCCAGACCTCAAGGATCGTACAGCCCACAAGTTTGACACGGTCAAAGACGTTGATGAACTGCGCAAAGCCATCCGTCAAGTAGAGGAAGACGTTTGACCCATTCGGAAGGCAACAGTCAAGACAGCCCAAGCTGATCCACTAGACAATATTGCAGCCCAGCTGAAGAAGATGTCTGCAGAGATCAACTCTTTGAAACAGGAACTACGACAGAAAACTGCAGCCACATCATGTCAATATCTCAAGATTAACAGGGGTGCACTGCCTCCTGCAACTCCTCAGTGGAGAGGAGCTACGCCCCAGGGTGGTGGGAGCAGACGTCATCGTCCTGGCTGGACCGAGGAAGGAACAATCTGCTACCGCTGTGGGGAGAAGGGGCATGTGCAGGTTGGGTGTCATGTACGCTTGGATCATCGCCGCCATTTAAACTTCCGCCAGTCTGCAGGCGAGGGCAGCCTGTGGACGTTGAGCTTGCAAGTCCATCTTCAAACAGCACCCTGGTCGGCGGCAGTACCTACGTCACCATCACCGTGGAGGGGACAGGGACAACTGCTCTTTTGGACACTGGAGCCACTGTGTCTATGGTGTCAGCAAGCTTTCATAAAGACAAGCTGTCCCATCTGCCCATCAATCCTCTGAACGACTTACTGCGCATAGAGTGTGCGGACGGTGAACTTCTGCCATACTCAGGGTACACTGAAGCATCTGTGAGCGTTACTGGAGCTGGACTGGATGTGAGGCTAGGCTGCCTTGTCTCTTCCTGGTGTTTCCAGACAGCAAGTTCAGCAGCAAGGTTCCTGTGCTGTTGGGTACAAATGTGCTAGAGCAGGTCATGGAGAGGATGCAGAGGAAGCATGGCAACCGTTGCCTGCAGGTGGCCAGACTCCATAATCTCTGGTACCTGTCGTTCAGGTGCATGTCCCTGAGGAAGAGAGAGCTCTGCCGAAGCAAGAACAGACTGGCTGTTGTCAAGAATGGGATAACCGCAGTATCCTCATTGAACCAAACAGCACCCACGTTCTGCAAGGTGTCGTAGACCAAGCATTGGACTACAAGCCAACCTGCGCTTTATTGCAGCAAGTAAGAGAAGACGCTGATCTGGCTTTGCAAGACATCGCTCCAACAATAGTCAACTACCAGGGCAAGAAGACAGGGCTAATAGATGTTCATATCTCAAATGTCACAACCCAGACTGTGGTAGTACCTCCTCATGCCGTGCTTTGTGAACTTTAACCAGTGAGCAGAGCAAGCAGTGACGATATTGTTGGCAAGTGGCGACCAGCACCTTCCCACATGGACAAAATGACAATTTCACCTGAAGGATTAACCAGTGAGCAGCTCAGGCAGCTTCAGAGCTTGCTGAAAGCCCACCCAGACTGTTTTGTGCAACATGATGCTGATGTTGGGCATACGACAAGAATGCCCCACCATATCCACCTCACCAATGAGACGCCTTTCAAGGAACGCCATCGCTTCATTCCACCAGGATGTACGAGGAAGTAAAGACCCATCTACAACAGCTTTTGGACAGCGGTGTTATTCGGCCATCTCACTCTCCCCGGTCGTCAAACGTCGTGCTTGTCAAAAAGAAAGATGGATCTTTGAGACTGTGTGTCGACTTCCATCAGCTAAATGCACGTACTGTGAAAGACTCCTATGCCCTTCCCTGCATTGAAGACTTGCTGAACAGCCTTTCTGGAGCGAAGTACTTCTCAGTGGTGGACATGAAAAGTGTGTACCATCAAATTGACATTGCAGAAGAGCATCGTGAGAGAACTGCCTTCACTGTAGCCCCATTTGGATTCTTCGAGTTCACCAGACTGGCCATGGGACTTGTCAATGCACCTGCCACTTACCAGAGACTTATGGAGGACTGTCTAGGTGACCTCCACCTCAATATCTGCTTGGTATTCTTGGACGATGTGATTGTCTTCTCAAAGACCTTTCAAGAACACATGAAGCATCTTGAGAGAGTCCTCCTACGCCTGAAGGACTGTGGACTGAAGCTGAACCCAAAGAAATGTTCCTTCTGTCAAGAAAAGGTCCGCTATGTTGGGCACATCGTGTCTGCCAAAGGCATTGAGGCAGATCCAGAGAAGTGCAGCCATGTCGTCAACTGGCCAATTCTCAGGACTCCAGAGGAAGTTCGCAAATTTCTCGGATTTTCTGGGTACTACAGGCGCTATGTGAAAGACTACAGCAAAATCGCAAAACCCCTCACAGAACTCATGCCCAAACCAAAAGCGAAGAAAGGAAAGAAAACAAAGAACATCAAGACAACCACCAAGTGGGTCTGGGGCACAGAACAACAAGAAGCCTTTGACAGGCTGAAAGAGTGCCTGGTGTCACCACCATCCTTGGTTTCCCTGACTACAACAGACGGTTTGAGCTCCACACTGATGCATGTGGATCGGGACTTGGGGCCGTGCTGTGTCAGGAACAGGAAGGTGGGAAGCGAGTCATCAGCTTTGCCAGTCGTGGACTAAGCAAGAGTGAGCGGAACTACCCAGCCCACAAACTTGAGTTTCTGGCACTTAAGTGGGCTGTCACTGACAAGTTCAAGGACTACCTGTATGGTAACTCTTTCACTGTGTACACGGACAATAATCCGCTGACTTATGTGCTGACCACTGCAAGACTGGATGCCACGGGTCACAGGTGGCTGGCAGCTCTGACATCATTTGACTTTGACATTCGCTATCGTCCAGGACTGAACAATACGGATGCAGATGCCCTGTCACGGTTGCCTGAGCTATAGTCATCAGAACAAGGACACCAACTTGTGCCTGTGGAATCTGTCAGGGCAGTCAGCAGCCAGCAGCTTATGTGGAGTGTTTGGCCGTGGCAGCTGAAGTCGTTGACAGCTGTGCACCAGTGGGTCTGAGCCTGCAGACTCTCACCCCAGATCAGCTTCAGGTAGCTCAGAGACAAGACCCAGCAATAAAGTCACTGATCAACTCTTTGCAGACGCATCCCAGGTCGCACGAAATACAGAAGCTCGAGCTGATCAACGGAGTCCTGTACCGCAATGTCCAAATCAACGACCAGCCAAGGAAGCAGCTGATACTACCTGCAAGGTACATCAGCCACGTGCTTACCAGTTTACACAACGAAACTGGCCACCCAGGACGTGACAGATCGTTGAGTCTCATCCGTGACAGATTCTTCTGGCCAGGCATGTCCAAAGACGTTGATACTGGATCCAGCAATGCCAACGCTGCCTAGGCCGGAAGACTCCCACCAACAGCCGTGCACCACTGGTCAACACTGTCAGCACTGGCCCACTGATCTGGTGTGCATGGACTACCTGACTCTGGAACCATCCAAGGGAGGTCATCAGCATGTGCTGGTCATCACAGATCACTTCACAAGGTTCGCGTTTGCTGTCCCAACACGAAACCAGACTGCACGTACCACAGCTGAGGCCTTCTTCAACCACTTTGTTGTGCACTACGGCATGCCCAAGCGTCTACACTCTGATCAAGGTGCCAACTTTGAGAGTTGAATCATCAAAGAGCTCTGTGGTATCTTTGGAAGCGCCAAGTCATATACCACACCCTACCACCCCATGGGCAACGGGATGTGTGAACGTTTCAACAGAACCCTCATGGACATGCTGGGAACTCTGGAACCGGAACAGAAACGAGACTGGAAGAGCCATGTTGGACCTCTAGTGTATGCCTACAAATGTACGCGACATGAGTCCACAGGGTTTTCCCCCTTTGTGTTGATGTTTGGTCGTGACCCTCGTCTGCCTATAGATGTTGCCTTTGGACTGACCTGCAATGACCGGACAAAGTCCCCCTCAACACACACATGGAGTCACTTCGTTCTTGCCTGAAGGAGTCCTTTGAGTTGGCTACCGTGGCAGCAGACAAGGCTCGAGTCAAGCAAAAGAAACACTATGACAAGAGAGTCAGAGGTGCCAATGTAGAGGTTGGTGATCGGGTCCTTGTCAAGATTATGGCATTCGACGGAAAACATAAACTGTCAGACAAGTGGGAGGAAGCAGTCTATCGGGTGTTAGACCAACCAAACTTGGACATCCCAGTGTATGTGGTCCAGAAGGAAGACAGAACTGGGAAAAAGAGAACACTGCATCGCAATCTGCTGTTGCCTTTGGGAAGCATCGAGGAGAGGCCAGTGCTCACCAAGGGGCATTCCAACAGCAGAGACCATCAAAGACGTCAAACTCGCACACAGAGAAAATCCAAGCAGCAACACTGTGACAGTGAAGCAACAGACACTGAGGACAGTAGTGAGCAGGAAGGAGTGATGTTGGATGACGGCAAGCATTTTGCAGCAGAGGCAGCTCAACCAACTGCATCAGAAGGGAATCAGGCTGCAGCTGAAGATCAGATGGCAGCTGAAGAGGAGACGGGTACCCAGGAACCTCTTCAAGAAGTGGAGGATCTGCACAACATGGGTCAAAACAATGAGTCCACATCAGAACGTGATGACACTGTGCCTAAGACTGTTACTGGAGACAGCGACGGTGAAGGAGAGGTGCAGTCATCATCTGTATCACACCCTCATCCATCAGGTGGCCCGCCAGTGCCGGCTCCTCATCGGTCAACAAGGGGCCGGGATCAACCTCAGTGGATGAAGTCAGGAGACTTTGTTATGCTTCACCAGACAGCGCAGCCAGTCTGGCTGAATAGTGTGGAGTATCTGATGAAAGAAACTGACACATTGAAGGAAATGCCAGAATGGATGGAAAAAGCAGTTGTAAATAAGATTTTAGGATAATGTGACTTTGGGATAATGTGACAAGTAGATAAAGCCAAGATTTCATAATTAATGGGTTTTTTCATTCTTGCAAAATGTCGGGGACGCCATTTCTTTTTATCAGAGGGGTGTACGTGACCCGCGCACACATACAGACACATACACACATACAAACACACATGATCAATACCGTCGCTACATTTCACGTGAGAAATGGATGTCACAAGGATTTTGCGTTGGTTTCTTTTGAAATGAGCTCAAGATATTTCTGTTCATCTTTTTTGTTAGTTCAGCTCTAATTCACCAATCGTTCAGTGACCAATGCAGTTGGGTATGTGTGCGGCCCTGTTTTTTTTTTATTCCTTATTGTAGAGACATCACTTGTAGCTGATGTAGCTTATGTGTATAACCCCTATTCCACAAATAGGGCAAGTCTATTTTGGATTATTTCTTTAGTCTAGATTTAGATCAAGTCTAGTTTAGATTATTTCTTTCCTTCTTATTAGGCATTATCATTTTCTAAATCATTATTACATTTTGATTTAGCTTGTTAGTTTATTGTTTACAGTGACTCTAAAACTTACTTTTGAGTCAACTTGAAAATGGACTTTATTGTGATTTGTAAATTACTGAAGCACATAAGTTATGATATAGTTATTGAGTAATGTTTCTTGGTGTGTTTCAGGGTTTATTTTCTGTCATATTTATGCCTCTTACAATAAAGAAACTGGGAACGAACCCAACAGGACTCAAATAAATTCTGTAAGAATGTGGTCCTGTCACATACAGATATATTTGGCCCAATGAAAAATGACTTTTGTATTTTAAATTTTGGAACATAAAACGCTGCTCCAGCAGATTTATTTTCTAAGACTGACCCATCGGTAAAAATATGGAGGTGGGTACGGTAATTTTCATCGACGTGTTCTCTCACTGTGCATATCGAAATGTTAATATTTTCATATTTCTTAGCATCTGTATAATCAATATCAAAAGTGGCTTTAAGCATTTCCCATGTAGGGATAGGCGTTGTGGATGGTGTCTCAGCTATTTCATCCAAATTTATGTTAGACTGTTTGACTAAGTCAGATACATAAGTATCAACAGTCATTTGTGATGAAATGTTGCTTGTGGATGATTTTATTACACTGGGTGTTAGCTTTTTTCATTTCCATGTGATTGTCCGGTTTTCTGCTTTTGATGTAGATTTTGAATTTATCTTTTTTATACTGAACTGCTTTCTCACATGCCTCTGTCCATCAAACATTACCCAAACGATTATTGGACTTCAAACTTTTGAGTTTTGGGATGGAGAGGCCTGCAGCAGCTAGAACTGACTCCTGGAACTTAGAAAACATAACGTCTACATTTTCACTTTAATAATGCTTATATTCTTGTTTAGCAAGAGCAGTCTGAAACAAGGACCAATCAGCACGCATGTAATTATATTTAGGTATAATGTCAGGAGTGCTGTCTTTCATCCTGATGTTGTCATTAGTTATTGTTATGATGATAGGTAAGTGATCACTTCCCAAAGTAACTCTGTGAGTGTCCCAGATACAGCATGGTACTAATTCTGGTGATATTAGTGACAGATCGATGGCTGCTGCCCGGTGTTTGGAAACATCAGGAATTCTGGTGACACTCCCATCATTCAAAAGGTAAAGCGCACTGTCAACTATATTTTCTCCTAAACGATTGCTTGTAACAGTACAAAAATCTTTTCCCCAAAACGGGGAGTGGGAATTAAAGTCTCCACCTATTAGCCATCTACCGTGCTGCAGATCCGGAATCGTACGCAGCCATTCTGTGTTGTGGTCATTTGGACCTGTTGGCAGGTAGACTGACAAAACGTTCAGGATGAAAGAATTACTGGATTGTACTGTAGCGGCATAAGCGTGTAAGTCTTCAGTTGATGTTAAAACTGGGGAATTAAATATGTGATACTGCAACTCTTTAAGTATGTATATCGCAGTAGCTACCTTCTTCCCGGGATTTCCTAAGTCATATATTGGAGGATAATAATAATTTTGGAAATTGGGAAGTTTGGTTGGGATAACATTAAGCGACTGCAAAATTAAAACTTCACACTGATTCGATGAGAGAAAATGTTCCTGGTATGCGGAATTGGTGGAAATAGATCTACAATTCCACTGCAAAAATTTGATTTGTGATTGTTGGCACAATTTCATTGTTGGCTAATCTCTTATGTTAAATTAAAGGTTATTCGTTTGATGATCACGAATACTTTGGTTTTCTGCGTACGAGAAAAAATAGCCAGAATGAAAACATTAACTACTTAGACTACTAATGAAAGGTAGGGGGGGGGGGGGGATGTAGTTAAAACTATGGGAAAAAGTCTTTCTAATAGAGAAAATAGGTAGATTATGAACAGAAACAAATAACAAATAAATAAAACAATGGTATACACGCCGTCAAATGTACGGAGATTATAGTCTGACTGAGTCCTGGTAGTCTGACTAAGTAAATCCTAGCGTTTATATACTTTCATCAAGGGAATTGTCAGAGATGATGAGGAAAAAGTCCTGTGACAAGAAACGTTGATAACTGTAGATATACTAAAACATATCATATTGCAGCCACCACGGTTCGTAGTTGTTAAAATGGTGGAACCTTCCTCGGGGGAATCTAGAGGAGTGTAGCCGTGAAGAACGTGATCGTGTTGTTCTCCTAGGGGCTCCCAAAACAGATCCCGAACGTGTTTTCCCAAGTTCCCTGCTATCACGCTGCTTCCTCTGGCAGTGGGGTGTATATTGTCGTGAAGAAACTGCTGGTTAGTAGTAAAGTACGAAGGTTTTCGTGGGAGACAAAAGATATGTTTTTGATGTCAACAAGCTCAGCAGATAAGAAAGCGTTGAGCAAATTCCGCTGAACCTCCATACGTGCATGACGTACAGGGGCGACCAAGTAGTGAGATGTTGAATTGTTGTTGCGATACTTTTATTTAGTTCGTGGACACCACAATGGAAAACGATACAGTCCGCAGGATTGTCAAATTGAGATAGAGTCATGTCTAAAGAGCCTTTTATGTCATGAATGTTATTTACAGCACACGAGTCTCCTTTGAAACCGTAAGATCGTCCCAGTCTTCTTGAGTTTACATCTCTCAACACCGAATCGTGGACAGTCAGAACATACGGAAAGGTCGTGGTTCTTATTACGTTGTTCTGATATCTGCGGAGGGTGTGACGTTGCATGTTTGCCCTGTGAGGTGACGTCTTTAGCTTTTTTGATATCATGATGTTCTTTCCCGTCTTTGGTTTTCTTTTCGGGCACTGTTTTCGCTTGCTTTGAGTTATTCCTGCTACATTTTGTTTCGTTTGATTTTTGTGGCTATTGGTTGTCCTGCCTGCGTGTGTGTTTTTGTTTAAAGGGGCAGCGGGAAGTAGATCGGAAGTCACTTGAATTCAAACGTTTGCCGAAGCAACATCCGCTGTCTGCTCTGAGTTAATTACAGATTTCGGACGCTGTCGGAGAGCAACCTGGCTCATATTTGTCACACAGTACAATCTCAATCCCTGCTTTTAAACTGTTGTTATATTTTTATCGAAAAATGTGCGTATATGCATTTATTAGGAAATTAAAATCTGAATTGGACGAACTTAGAGGCGGGGCTACAAAACATGACGGGACATCTGACAGGCACGCCATCCAAAAATAGAAAAGCAACGAAGGCATGTTGTCGCAACACACACACACACACACACACCTGAAAGGCCTACAATATAGACGTCCAGAGAATTAAACGATCAGCTTAATTAAAATTGTGTAGTGTATGAAAAGAAATCAAGCACATGCAATATCTATATGCACACACAAGCTGTGCGCACATACACCATACTCATACACACACAGACACATACACACACACACATACATCGGAATACGAATACAGCACTGACATGTCACCACCACTTATGTCCCATGTACGGCTTACCAGGTGGGTTAGGGAACAAGTCTTACAAGCGACAGCACACAGTCTGGCATTATCTCACGAAGGGCTGTCACCACACATTCATCTACACCATCACGCCCCATAGTCACCCATTTCTTTTGAAAATATTGTGGATGTCTCCACGCATTCCTAGAATTTAATAATAGTATGTTCCAAAATTTTCTATATATCTGTTTCCTAAGTCCAGAATTCCTAACATGTGCTGACTTGTCCATTACCCAGCCACCTCTGACTGTTTGCAGTAACACACAGCTCACAAAAACAAAACTGGCATCTGCCCTAACTGCATGCTGTAAACTAACACTAGATCTATCACCTATACTGACACTAGCACCAGATGAGGAACACACTACATCTGTCCCCAGCGTAAATCTATAACTTGCTGAGGACAGTGTAGCCACTGAAGTAGGTGTACAAGATGCTGTGGTATCTACACAGGAGATGTTGGCAACACACACAGAACTACTCTCACTGACACTGTCAGCTTCACTGATTGTAACTTGTGATAGCACTTCACATTTCCACTTCCAACCACAGTTTTCAAACAGTTGCCTTACAGCCTCCTTCTTTTCTTCGTTTATATCCAGCAATAATAAATTAAAATTCATTATTTCGTCAAAGACAAACTCTCTCAAATTAGACGTGTGCGTTTTTCAGTAGAACCCAGAAAGAATGAGCGCGCAAATTTGCTTACAGACAATGATAGGTCTGACCACAGATTTCTAGTGCTATTTCTTTCACACCGTGAGAGAGGCCAAACATGGGATAGCAGTCATGCAGTTTCCATTAGCACCATCCTTTCCTTCTCATCTTTTGTTCTCATTCTCAGCAAGGTTCAAGTAACTTACATAGATCTACTGGATCTCCTAGTCAAGGCCCCAGTTACCGTGTGCCAGACCGGAGTGTAATCAATTGTTTAGGGGTGAAGGGATGAGGTTATCAATCTGTAATTTAGATCTGCGCACGAAGTCAGGGGCTCTCAACAGTAATAATGCAGCGTGTGTGTATGACAAACTGTCGAGAAATAAAAAGACTTCTGATCAAATGATCACACTATTTGATAAATAGTCTTGAACACAAACTGATGTCCCCCCGTCCAAACTTTGGTTATGCCCCAGGCAGGAGACAACCAGGACTGCGGAGATAGTGTGGAGTGTACTGATTCCCATTGAAGGAGGGCCAAGCTATAATTTCTCTATTATTGCTGGATATTAACGAAGAAAAGAAGGAGGCTGTAAGACAACTGTTTGAAAGCTGTGGTTGGGAGTGGAAATGTGAAGTGCTATCACAAGTTACAATCAGTGAAGCTGACAGTGTCAGTGAGAGTAGTTCTGTGTGTGTTGCTAACATCTCCTGTGTAGATACCACAGCATCTTGTACACCTACTTTCAGTGTGTTCCTCACCTGGTGCTAGTGTCAGTGTAGGTGATAGATCTAGTGTTAGTTTGCAGCATGCAGTTAGTCAGGGCAGATGCCAGTTTTGTTTTTGTGAGCTGTGTGTTACTGCAAACTGTCAGAGGTGGCTGGGTAATGGACAAGTCAGCACATGTTAGGAATTCTGGACTTAGGAAACATATATAGAAAATTTTGGAACATACTATTATTAAATTCTAGGAATGCGTGGAGACATCCACAATATTTTCAAAAGAAATGGGTAACTATGGGGTGTGATGGTGTAGGTGAATGTGTGGTGACAGCCCTTCGTGAGATAATGCCAGACTGTGCGCAGTCGCTTGTAGACTACAGGTCAGTCTTGTGTTCGTATTGTGCTCCGATGTGTGTGTGTGTGTGTGTGTATGTGTCTGTGTGTGTATGAGTACGGTGTATGTGCGCATAGCTTGTGTGTGCATATAGATCTATTGCATGTGCTTGGTTTCTTTTCATACACTACACAATTTTAATTAAGCTGATCGTTTAATTCTCTGGACATCTATATTGTAGGCCTTTCAGGTGTATGTGTGTGTGTGTGTTGCGACAACATGCCTTCGTTGCTTTTCTTTCCACGTGCTTTTCTATTTTTGGATGGTGTGCCTGTCAGATGTCTCGTCATGTTTTGTAGCCCCGCCTCTAAGTTCGTCCAATTCCTAATAAATGCATATACGCATATTTTCGATAAAAATATAACAACAGTTTAAAAGCAGGGATTGAGATTGTACTATGTGACAAATATGAGCCAGGCAGTTCTCCGACAGCGTCCGATCTACTTCCCGCCTTATATAGTCCTGCAGTAGATCGGAAGTCACTTGAATTCAAACGTT
>CM060311.1:51297691-51327691 GCA_030674185.1 Monoplex corrugatus
GTTTGATGGGTCCCTTCTCCCCTTTCCCTGTTTCAAGATCTTGTCAGCGCAGATGGTTTTGTGCAGGCGAAGGAAATCTGTCAGATGATTGCTGGCATATTTGGGTGGAGCGCATATGGAACTGTCTGAACTGGTGAATTCCTTTTGAAATTATTCCAATAACTCCAACAGCACTGCGGTGTTCGTGCTAACAATGGAAGTCACCACAAAAACAGCAACAACAACAAAATGAAAACGAATGGAGAGATTGTGTACGTGTTTCCTAATGAATTTTCAATCTGCCAAGACACGAATTTCACCAGGCCTGGAGATGACAAGGTTCTCTGTGAGGCCATCAGCTAGTTACTGGATTTCTGGGAAGAGGGGGATAGAACAAGCAAAGAAATCTTTTTTTCATCTTCACCATTAAAGATGTGTGTGCAATCGTCCTTGTTTCTACAGGCTCTGACTCCATATCCCATCCTCCCCTTCAATCCTCATCCATGTCTCCAGCACCTCTGGCCCTCTATCCTAACCTCCTCCATTTCAATCTCTTCCACTCCCTGATTTAAAGGTTACCGACACAACTTTCACTCTCCTCTCCCCTTTTCATTCCAAGCCTGTCCTTGTCTAAAACTGACATATACCTATAGATCACTTCTGGCTTCCCCTTCACATCTACCTTCCACTAAACCCCTGCTTCTAGTTAAAGACTGCACTTATTCTTCCTCGTCCTATATCTTCCTACGGCCTTCTTGACTTGATGTGGTAAAACACGTCTCCTGTAATTGATTTTTTCTTTGTTACACTACAATGACATGTCAGCATAATTTTAGACATAGCTTTGGTAATGTCTTACATATTTCCCTTCATGACATTTTCCATCCAATGAATATCGTTATTTCGCCAGCCGCCTACATGACCTCTTCCCTCAACTGAATGTCGCCATTTAACCCAAACATCTTCATTCTACTGAATGTCGCCATTTAACCCAAACATCTTCCTTCTACTGAATGTCGCCAATTAGCCCAAACATCTTCCCTCTACTGAATATCGCCAGTTAGCCCAAACATCTTCCTTCTACTGAATGTTGCCATTTAGCCCAAACATCTTCCTTCTACTGAATGTCGCCAATTAGCCCAAACATCTTCCCTCTAGTGAATATCGCCAATTAGCCCAAACATCTTCCCTCTACTGAATGTTGCCATTTAGCCCAAACATCTTCCTTCTACTGGATGTCGCCAATTAGCCCAAACATCTCCCCTCTACTGAATGTTGCCAATAAGCCCAAACATCTTCCTTCTACTGAATGTCGCTATTTAGCCCAAACATTTTCCCTCTACTGAATGTCACCAATTAGCCCAAACATCTTCCCTTTACTGAATGTCGCCAATAAGCCCAAACATCTTTCTTCTACTGAATGTCGCCAATTAGCCCATACATCTTCCTTCCGCTGAATGTCGCCATCTAGCCCAAACATCTTCCCTCTACTGAATGTCGCCAATTAACCCAAACATCTTCCCTCTACTGAATGTCGCCATTTAGCCAAAACATCTTCCCTCCACTGAATGTCGCCATTTAGCCCAAACATCTTCCCTTTACTGAATGTCGCCATTTAGCCCAAACATCTTCCCTCCACTGAATGTTGCCATTTAGCCCAAACATCTTCCTTCTACTGGATGTCGCCAATTAGCCAGTCACCTGTATGAACTCTTCCCGCCACTGAATGTCACAATACACAGTCACTGACATGAAATCTTCCTGCCAAAAATGTCACTATTTATCCACAGTCATCACAGAATGCCCTTTCCATTTTCTCTACAGTTACCTATGCCCACTTCACTACTACTGTCTGTTTTTGTGTGTGTGAATGCTGTCTTTGCTGGAGATGCCACAATTAATGAATCTAAAAACACACACCAGGCAGTCAATACAATCTATCTATAGAAACATGTGCAGAAAAAAAAGAATCGTATGAACAAATGATTTGACATACAAATGTCCAAAGTTTTAAGAAGACAAGAGAAACTCTTCACAACGAGAGAACAGATTCGGAAAAAAGCAGGATTTGTATTAAGAACATTAAAAACAGTAGAATCCAGAAACACATGGGGTTGAGGTAGACTATTCAAAATCTTTGCAGAAAGCTTGGTCCAGTACGAGTTTTAGATACGTCATTCAGAGAAGAACGTTTCGGCAAGCAAATAAAAATGACATAATCTGCATCCCAAAACCTGACAAACCAACAGAATACGTGACAAACTGGAGGCCTGTTTCACTATTATCAGTATTATGTAAGTCTGGAACTGTGTGCATTGCAAACAGAACTAAAATAATCCTTCTGAATTTGTAAAGATCAAACAGGCTCTGTTGTGAACAGATACTTCGGAGACAATATAAGACTAATCGACGATTTAATTAGCTGCATTAGTCAACCTTCACATACACTAACACAATCCACATTCACACACACAGACCAGACAATGAAATGGGCTACCCCTTTATCGGTATGGCCATTTCGTAAATATGACGGGTGAAGATGACTTAGGGCCAGGCGAGCGAGAGAGAGAGAGAGAGAGAGAGGGGTGGGGTGGGGGGTGGAGAGGAATCGAGGGAAGGAGAGGGAGGGAGAGAAGGGGGAGAGAAGGGGCATAAACTGATAACTGAATGTTCAAGAGCTGAGATGTTAACGACACAGTGTTAAGCGACTGTCAGGGAAAGCTCAAAAAGCATGTCCGTTTTTTTGTTTTAGTCGTGGTCCAGTGTTCCAAACATCTCGTCTGTTTTAAAAGATGAGTATTCTCTACTGGTAAACTACATGCCTGTCACACCAGCCAGCCACAATTTTGATATCTTTACGTTAAACTCCCAGCTACTTGCAACTTAAAAACTCACCTGTTGTCAGAACTACAAGGTTTGTATTCAAATATTACAACAATGAACGAAAGCATGCACAAACGAACAAAACAGATTAAATGATACGCACTTCCTTAACTAGAAAAAATATGTCAATTTTCAATTTTTGCTGCAACTTGGGATATAACATTTGCTGAAAATATGCACATCTCAATGTCTTACGGTATACAAAACACTTCAGCCTAAAAACATGTAAAATGTCAGCATTTTATTCATTTGCGTGTCTCAATTCAATCACAATTTTATTACATGCTTATTCACGTCGTCCTCTACATGTATTTGATTCTCGCCTTTTCAAACTACACTGGACTGGTTCGTGTACCTTGTTAGAAAAAGGGAACGGACCAGTAAGGCAGAAGATGATAAGAAGAGACGACAGGAAGACAAACAACAATCTAAAAACAAAGTGACAGAAAACAGAAATTTGTAGCACAGAATTCTCAGACGGTGGGGATACTATTTATACTCAAAGAACTCTCGGTATCACAGGAAGGGTAAACGTACACACAGACATACATGAGCATCCAGTGACATATGCATAAATACTGTTGTAGGTATCACAGGCTGAGGTCTAATTACATAAGAATATAAAAAAACTACATTCTGGGATGAAAAGTATCGGTTTGTGCGTTCCATCAGATTGGGAAATTTGTGTAGGGCCTGCATTCAACTGATTCGCACCTATCCAGAATTGTACCTCAACTGAATTCTGTTTTGATAAGCTGGAGGGAGGGAGGGAGGGAGGAAGGTAGAGGGAAGAGAGGGAGAGAGCGAGAAAATGAGAATTAATCACGAAAACCAATTTCAGAAGCCAAGCCGCTTCGAATGTCAAGGACTGATGAAAGACTTCAGGGAACTCTTTCAGAATACATTAACGTCCTAAGATGTTATCTGACCAACTACTGGACCAAAATATACTCTTTTTAAAAATGATAAAAAGAGATACCACAAGGAATGTTTAACACTTTGAAACAGGGCCTTCAACTCACTGTTGGTCAGAAATTGTTTTATGAAAGATCTCTCATCTGTCCTGATGATGGCTCCGTCTGTCTGATAAGACAAAGGATTGCTCGGTTAAGGATTCAGCTGGATATGGAACAGCGTCGACTGTGATTGAATAGGCAAATGTCTGAGTGGCAGTCCTTGGCACAGCTGAAGCACATGAAGGCTGATGTCTATGGCTGGGTAGTCAGTGCCCTAACTTTCCTTCTCTCTCTTCAGTTCAATCACAGTTGAATTCGCTTCTCCCCTGCAATGGCGATGTCTGTACGCACAGCCTGTCGCCAGGCTCAGTGATTTATAGCAGTCTCTTCCCAGGTCCAACAGAGACAAGCCATGGAAGGTCCTCGAGCAGTACGACGTCAAGGGCCAGCTGCTAGACAACATTCGGGCCATCTACGCCAACAGCAGGAGTGCAGTCCGCACCGCCAATGGAACATCTGACTGGTTCCCAGTGACATCGGGAGTAAGGCAGGGCTGTAATCTCTCCCCTCTTCTCTTCGTGATCTATATGGATCAGATTACGAAGGAGGCAAACCCAGACCCTGAGGCACTCAATGAACTCATGTGTGTGGACGACCAGGCAATGGTGAACAATGACAAGATACAGCTACAGGAGCACACAGACCAGCTCAATGAAAGCTGCGAGACATCAGCGTCAGCAAGACCGAGGTCATGACTGTCAGTAAGAGACCAAACAAACTGAAAATGGCAAACTAGACAGAGAAATCGAGATCAGATGCCAGAAAGCCAACGCAGTCAGCTACCAACTTGCCCCTCTCCTGAAACACCCCAGCATTCCCACCAACACTAAGGCGAAACTCATCAACGCCATTTTTCTACCAACGCTGACATACCAGTGCCAGACATGATCCCTAACTAAAGTCCTCGAGAGAAAACTGGTCACCTATGAAATGAAATGCTTGAGGAAAGCAGTAAACAAGACAAGGCGGGACAAGATCAGAAATGAGGTGATACGAGACATGGTAGGAGCATCACCAATCCTACAACACATGAACATATGAGGATCAAGTGGTTCGGACACCTCACACGTATGCCCCTAAACCATCCAGCTCTTCGGGCATACAACACCAGATACTCTGGCTGGAGAGCCAGAGGAAGACCAAGACGACGATGGAGCGACTCCGTGGCAGACACCCTCAGAGATCACGAGATGTCCCTTCTCCAGGCCACCCGCCTTGCTGCTGACAGACGACTGTATCTCCCCGCGACGCCCACCGGTACAAGCGGAAGGAAAAAGTAAAGTAAGTAAGTACTTCCCAGGTCACTCTAATATCAGCAGACCTCAGGTCACGTCAGCTAACATCTCTTCATCGCAGCAATGGACATCTGTAGACAGGGATTCCAAAGCCAGCTACCCACACAGGATAATTGTATTTTGGAATGTGACCATTCTGCATACGGCGGATATGGCCAAAGCAGCACTGTCGGTCGTTGTGTGAGGACGGCATACATGCTTGGTATGATGGACTGGTCAAGGACGTCCATTTCTGGCACACAGTTTTTCCAGGAAACGCCCTGGACCCAGCACAAGAACCGCAGGTAGAAAAACTACTGAGGCGGTGCTTTGGCGTGCAGATGTCCAGGTCTCGATGCCACAGACAAGGATACTCAACATGCAGGACCCGGTACATTACAATCTTGGTGGCTGTGGTCATTTTGTTATTTTCCCACACTCTCCTGGACTGTTTGGACATGGCAGCGGCAGTTTTCCCTATCTGCATGTGGAGCTATGGGTCAAAAGGCAAGTTGCTGCAGATTGTCGATCCTAGGTAGATGATTTTTATTTATCACATGCGGGATGTGATCGCTGATGCTAACGCTGGGGTCTTCGCTCACGTTCTGCCCCCTGATCTCTGTCTTCTTCCAACAGATGATGAAGCCGAATTCTTGGCAAGCATGCGCTATGCAGCTGACTAGGCTTTGGAGATCAGTCTGCGTGCGAGATGTCAAGACGGGCATCATCAGCAAAGAGTACCTCCCGGATTATCTTTCAGTTTCCATTCATCCTAGTAGCCAACGTTGTCAGCTAAATAGAAGTGCACTTAACTGACCTGCACAATAAGAACGTTCCCTCTTCTCCACCTCCAGCATACATTCGTGCTCGTCTCCCCCCCCCCCCTCCTCATCCACTATATTACTCTTCGCCGTCATCAGGCACAGGTAAAATGATGCTCCGAAGATAGAATCACTGATGTCACGGCCAGCACAACTGACGGAACAGGGATACGTCAAACTAGCCAGGAAATTACAGCGCCTATGTTCACCACTCTCCTACTTCTTCCTTGCTCCCGGTCTCCCCCACACTTATCACTTTCTCTGAGCTCTCCATTAACCTGGGACACAGGTAAAAATAGTACACTAACGGTAGAATCACTGACGTCATCGCCAACAAAAGGGACGAAAGAGAAATACGTTAAGCTTTTTTTTTTTTTAAACACGAACAATGTTTGCGACATCGAAGAGAACCCGTTTGTCCTGCTTGCAAAAAAGTGCCTCTGAATCTGTTTGGCTCCGTTTGCTGACATTACTCTTAGCAAGGGGTTTTACTTCAGTATGCAGATAACCCAGCTGCACTGTGAACTTTTTTTCTTTTCCTGTCTTCTTGTGCCGTTAAGCTTCGAGGGGGCAGATGCAGCTTTCGGACGTGGGCAAGATGGCTAGCGTCTGCCATAGTTCGGTTGATTCTTTCAGTTGTTTCTTTCACTTCTTCTCTCTGTCTTTTCCTAGGACGTCCCCTTCCCTTAGATCCATGTCTTTTTATGTTATAAGCTTTGTATGTTGGCTGTTCGCTTGGAACATCCTTGAGGTGACCGAACCATTTCAGCCTGTTTTTCTACATATTCTAGACATGGTACAGTCCCCCACAGTGTCACTAATGACTTTATTTCTGATCTTGTCTCGACGTATGACATTCATTGTCTTTCTGAGACACCTCATCTCGCAAGCTGTTATTTTGCTTTTTTGCCTTTTGTTAAGTATCCATGTTTGACACTGATAACAAAGCCGTGGTATAAAAATAAAGCTTATTTGTTGACATTTCGTACCAATAGGTATGTGTGGATGTGATAGCAGAGGGGCCAGCTGACAGGTCACCGCATTTACTTTCTGGATTCTTGTTTCAAATTCTCAAACCATGTGTAAAGATGCTTCCTAAATCTTAAATTCTTCATCTTGTTTCAATTCGAAGTTGTTGACCTGTAGTTCCAGTTTGCCTTAACTTTTACTCACTTTCGTAACCTCTGTTTTCGACACGCTGATTTTCATGTTACAATCTTCACAGCTTGCCTTTAGGTTACTGGGGTGTTCCTGTAGCTCTTCTGCATTTTCATTAATTAGATCTTGGTCATCAGCAAACATTACTTCATTAAGGTCTTCAAGATTTGGATTTGCATCCTTTGTGATCTTGTCCATGACTAATGAACACTAGACGAGATAAAACACAACCTTGGCGCACTCCTGTTTTTGCATCAAACCAATCACTAAGGCCGTCTGGTGTTGTCATTGCACTTCGACTATGTTGGTACGCCACCATGACATTCTCTAATAACTATCCTTGAACGCCGTAGGTCTCTAGAACTGCCCGCAGCATATTTCTCTCTACTCTGTTGAAGGCTTTCTCTTGGTCAACAAATTCCATGTTTAGTTCTTTGTCATACTCAAGGGTCTTATCATACATCTGTCTAAGGGCGAAGACTACATCTGTTGGGGTTCTGCAATATCTAATTCCCTGTTCCAGCACTTAAGCATACACATTTCCCTATGTGTCTGAGAAGCAATGCACCGCGGTATGTCTTACAATCTCTCATCTCCTTTTTTTCTTCCACAGAGATATGACAATTGCTTTTGGCCAGTCATCAGGGACTTTTCCTTCCATGCCTGATTGAATATCCTATGTAGCCATGCTATGCCAGTCTCCCCGTATACTTTGATATCCTCAGATGTTATCTGATCTGGTCCAGCTGCTTAATCTCTGGGGCTTAATCTCACTGCTTCCATGATTTCACTGTTGAGTATGTCAGGCTTCTCTCCATCAGAGTGTTTTGACTTAAACAATACAACATTTTCTTGCTCCTCTGTTGGGTTCAATAGGTCCTGGAAATATTCGTTCCACCTCTCTTTGATTTTATTTGGGTCAAAAGTGGCTTTCCTTCTTTATCATTTATAATGGTGGTTGGGTTGAATGACTCGTCCCTCAGCCTCATGCTCTTGACGATTTTTTAAAATTCTCGAGGTGACCGCCCACAAAGTTGTTGCCAAATGTTCGCCATAATTCTTCCAAGATTCACCCTTAGCGGCTTTGACTTTCTCTTTGCTTCTCTTTTCGCTTTTCTATAGGCTATATCGCCTTCTTCCTTTTTTTGATCTCTCACCCACATTTTATCTAGTTTCTTCTCGACTTTTAAAGCTTCTTTGGCTGAATCATTCCACCAGGCAGTCTTCTTTATTCTTCCATGTCCCCCTTTTTTCCACATCTCCTTTCCAAAATGCTTATAATTTCTGTCTGAAAAATGCTCCAATCTGTTTCTATCTTTTTCTAACATTATTTGGCAAATTTTTATAGGCTCCTTCAACGTCTGAAAGTACTTCTGCCTTGACATTTTCTTCAGTCATTTTCTTTTTGTTTATCATATTTTCTAATTTAACTTTATGCCGGTTCCTCGATCTCACTTTTGTTGGTGTGCACACGACAATATTTTTTACCAGTGTCAATGATGTAGTTTGGGATTGCTCTCAGGTCTTTAATTATGACCTTCGATATTTTCCTTATGAGAATGAAATGACCTAAACCTGGTAATTGGACTGGATTGTATTCGTCAACAATATGTTTACACGTGAAAGACAGGCTGTTCTCCACGGGAAAAGCACGTCACCATTACAAGACACTACTCATATTTTACTGTCTGTGTGCATGTATTTTTGTTTATATTATTAACATGTATTTTCCAGAGAAGTTTGCCAGGGAAGCCTCTTCTTTTTATGAAATCTTAAATGTGCACACAAGCACGCTGCACACTGCGCATGGAATCTCACCTTATCATCTCATCCGATCAGCACCCAGACAGTCAGTCAAGGTCTAATGGAGAGGGACACAATCCTTGTTTGACCGGGAATGGAACCTGCTGGATGCTTTATCCACAAAAGCACACAGTCCACCCCATCGTTCTCTATCAGATCATCAGTTGCTTACTGCTTGTCTCACCCTCAAAGGTGATGATGTGTGAAATTATCTCTGTCTCTGTTACCTCTGGGTGCCATATCTCCCATCACTCTCTGACTCATCCCTGCTTTCCTTGATCAGTGGTTATTACACAAACCAGTTAGAATAATTTCCTCCAATTTCAAATGCAACTTGGATAAAGTTAAGTAGGTCTATCGTTCTTTTATTTATTTTCTTCCAGTGGTTCCATGTACCTTCCTCCAACTCTTTCACGCTCAACCTTCGAAACCCTGCTCCTGATTAAAGATTGGACATGTTTTCCCAAACCCCACAATCTTTCATCCCCTTCAGATTAAAAGTTGCTCACACACATATCTGTCATTATTCGTATAAAATAAGTGACGTCAGCATAATATACGGTGCCTTTTTCAGAACCTAATACCTCTTTCTGTCTTTCAATGCAAACGCTAAAAACCAAAAAGAGGGTTGTCAGACATGTGTTTATGTATATATATATATATGTGTGTGTGTGTGTGTGTGTGTGTGCGCGCGCGCGCGCGCGTACGTGCGTGCATGTGTGCGTGCGTATGTGTGTGTGTGTGAGAGAGAGAGAGAGAGAGAGTGAGAGAGAGGTAAATGGATTCATAAATGGTTTGTTAGCCCTTTCACAAGTGAGATACGGGACATAAAGATATTGTAGGGGAAGAGATGGAGGAAAGAGGGAGGGAGGGAGGGAGGGAGGAAGAATGGGAGGAAAGGCTGAAGGGAGAAAAACATCTTAACAAAATTTCACTGACATTAAATTTTTAAACATCCCACAGGTGTTCTTTCTATACTCGTAAAAGGGAAAGGAAGCTCAAAGACCTCCACTACCCCTGTCCCTTTGACCTCCACTGAATGTAGCATTAAACTAAAATCACCTACATCCATCTTTCTGCTGCTGCTGTGGTTGTTTTTGTTGTTGTTCTTCTTCTTCTTTATCTTCTTGTTGTAGACGTTGTCTATGATGAAGACGTTACAAGAAAAATAAAAAGGAGCGGGAAAGTCACGTCTCAGAATGCTGGAAATGGTACAGGCAGGATAAGGGATGGCTGGTAAGAGCAAAAGAGCAGCTGGAAGGATGGGAAGGGAGATGGGGAATGTCCTCACTTCATGTGACCATATCACCTCCCCCCCACTTCGCTCACGTCACAGATCACACATCTTGCCATCCGTTACTATGATTCATTTCTTTTGTGTTTGCCTACTTTATTGATTCGTTGGAAATTGATAAGTAAAACGTACAGACCAATCTTACGTTTGTGTGGTGGGAAGAAAAGACAGTCTCATACTTTACAAACTAAATATGCAAACGACTACAACATCAAAATCGACACTCAGAAAGATGAATTTTAACATTCTTGGAATCCCCATACTGATTTATGCGAAATAAAATGTGTCTGAAGATCTTTTCAATTTTTCGACATACTCTCAAAAGACGAAGCAGTTTCATAGAGATTCTTGCAGGTCAGTGGCACGAATGAAAAGAACTGGTATAAATTTATTATTTGGTTGAGTTGGGGGAAGGACTGTGGTTTAATGCCTATCATACCGTCCAAATTCACGGTCTTGTCGAAGAACATTTAACCGGAATATATCTTTGATCTATTGCTCAGAAAAAAAAACTTGTGATGGCTGTTTCGTGGGGGATATCTCCTTAGTAGTTACACCGGGCGATATTCACGGCGAGCAATGAGATGCTGAGTACCTGGCAGCTAGCAGGCTGCAGCTGTGCTGGTTTGCTGACATCATCCATTTTGTTGGTCTTCCTTCTTCGTGCTAGGAATAAAACTGACTGGATCACTGGACAGAAAATAACGGATTGGGTCTGTTTTGTCCTGTTGTCTTTTTGAAAGATGGACACACACACACACACACACACACACACACACACACACACACACACACACACACACACACACAACACACACACACACACACACACACACACACACACACACACACACACACACACAGAGTGTCCTGCCGCATAGAGTTACCGATCATGGCCCTCTATACGAATCTATCTTTTCTCGCTGAAAGTACATTTCCCACCATCTCTGTCTTCATCCATTCCGCAAGTTCGTCCAGTATTTTCTCCCTCGGTCTACGTGGTGCCCTTTTCCCCTCCTGTTGTGACAAGGTGCTCTAATTTACCCTGCCTCAAAACTGTCCTATAAATGTTGCTTGCCTTTTCCTAATCTTCTTCATAAATATTCTTTTTGTGTCTGCCTCTTTCAAGACTGTCTCGTTTGTTTTCTTTGCTATCCATGGAACTTTTAACATTCTTCTTAGAAACCACATTTCAGCTGCCTGAATCTTGTACTGACTTTCCGTGTTGACTGCCTACGCTTTACACTCATACAACACTATCGGTTCCATGTAACACTGAAGCATTCTCTTCTTGATGTTAATTGATAGGCATTTGTTGGTAAGAACGCTTTTCATTTTCCTGAATGCTGTTTTAGCTTGGCCGATTCTGTTGGTTATTTCTAATGAGCATATGCCGTCTGGTGAGATGACTGTTACTAGATATTTAAACTTATCAATTTGTCTCAATGTTGCGCCATTTGCTGTTATTTTGCATGAGCGGATTTGTTGTTGTTGTTTTTTTAACTGATTACCATGAAATCCAATGTGACTGCCCGCGTTCAAGCAAACAGGAACCAGAAAAAGTACGAAAAAAGAATCAGAATGCGTATTTAATACAACCAGAAAAGACAGGCGCGAAGTTTTCGGCCAACTGATCTTTGTCAAACATAAGATCACAAACAAACAAACACCAAATACAAAAATTAGGACAAAAGACTTAAACTTCCCTGCTGCTTCGTGCAATGTGAGAAAAGGACCCAGCAGGGAAGTTTCAGTCTTTTTATCCTAATTTTTGTATTTGGTGTTTGTTTGTTTGTGATCTTACGCTTGACAAAGGCCAGTTGGCCGAAAATGTGTGCCTGTCTTGTCTGGTTGTATTAAATACGCGTTCTGATTCCTTTTTCGTGATTACCATGACTTAGTCTTTTTACTGTTCAGTCCCAGCCCTTCATTTCTGCTTTCTATTTCTATAATATTCACAATATTTTGTAGGTCTTTTTCATTTTCTGCTATTAGAACTGTGTCATGTGTGTATCGAAGATTGTTTAACATTTTACTTCCTACTTTTATTCCAGGCATTCTTCTAGGTTTCCCATGATGGTATTGTTGTAAATAGAAAACAAATCTGATGACAAGCATATCCCTGCCTAACCCCTCTTCTGAAATTTTGAAATGAGCTTATATCATTTTCTACTCTCACTGCTGCTGTTTGTTCCTAGTACATATTTCTTCTTATTCTTAGATCCTTTCCATCAACACTGAGCCTTTCTAGATGGCCGATAAGTTCTTCGTGTCATACCCGATCAAACGCCTTGGTATAATCAACAAAGCATAAATATAAATCCTTATTCAGCTCCATTGATCTTTCTATGAGAGTTCTTAGGATGTGTATGGCATTAATAGTTCCTTTTCCTTCAAGAAATCCACATTCTTTTTCTGCAGTTTCTCTATTGATTCTGATCCTTGTCCTATCATGATTACTCTTAATAGAATCTTTGTCATATGACTCACCAAGCTGATTGTATGATGCAGTTCGCATTTTATAACCCATGCTTTATTTATTAATTTTATTCTTTGGGGGCGCAATGAAAACTGATTTGACATATCTTTATGAAAATTTTTTTGGTGTCGTAAATTTCATTTAGGAGTAGTTATTTTTTCAATACCAAATTCACCTTGAACCTCAAACATTTCTGCAGTAATATTGTGTGGTCCTGGGGCTTTTCCAGGTTTCATCCTGGGGCTTTACCAGGTTTCATCTTTTCCATCCCTGCATTCACTTTATCTTTCATTATGGGTGGTCCTCGAACGTTTTTTCTTATGATGTGTTATTCCTTTCTGTCATCGTCAAAAACGTCTTTTATGTACTCTTCCCATCTAGCTAAAATTTCGTCTTTTTTTCCATAATAATCGTACCATCTTTAGATTTCAAGCAACCAGCTGATGTGGACAAATTCTTCAATGTTTCTGTACATAAACTTAGGATCTGTTTTGTGTTGGTCTTCTGTTTCTTTGCACTTTGTTTTATGCCAAGCTTCCTTCGCTTCACTGCACCTGTTCATGATTCCTTACGTATCTTCTTGAATTCTCCCCTCCCTCTTTTCCTTTGGCGTTTTTTTCAACTCTCTCTCTCTCTCTATATATATATATATATATACACACACACACACACACACACACACACACACACACACACACACACACACATATATATATATATATATATATATATATATATATATATATATATATATATATATATAATAGATAGATAGATAGATAGATAGATAGATATACGAATGTATATATATATATATATATGTATATACACGATGCTGGTATGAGCCAACGATGATTTTTCGAATTATCATTCCAGTGTGTACTTTTCGCCAATAAATGGCATCATCAGGATCATATCAATATTTATTTCGCCATTTATTGGCGAAAATTACACACTGCAATGATAATTCGAAAAATTATCGTTGGCTCACACCAGCGTCGTATATATATATATATATATATATATATATATGAGCCAGAGTCAAAAGGTGCCCCGGGGTGACTTTCCTAGCTCGAATCACCGCAACCAACCCCCCTGCCCCAGCACAGCCCGAACAATCCCAGACACCAAGCCCCAAATGTCAAACCAAACAGCAGACATGAACTCATGGAGGCCGAACAAATCATTTATTAGCCAGTCAAGTTCATATTGACAATTTTACTCAAATTTCAACCTTCCTTTTACAGATAGGTGTAGAAGGCTGAGAATAAAGTTTGGTGTTAAACTTAAACCAACGGTTGTACCTATGTATGTATTTTTTAGTTTCTTATCAAGGTTACTCACTAGTTTATAATTTCATTTGGGTTTTTTGCCTTATTTTTTCACATATTCTGCAATATTAAAGTGTAAATATAAGGATTCATTCGTGACACTTTTGTGTCACAGGCCTACAGTTTTTTGATCGACTACAGTGGAAAAAAATGATTAAAAACTGCAATGAAATAGGGCTTTTCAAGTTTTATGCATAAAACTGTCTGAACAGAACTCAATTAGCGTTGCAATCAAACTGATACTTTGGAAACTATTTGAGATTTCAGTTTTCGTGTGACACCAGTCACGGATGAAACTATGCCCTATAAAGTATAAGCTACTGCCTCTGGAAAAGCCAAATGATTTGGTCAACCACCATGAACCCATGTCTGCCAGCCGATTCGACACCCACAGCCCAACATCTAGGACTGCCCAGGCTGTGCAATGGAAAAAAAATCAGCCGCATCGATCTGAACCAGGAAAATCACTATAAAGCACCTTTTGACTGTATATGAACAGAGAGACAGACAGAGGAGAACTGAAGGCGCGGAGTTGGGTTAGGATGACGATGGAAGGAAGGAGAAGTAGTGAAGAGCACACAAGGAAAGAGATGGAAGTCAACATAAGAGTGATTATAACATAAGAGAGGATGAGGATGATGACGATGATGTCATGAGTTTGTGTGGGGTGTGGTGGAAGAGGGGGAGACTGCCAGTGACAAATGTTCATACAGAGAAAAAATTATTTATTTACAGACTGGCCAACCAAGGAGCTCACTGAAGATTAAATAACAGACATACATACAGAAATAGCGGACCTCAACTGTGGCCAAAAATAAAGCTTGTTTTTCTGCAACTGAGGTTTGTGCTCGCGCTGACCGCCATATTCTCCCCGTTTGTTCATCTTCCCCATTTCTTTCCAACATCCCCCGTCATTTTACTGGCATCGAAACCGTCGGCATTTACACAAGGAATGCCCAACAGACGAAAAGTAAGGTGTCTTTATCAACAGAGTCGTTCCGTGTGCATGAAAGATGAAGACGAGGTAAGAGAGAGATGGGGCAAGCATTAAAGGCAAAGTGTTTATGCGTCAAGGTGTTAACGACCATCTTCAGTACGGTGATAACAGACAATTGAAAGACGACAGCAGATTACAAATCAAAATCCGATTCTCTTATTCCAACTATGGCCAGAATTTCTAGATACAAACTCTCTAATTTCTGGAACGCAATTTTCTTTACTGTCAAAGTGCAGATCTGTTAAAGTAATAAGCCAAGATTCGTTGTTTCTAAGTTCAAACCTAGTTACAGCTATACATCTCTGCCAGTTGTCTTCGAACCTTGATGTGCCAGCCATTCTGGTGAGGCCACTTCAGTCTGTGATATAGAATGTAAGTTTTGCCCCCATTTTCACCCCAACGTTTGCATCTCAGGACAATACCCTTGCACACAAGGGTTTTGCGTATGCCTGAAAGTATCCTAAATCATGAATGACAGACTATGAAAAAGTGTATAATGGAAATCTATGACTGTGATGGATCCCGTTCACATTCTAATACGTAAATTGATTTTTTTTCATAATGGCGTTATAACAGTTCTGTCAGATGAGGCGATACTTTCCTTCAAACGTTTAAACAAACAAACAAATAATAATAATAATAATAATAATTACAATATTTATATAGCGCAAAATCTTGATAAAATCAAATCTAAGCGCTGAAGCAGACACACACGCAGGCACGCACGCTCGCACACACACGCACGCACACATACAGACACACACACACACACACACACACACACACACCACACACACACACACACACACACACGCATGGCTATAAATGGGGAGAAAGAATAAAAGCAATAAAAGCAAGAATAAAAGCAATGGAAAATTATAGAGAGCATAGCATACAATTATATATTATAACCATGTGATTCCCTCCGAGCGGAGACAGGCTGCAGAGGGGAGGGTTGAGTGAGGTTAGGATTTTATGCAGGAGAGAAAAGGTGAGTTTTTGAGAGCGGACTTGAAGGAGACAAAAGTAGGTTGCTGACGGACTGAGAGAGGAAGTTTGTTCCAGGAGAGTGGACCAGAAACAGAGAAGGCTCGTGGACCATAGGTATTGAGCTTAGTGCGTGGAAAGCGAAGAGTCAGAGGATCAGAGGCAGAGCGGAGGGTACGTGAGGGAACATAGATCTCAAGTAGGCTTGACAGGTAATCGGGGGCTGCGTTATTGAGGCTTTTGTAGCACATGGTGTCTAGTTTGTACTGTATGCGCTTTGATACAGGGAGCCAGTGAAGTTGTGCCAGGAGAGGAGATATGTGGTCAGCTTTTTTCTTTTTGAGTACAAGGCGTGCAGCATTGTTTTGAATGCGATTAATGAAAACTTGTATAACTACAAACAGCATTTTCAAAGATCTGTTGATCGGAAAAATTATGCCACGTCTGATGAAAGACATCAATGTTAGATTTCCATACTGATCGTCTTGCAGTCTCATGATATCTCCAAGTGAAGTTGCCGAAATATCAGCCATTGAAATATCTTAAGTTTCTCACGCCATCGATCATTTCACGACATACGTATTTATACTATCTTCACAACGCCATCGATAATTTTATGACATACGTATTCATACTATCTTCATACGCGTCTCGATTCTTGCCGTTTTCAAAACTACACTGAATCTGTTCATATCCCTTATCAGAAAGAAACAACGCCCTGAAAATGGGAACCCATTTTCACACTTACGTGAAAAAAAAAAAAAATATGTTGAGACTTCCAGACAGAAATGAATTTTCGCCATGACAGTTCCCCTAAACGCTCGATTTTATACGCAGTGCGTGTGTATTTGCAGTGTTCTGACCTTAACCTTTGTGCACAGACTGCAAACAATATAAACTTACGCTGCTGACACATCTTTACAGAAATAACATTCACACATGTCCCCAAATGTTGAATATGTGTATGTGGCACGTGCATGTTTGATTTACAGCACACCTTAACCTTTCTACAGGAGCATCGTGTAACGACTCAACCCAAATTGTTGCCCTCCTGACAAATCTTATGTGCTACTGAACTTTTCATGTCAGACACGCTCCATGTCAGTGAGAAAAAGTGATTAACGGTAACTTTACTGTCCCTTTTCTATCCCAGCAGAATTTCGCGAATATCATTTGCTCGCTTACTGCGTTGTGTTGTGTTGTGTTGTGTTGTGTTGTGTTGTGTTGTGTTGTGTTGTGTTGTGTTGTGTTGTGTTGTGTTGTGTTGTACATGACTGGACTGTACTGGACTGTGTGTGTGTGTGTGTGTGTGTGTGTGTGTGTGTGTGTGTGTGTGTGTGTGTGTGTGTATGTGTGTGTGTGTGTGTGTGTGTGTGTGTGTGTGTGTGTGTGTGTGTGTGTGTGTGTGTGTGTGTGTGACAGGAGGAGGAAGAACAGGAGGAAATGATAAACTGGTGTAGAGAATGGAGGTAGGACATCCAGCCGTCCTAGTCTGTATCCAATACTGCTTGATGCCTTAGTACAACCGTCTTTCTGTTACCGTCATAGTTACAGTAGGAATGTAGCCTGCTACTTAATGCAAGTGTCCTTTCCATTATACTACACGTACGCACGTATGCACACGTGTACACTTAGACACATACATATACAAAACACAATTTCCTAAACATCCTAACCCCACCAGTTTCAGTTACAGTTTCTCAAGACAACGTCTCCGCGCTCGGAACGAACTCCATATGCACTAACGTCACAGATGCCATATGTATGATGATCATGGCACAAGCCTCCAGCCTGCACATAAACCCATGAGTTGACCAGTCCTGAGGCCCTATCTAGCCTATGTTTTACCTAGTCTATATTTTATACTGGTATTTTATCAGCCTATCACTTGAATAATCTTGGTTACATGTAAATGACATGTGTATCTGTGTATCTTATCTTAAAAAAGGAACATATATATCTCACCCGTCTCACCCGTCGGCGTCACCGGGAACAGTGTTGGCCGCTGCACATGATGTCCTCACAAGCTGCCTCCAGCACTCTCGATCTTGGCTAAGTCTGACCACCTCCTGGAGTTTCTTGCCACTGATGTTTGTGATGTTTCTAGCAAGTGATGCAGGTGGCCGTCCTCTGTTTCTCTTTCCTTCCACTTTACCTTGGAGGACAGTGGACATCAAGTCTGTTCTCTCATTACGGATTGCGTGTCCAACATATTTCAGTTTCCTCCGTTGTATGAGTACTAGGAGCTTGCGTGTAGTACCCAACTCATTCAGTATGCTTTCATTTGAGCGCCTATCCGTCCATTTGACCCTCAGCAGTCTTCGGTAAAACCACAGCTCTGCTGCTTCCACTCGTCTTTCATCCTCTTTCTTCATTGTCCATGCCTCGCAGCCGTATAACATCACTGGCCAGACAAGACATTTTAAGAGTTTTATCTTAAGGTCTGCTGTTATGCTGTGGTCTTTCCAAATATTGTTCAATTGAACCATACTGTTCTTGGCCATTCCAATTCTCATCTTTAACATATATATAAAGTAAATAAATAGATAATTAAAGGTCTGAATCACAACACAACTAGCTATTCTGCATAAACGTGTCTCACATGACAGACACACCCCACCAGTCAATGCACAAATGCTCAGCTGTATATCAGCTAGGTGAAGACAGTATTTTCTTAATCATAGACAGGTGTGTAAGTAAGTGAGTAGGTAAGTAAGTAAGTAAGTAAGTGAGTGAGTAAGAAGTCAGTAGATGAATAAGTAAATACAAAATAAAGAAGTATGTAGATAAATAAACAGGTAAGAGATGAAAATAACAAATAACAGTAAATACTTGCATATACCCACATGCCCACACATAGACATACACACACATTCATACATACACACCCATATCCACACAGAAAGATGGCTGACAACAACAGCAACAACAACAACAGCAACAAAGAGGAAACACCCATATATGCATACATATCATGACAAACTATCTGGATAACAATCAACAAACAGCCCACAAACATACATGTACACACATATGGTTTGGCAAACTTCCTTGTTCTCCAGCTGTATTTTCCTGTTCTTCACTTTTCCTTTATCTCTGTTTGAGGAAAAGCCCAAACGCTTTCCATCCCACGTTGTAAGGAGTCTTTTGAGACGATACCAATGCTGGTCTGATTAATGATAGCTCTTGTTTTTGCTTTCGTAGTAGATTTCCGGCCACTTCCTTTATCTATTCCTTTCTGGGTAAGACGTTCGATGGTATGATGACTCACATTTTGTTCACGAAGGTATGATTTAAAGCGTCTAAGGACGTCAGACTTTCCCAGATAGAGAATTTTTATTGTAGTAGCATCGCCTGCAAGTTTATCGGCCTGTTCATTTCCCCTAACACCAGCGTGTCCAGGGCCGTAGATCCACATGAGATTGTGCAGGTCAACACTGTTCATTGCTTTGTACCATTCTGGGGTCCCTACTCCATTTTCACCCCACCATAAACACACCTCACTACGGCACAGAAAATTGCCGTTTCGAAAATAATTACTGGTAAAACTAGACACGCGCGCGTGTGTGTGCGTGTGCGTGTGTGTATGCATATGCCCTGTGTATGCCTGTCTGTGTGTGTGTGTGTTCCTGTCTGTCTGTCTGCCTGCCTCCCTGCCTATCTGCCTCCCTGCCTGTCAGTCTCTCTCTGTGTGTGTATGTGTGTGTGTGTGTGTGTGTGTGTGTGTGTGTGTGTGGTGTGTGTGTGTGTGTGTGTGTGTGTGTGTGTGTGTGTGTGTGTGTGTGTGTGTGTGTGTGTGTACTTTATATTGTCACAATGGAAACATTGAGCTGCTTAGGTACTAGTCACCGTTGATCATCAACAGACATATCACTGAAAATAAAATCTGCCTTATCTCTTAACTAAACTTTGTTCTGATCGAAAACAACCGTTTTATGACATTGTTTCGGGAATATCAATGGTTTAATAGTTTTCCACGGTTTAAGAGAGATCAGATAAAACACAGAAACACAGTGGCTATTTAGTATTGTAAAGCGGACACAAAAACAAGGTCAAATGCAGCGAAATCTTCAATGTGTCATTAACAGATAGTCCAAAACAAAAACTACCACGACTACAAATAGCGCACCCAAAAAGGAAAGAACGGAAAAGCGACCCTGGACAGATCAATCTACAGAAGTCTGTGACTAGGTCAGTAACATCACCCTACTACTTCAAAAGCAGGGCTTTTTGTTTTCTTAGTGTACTATACATAACACAGTGTCTTCGACAGTGTGTTGAACCGCCCTTCCTCAATAAATGAAGCAGCCATTGATCGCCTCTCTCAAATAGAAAAGAACAACCAACTTGATGTACCACCTAACATACAAGAGGTCACAATGGCCATCGGCCAACTCTCCTGTGGCAAGGCCCCTGGCGCTGACGCCATACCTGCTGAGATCTACAAAGCGGGAAGTCGAATGCTCACACAAAGATTAACTGAGATGTTTGTAACACTCTGGAACAGTCAATCATTCCCTCAAGACTTCAAGGATGCCTCAATAGTCCACCTATACAAGAGGAAGGGAAACAAACAATCATGTGACAACCACAGAGGAATATCACTACTGTCCATTGCAGGCAAGATATTAGCAAGGGTGCTGCTGAACCGCCTCACTAATCATCTTGAGCAGGGTCTGTTGCCAGAGAGTCAATGTGGATTTCGGGCTGGGAGAGGTACGGTGGACATGATCTTTGCTGCTCGTCAACTGCAAGAAAAGGCGCAGGAACAACACCGAGCACTGTACACAACCTTTGTCGACTTGACAAAGGCGTTTGACACGGTGAGTCGCGAGGGGCTGTGGAAGATAATGGCGAAGTTCGGCTACCCTCCAGCCTTCGTAAATATGGTGCGACAATTCCACGATGGTATGATGGCACGGGTCCTTGATGACGGAGAAATGTCCAGAGACTTTCCAGTCAGTAATGGCGTGAAACAAGGATGCGTCCTTGCACCTACACTATTCTCTATGATGTTCTCGGCAATGTTATCAGATGCATTCTCTCCAGAAGACCCTGGCATAGATATACGCTACCGCACAGACAGCAAGTTGTACAACACAAGACGCCTCAAGGCGACCACTAAATGCAGTTACAGCTCTCTTCGTGACCTCCTTTTCGCAGACGATTGTGCGTTAAATGCTTACAGTGGTGAACAGATGCAACAATGCATGGACAAATTTTCAACTGCTTGCGACAACTTCGGTCTTACAATAAGCACCAAGAAAACCGAAGTCATATATCAGCCTCCTCCAGGTGTTCCATATACTGAACCAAATATCGAGGTCAAGGGCACAAAACTACATGCAGTCAACAACTTCACATATCTCGGCAGTTCCCTATCACGTTGTGTGCATATCGACGACGAAGTCAACAAACGCATAGCTAAGGCCAGCACTGCATTTGGGAGGCTGCGTCCTACTGTATGGGACAGAAGAGGTATCTCGGCCACAACTAAACTCAGAGTGTACAAAGCGATGGTCCTCACCACTCTCCTCTACGGCAGTGAGACCTGGACTGTTTACAGTAGACACGCAAGGAAATTGAATCTTTTCACACCAAAAGCCTCAGAAAGATTCTCAATATCCGATGGCAAGAGAAGATCCCTGATACAGAAGTACTAGAGAGAGCCAATCTCCCCTCCATCTACACTTTACTTCAAAAGAGTCAAGTTCGCTGGGCTGGCCATGTGTACCGGATGTCTGACACCAGAATTCCGAAGCAACTCCTCTACGGGGAACTAGCGTCTGGCAAGAGAACAGCTGGAGGCCAGAGAAAACGGTTTAAAGACAGCTTGAAGGCATCGCTAAAGTCCCTCAACATAGACTGGGAGAATTGGGAAAACCTTGCCCTCGACTGTACAGTCTGGCGTAGAAGAATCAAAACCGGATGTACCACTTCAGAAGTGTCTCGTATCCAATCTGCACAAGAAAAGCGAGCTGCACGGAAAGCTAGGGCTGCAAACTCTTCAACCACAGTAACCGACCATAGATGTCCAACCTGTGGACGTTACTTCTGTGCCCGGATCGGATTGATCAGTCACCTCCGGATACACTGACTCAAAGCAACTTCATGAAGCCGTGGTCATTGTCGACGACGACAGACGAACACTAAATACATAACACACGAACACTAAAATGGAATGATTTAGAAACGGTTAACCGGGAACTGTTCAAAGCGAGAAACATGTCACCTTCATAGGTAACAATGTCCTCTACACATATCAGCCAGTAGTGATCTGGTAGTACCTTCTAGAACCTGTGCAATGGCTTACTGCCACAAAGACTGGGTGAAGGCAGTTTGACACTGACACGTGGCTAAAACACCACGAGCAATAACAACTTTGTCTACAATAACTAAAATATATTTTCAATACACACGTTTAAACGCAAGGAAAATAAAATCCACACTTATGACGATACCCTGAAATATTCTGGATCTTCCTATAGTACGTACTAGAGTATGAGGTCCAAAAACAGTTCGCTTTCCCAGGTACTGCTGTCAAGCTTTCAGAATGTCGGTACAATAACAATTGGGATGGGGGGTAGAAACGGATAGGAAGACGACACTGCGTGCCCGCTCTGTCAAGGCAAATAAACAGTGAATATGTCTTGAGCTCACACAAAGAAGCACTTTCCCAAAGAAGGTACACACAGAAGCATGATTAAGTGCTTAAGGAGATCGCACAAGTGATCAGTATTGCCAGGGGAAAACCATTCCACCAGAAGCTCCTGCAACGTTATACACAATAGGAGGCAGCAAACTGTGACCTGGAGAAGTTGTGGCATCCGGAATACAGAAACGGGGTCTACTGGATGAAGCGGATGAGAGGGAGTGTACAGCAGATCTTACAGAATGGGGAAACAACACCCAAAAATCTTCTGCAAAAATGGCATTAGATCTAATATAGTACTCCTCCCCCATTCATAAAAATAAATGACTCTGATCGTATGATTGTAGAATGGAGGAAGCCCGTCTCCACAAGACTGAAAAGTATCCAGTCTAACAAGCAATTTGAGGAAATCCGATTTCCAAGCCAGAGCTCTTGCGTGGAGGTCGGAGTAAGATGGCTATCTATAACCTCATGAAACAGCCCTCGATTTCTGGGAAAAAGAGAAGGAAAACCCTGAAGGTAAATGACTGGCAGAAGCAGCTGAAAAGAATTCCAGTTCTATGAGGTCGAGGAGGAATAGAAGTAAATTTCAGATGGTGTCCCACTGCTGAGACATCCATCACAGGGGTCACTAGGTCTTGAGGCACCTCACCGCCCTGGAGGCGTGGGCTCGAATCCAGCTAGAGGAAAAATGTTGGTAACAGCAGAAAGACATCCACAAGTCATGACCTGGATGCGGCCAGCCTAGCTCCCTTAGAGTATGAAGAGTTTGTGACCGAAATAACTGCTCGAAGGGATCTTCTCCTCTGAAGACATTCTGCTCTCCAGCTCTCCCTAGATATTTTCGCCACACACACACACGCACGCGCACGCACGCACGCGCTCTCTCTCTCTCTCTGTATGTATGTACGTGTGTGTGTGTGTGTGTGTGTGTGTGTGTGTGTGTGTGTGTGTGTGTGTGTGTGTGTGTGTATACATTATATATATATATACATATATATATATATATATATACATATATATATATATACATATATATATATATATATATATATATATATATATATATATATATATATATATATAGACGCCTATTACACACACTCCCAGGTTAAACAGAATGGTTGCAGTATGTGCACATGTCAGTAAATTACATCTTGATTTACAATGATCATATAATAAACTAGAGAAAGCAAGCGATAGAGAGAGAGAGAGAGAAAGAAGGAGAGAGACAGACAGAGACAGAGATGATGTGTGTGTGTGTGTGAGGGGGGGGGGTGTCAAGTAAACACAATAACAGACTTACCTGAATTCCCAAATATGCCAGTGCACGTAGCATGCAACAGAGAAAGAGAAAACAACATCAGAAAATCAGAAAAACAATAATAATTTTTGTTCTGCAATAATGAAATATGAAAAAATACAGAGAGAGCACACACACACACAAACACACATGAAACCACACACAAATATTCACATATACACCCCCCCCCCTTTACACACACATACATTTACACACAAAAGAGGGGATTACTGATCCATACAGTAATGCAGGATCGGGAAAAGGTGCAATGAAACTAAGAAAGCTTGACTGGAAACAAAACGCAAAGAAACAGAAGACCAACACAAAACAGATCTTCAAGTTATGTACAGAAACACTGAAGAAATTGCCCACAGGAAAAAGACATGAACATCAACTGGTTGCTTAGAATCGACAGATGATACGCTTATCACAGAAAAAGACAACATGTTAGATAGATGGGAAGAGTACGAAGACAGAAACGTAGAACACGTTATAAGAAAGAACGTAGAAGGACCACCCATAATTAAAGATGAAGTTAGAGAGCAGCATTGAAAAAGATGAACCAGAACCAGACAATATTACAACAGAAATGATTGAGGCCCAAGAAGAATTTGGTACTGAAAAAATAACAGTCCTAAATGAAATTTATGACACCGGAAATAATCCCCAAAGATATGTCAAAATCAATTTTCATTGCACTTCCAAAGGAAGCAGGTGCTTTAGAATGCGAACTCCATCGTCCAATCAGCTTGATGACTCATGTAACAAATCCTGTTAATAATAATTATGATGAGGACAAGGAACAGAATCAAAAGAGAAATAGCAGAAGAACAGTGTGGATTTGTCGAAGGGAAAGGAACTATAAACGCCACATACATCCTAACAACTATCATAGACAGGTCAGTCGAGTCGAATAAGGATTTATATTTATGCACAGTTCTCTTCAGGGAAGTGAAGTGGCCACTTTCAGTTTGCCATCCGGATTTGGCAGTTGGGTGCAGTCACTGATGGAGAGCGGTGTCACCGCAAATTCGAGCAATTTCGATGGAACAAAGCACCCGAAGACCGCATGTGATACATACATACATACACACATACATACATAGAGAGAGAGGGGAGGAGAGAAGGAGAGGGTGGGAGAGAGAGAGAGAGATGGAAAATGTTTATGACAGTCATCAGCAATGGACAATTTGATAAACTCAACCTTGTGAAGAAATCCTTGGAACTGAAAGAAAAGCAAAGAAGAACTGGATGACAAAGAAGTGTTAGACTTGATGGATAAACGTAGGACGGTGAAGGAAAAACAGAGAGCATACAAAAACACAGATAAAGAAATCAGGAATAAGTGCAATGAAGCTTAAGAAGCTTGGCTTGAACAAAGTTTACGTAAAGAAATACCAAAGAAATTGCTAACAGGAAAAAAGACTTGCACATTCAGCCGGTTGTTTAAAATCAAAAGATCGTACGATTTTTATGGAAAAAGACTAAATATCAGGTAGCTAACTAGAGTCCATCGAAGATCCTTTTGACGATGACAGAAGGAATGAAAAAATCACTAGAAAGAACAATGAAGGCCTACCAATAAATGAAAGATGAATTTAGAGCAACGATGAAAAGACCTAAACCAGGAAAAGCCAGGCAATTTTAAAACAGAAATGACCGAGGCTCTTGACGAATTTGGTATTGAAAAAGTAAACAGTCTGTCCAACTGAAATTTATGAGACTGGAAAAATCCTTACAGATCTATCAAAGTCAATTTTCAATGCAGTTCCAGAGAAAGCAGGGGCTACAGAATGAGAACTCCATCGTGCAATCAGCTTGATGAGTAATTTGACAATTCTATAAAGAATAATCATGATGAGGATAAGGAATAGAATCAAACCAGAAATAGCAGAAGAACAACGTGGATTTATTCAAAGGGAAGGAACTGTCAATGTCATATGATCCTACAAACTCTCATAGAAAGATCAGTTGAGTTGAATGACTTATGTTTTCTTGATTATACCCAGGCTTTTTCATCGGGTAAGACACGAAGAATTGATCAACCAAATGCAAAGGATCAATATTGATGGAAATCATTTAAGTATGATAAGGAATATATATTGGGAATAAACAGCAGCACTGACAGTAGAAAATGATAAAGTTCTTTTGAAAATATCGAAAGAGGGGGTTACACAGGGATGTGTTCCGTCAACACATTTGTTTTCACTTTACAGCGAAACAAAGTCAGAACAAGATTGAGACAGCTGAAATGTGGGTTTTAAGAAAAATATTTCATAGACAGCAAAGAAAACAAACGAGACAATCTTAAAAGAAACAAACGCAAGAGAAATTTGAACACCTAGTCATAACAGGAAAATTAAGGGGAAAATTGTGCCAGGTAGACCTAGGGAAAAAATATGTTTTTCAGAGTGGACGGGGACAAGAACAGAAGAGATATACTTGCAGCGACATTAGATAGATTTGTTTGGAAGGCCATGATCGCCAACACACACACACACATATATATATATATATATATATATATATATACATACATATATACATACATACATGTTATATATATATATATATATATATATATATATGTGTGTGTGTGTGTGTGTGTGTATGTGCGCGCGCGCGGGTGTGTGTGTCTGTGTATTGTCTGTCTGTCTGTCTGTACGCTCGAGTGTGCTCTGCTTGATCTCCCTCTCTCTCTGCTTTTAAAGTAAACCAGTGGTCCAAAAAAGTTAACGGTACACTTTGATGTGTGCAGTGTGCGTGGATGTATTGGGCAGACGAATGACGCAAACAACACATCTTATCGCCAACACACAACCCATCCATCTCCCGCTCCGTGTCATTGCGCCATCCTGTCGGTAAACAGAGAAACAGATAATTAAAGAATCAAAGGCCAAAAAACTAAAGAGCGGTAATGAATATTGATTCCGCTTTGGTAATGGAGACACAATAACAAAAATCACACGACGAACAAGAAGAAAAAGGAAAAAAAGAAAGAGATGGACAGAGAGAAACCTGACACCATCTGCTTGTGTAGAATATCAAGGATCAACTATTGGACAGGTCAGCGGAATTAGGAGTATAGAAGCAACGACTAGCAGCAAGAAAGTTAATAGTTAGTACTGTGACACTGATTAAGTAAAAAAGCAAATACTATCTGTAAGATAGGTCCGTTTTCAATTCATGTTGCTCACAGCACCGCCAATCACCATATATACTATCTGTATACCAAAAGAGGAGTTAGACAGGGATTGTTCTGTCGCCAGATTCGTTTTCAGTTTACAGCGAAACCATCATGAGAAATCTAGAAGAATGCCCCAGGATAACATTTTCATCAAAACTGATAAACAATCTTCGTTACGCAGATGACACCCTTCCAATTGCAGAAAATGAAAAAGACCTACAAAATCTTGGGAATGTAATAGAAACAGAAACAAAGGGCTAGAGCTAAATAGTAAGAAGATTGAAGTCATGGTAATCAGTATAAAAACATCATGTCACGTCAAATAACAGCAAAAGGTACAACACTGAGACAAGCTGATAAGTTCACATATCTGGGAACAGTCATGTTACCAGACGGGAAATGAACATTAGAAATACCCAGCAAAGTTGGCCAAACTGAAACAGTATGTATTAATAAAAGTAAAAGCGTTCTTACCAACAAATGCCTATCAATTAACACCAGGAAGCCAGTCTTCAGTGTTATTAGAACCAATACTGATGCACAGATGCCAAGCTTGGACAAGCAAAATCAGCACAAGATTCAAACAGCTGAAGTAGGGTTTCTAAGAAGACTGTTAAGAGTTCAAAAGACCGCAAAGAAAACAACGGAGACAGTTTAAAAAAAGCAACCACAAAAAACAAAAAACAAAACAAAAACAACATTTTTTGAAGATGATTATTAGGTAGAGACAAGCAAAATATATGCGGCAGTTTATGAGGTAAGAGAAACATGAGCACTTAGTCACAGCAGCAAAGGTAAAGGGATATGAAGCATCAAGTAGACCCAGCGAGAATGTTGTAGACGGTTCTTTAGAAAAGAAGGGGACAGAAAGGGTGGGACATATACTTGCAGCGATTAAACATAGATTTGTATGGAGGGGCGTGATCGTAAACGTCATCTGGCATGGCACATGATCATGGTGATGATCATAATGATGTGTGTGTGTGTGTGTGTGTGCGCGCGCGTGTGAGTGAGTGAGTGAAAGAGAGAGAGAGAGAAAGAGAGTGAGAGTGAGTGAGTGAGTGTGTGTGTGTGTGTGTGTGTGTGTGTGTGTGTGTGTGTGTGTGTGTGTGTGTGTGTGTGTGTGGCGTGTGCGCGCGCACGCTTCAGTCTGTATAATGTTTACAAACAGTTCTTTATACGTGGAAAGTTTACCAAATTTTGGTCAAAGGTGTCAGCTACTGAGGAGACGCTAAAGCGTAAGTTTGGAAGGCAAAGATGAAAAGTCATTATCAGACAGACAGAAAATAAAGAGATAAATAAATTTTAAAAAAATACTGCCTAAAAATCAGCACTTTTTGATGACAGTGTGTAAAGAACATGTCGTGGTGAACTTCTGACAAAAATCACGATTATTTTTCACTGTGGTCACTCCACCATACCTTCCATGCCCTCAACTTTTATTTCTGTTGATACTTTTTCAAAATCACAGTGATTTTGAGAAATACGAAATCTGTATTTTCAGTAATATTTATATGAAAAAATGAATATGATAGAATAGTTTCACCATCTTGTTATAAATCTGCGCTGATACACAAATTGTTCAACAATGGCCTTATCACTAAGCCATTCAGTGTTCTCTCTTTTCCTTGTCTCTGTTTCCAAAGAGACACACTGATATTTCTTTGTTTCTTCTTCTCTTGTTTGCTGGAGGTCTCTGTTGAAACCAGAAGTCACAGAGAAAGAAGGAGGGAGGGAGGGGGAGGGAGAAAGAAACAGACAGACAGAAACAGAGAGACAGGGACACACAGATAGATAGATAGATAGATAGATAGAGAGAGAGAGAGAGAGAGAGAGAGAGAGAGAGAGAGAGGGGGGGGGCTGACTTTGATGTGTGCAGTTTGTGGTTGTAACGGGCAGACAAGTCACACAAACGACATGTTATCGCCCACACAACCCATCCATCTCTTTGCTCCGTGACATAGCGCCCTCCTGTCCGTAAACGGAGGAATACCAAAGCAGAAACAAAATAATTAAGAGAATAAATAAGTATTCAAAGGTAAAAAAAATAATAAATAAAGTGGTTCATAATTACTGATGAAGTCATGATAATGAAGACACTACAAAAACTAAGGAAACGAAGAAAACAGAAAACACAGCTTCCAGATGTTGTAAAGAGAACACAACAGTCTTGGGTTGATTTTAATTACATCGTATCGTATCTTCCCCCTCCCCGCTCTTTTTCTATTCCGTACATGGTTCTTCATTTATGTTTCCAATCCCTTTAGGTGGTCTATTTTCTTGTGTCTTAATCACCCTGATTCAGCAACAGTAGAAATTTGATTTGGCCAATAATCCTAAGAGACTTGCTGGTAATTGATCTATGCCAGCTCTCTTGTCTTTCTTCTTTCAGACTTAAAGAGTAGCATCCACATAAATGTCGAGGAATAGAAAAAAGAAATGAACGAAGGCGAGAGAGAAAGCGAGAGCTAGAGCGAGCGAGCGAGTGAGAGAGAGAGAGAGAGAGTGTGTGTGTGTGTGTGTGTGTGTGTGTGTGTGTGTGTGTGTGTGTGTGTGTGTGGTGCTGCGCGCGCGCGCGTGTGCGTGTGTGTGTGTATTCATACTTCAGAAAGGCAATCAGCCCCTAATGAAGGGGTACTTAAAATACGTTACAAAAGAAATCATCAACAGAGAAAAAATTCAATCTTACAAAAAATATTCAGACTGCAATTTCCCTTAGTTTAAATGCTTTCAGCAGAAACAAACCGAAATTCTTGACAGAGTGATAACAAGTCAAGCTCAGGAATAACACAGCTTGAACATGCTTGGATTTCTATGTATGGTATTTTTGTGAAAT
>CM060311.1:51332691-51355191 GCA_030674185.1 Monoplex corrugatus
ACATAAACCCATGAGCTGACCAGTCCTGAGGCCCTATCTAGCCTATGTTTTACCTAGTCTATATTTTATACTGGTATTTTATCAGCCTATCACTTGAATAATCTTGGTTACATGTAAATGACATGTGTATCTTATCTTAAAAAAAAGGAACATGTATATAAAGTAAATAAATAGACAATTAAAGGTCTGAATCACAACACAACTAGCTATTCTGCATAAACGCGTCTCACATGACAGACAGACACATCCCACCAGTCAATGCACAAATGCTCAGCTGTATATCAGCAAGGTGAAGACAGTATTTTCTTAATCATAGACAGGTGCGTAAGTAAGTGAGTAGGTAGGTAAGTAAGTAAGTAGGTAGACATACACACACATTCATACATACACGCCCATATCCACACAGAAAGATGGCCGACAACAACAGCAACAACAACAACAGCAACAAAGAGGAAACACCCATATATGCATACATATCATGACAAACTATCTGGATAACAATCAACAAACAGCCCACAAACATACATGTACACACATATGGTTTGGCAAACTTCCTTGTTCTCCAGCTGTATTTTCCTTTTCTTCATTTTTCCTTTATCTCTGTTTGAGGAAAAGCCCAAACGCTTTCCATCCCACGTTGTAAGGAGTCTTTTGAGACGATACCAATGCTGGTCTGATTAATGATAGCTCTTGTTTTTGCTTTCGTAGTAGATTTCCGGCCACTTCCTTTATCTATTCCTTTCTGGGTAAGACATTCGATGGTATGATGACTCACATTTTGTTCACGAAGGTATGATATGATTTAAAGCGTCTAAGGACGTCAGACTTTCCCAGATAGAGAATTTTTATTGTAGTAGCATCGCCTGCAAGTTTATCAGCCTGTTCATTTCCCTAACACCAGCGTGTCCAGGGCCGTAGATCCACATGAGATTGTGCAGGTCAACACTGTTCATTGCTTTGTACCATTCTGGGGTCCCTACTCCATTTTCACCCCACCATAATAAACACACCTCACTACGTCCTATTTCCAAGGGAGGTGATCTCCACGACACAGTAGATAAGCAGACAGAAAACAACACGGACCGGCACAGAAAATTACCGTTTCGAAAATAATTACTGGTAAAACTAGACACGCGCGCGTGTGTGTGTGTGCGTGTGCGTGTGCGTGTGCGTGTGCGTGTGCGTGTGTGTGTGTATGCATATGCCCTGTGTATGCCTGTCTGTGTTTGTGTGTGTTCCTCACCCTGTCTGTCTGCTGCCTCCCTGCCTGTCTGTCAGTCTGTGTGTGTGTGTGTGTGTGTGTGTGTGTGTGTGTGTGTGTGTGTGTGTGTGGTGTGTGTGTGTGTGTGTGTGAACGCATTTACGTGTGCACATGAGCATTCAATGTTTATTTATTAAGTTTGAACATTGTGTGTGTTTTTGCATTTGCGTGTACGCACACACACACGTGCATACCTGCGGTGCGTTTGTGTGTGTGTGCGCGTGTGCGTGTGCGTGTGCGTGTGCGTGTGCGTGTGTGTATGTGTAGAGGAAATAGAAAGTTTTGATGATGGTTGGTGTCAGAAGGCCTCCTCTTGTCACCACAGCTAAACTGAAAGCCTTGATAAGATGCCCAGTGGATGACGACACGAGAGCAGTGGCAGAGTTAACTCCCTGTTCCTTCCGCTGGCTGGTATCAGTTACAAGTGAAACGGTGGTAGACACGCCAACTTATATAAGTCGGATCCATGATACCTGTGCTAACTGATGACACTGCTGTAGTGAACACTAGGCTAGAGCCCTAGTCCGTGGTGTAGTGTACAGACAGAATACTTCCTTTGATGTCACAAGGACTCTCAGATTAGGACCTACTTACATGCATGCTAACAGTTAATGTGATCTGTTGCCTGCTGGAATGAACGTCAGGTCTGAATTGGTTAATCTAACGCAACTTTGATGTAACTAGTTGTGTGCTGCAATGACCGTTTGGTGAGGACTGCTTTCAATGATACAAATGTTTTGTAGTTAACAAGTTGCATGTTACAATGAGCAGTCGGTTAAGCCTGTCTACATGATGCAATCGTGTTTTTCGATTTAATTACATACTAGACTGTGGCCAAATTGCAAGAAACAATTCTGCTATCTGTAGAAGTCGCATGACAGCTAATTTTGAACCTATTCAGAGGATGCAATTCTCTTGTATTTACTCATCTGCATGGCACAATGGCTAAGGTCTAGTTGTACGATGCAATTTTCTTTTGGAAACAAACTGCCTACAAGTATTATACGGAAAACTTGCACTCACAAATGACTAGTGTGCAAGTTCTTATGTTGTATCGAATAATCCCTATATATAACGTAGCATTTACGGCAAGGGAGTTGTAACTGCAATATAGAAGTGGCGTATATTTCAACCGGTCTTTATCAATATCTGTGATATGTAAAGGAAAGTTTGGTCACATTCTAGAGTTTTGTCCATTATATGCGTTTTCTTTCTTTGTTGTTTGTTTCATGATTTTTGTTTGTGTGATTGCTTATTCATTGCTACGTTAACCTAATACCAACACTAAATGTCACAACGAAAAGACTGACTCTCATTGACACAGTTCTCTCTCTCTCTCTCTCTCTCTCGTTTTTTTCCCTCTCTCTCTTTTTCTCATCCCTACTCCAGGAACGCGTGTTTAAAGTCAAACCGCTCCCATTCGTCAGTAAATAAACATGAACACAATGACCAGACACAAAACAGCCAGTCAAGGAAACAGCACGTGCATGTCTCACGCAAATACAAATACCCAGTTATCGCAAACCACACAATCATCTGTCAATTCCCTACATCTCTCCGGAGGCTTTACGAGCAGAGAAAACACACACACACACACACACACACACCACACCGTGGATGTTTTCCAGGCATCTGAGCCGAGGCTATTTTAGCTGGTAAATGCGGTAAATGCCTGCTTTGTTGCAAAGACATTTACTCTGATTATCCAACATCTAAACCGCCATGTTCCAGTCAGTCGATATGGCATAACTACCACCTAATGGCGTTCTTCTTTCTTTCTGTCTGTCTGTCTTGGCAATGGTGCAGATTTCTGGTGGAACAAGTGGCCACGGTTTTCTGACCTGCCTCCGTTTTCGGTGGTTAATGACAGTCCATAACGGACAATGTCTGATGGTTATGATCTCAATAAACTGCTGCGCACACACACACACACACAAACACACACACACACACACACGTTTATTTTCTTTTGTCACATAACTTGGCCATCAGCTTGCGAACGGGAAGCTGACTAGGCAATGATGGTTAAATTAAGTCAACAGAGAAAGGGGAGGGAAGAAGGAGACAGAAAGATAGACTGAGAGACAGACAGAGCGACAGAGAGAGAGAGAGAGAGAGAGAGAGAGAGAGACAAACAGACAGACAGACAGAGACAGAACAGACAGACAGAGCGCAGAGACAGAGACAGACAGAGACCAACAAGGCTAACAGTCATAATGATCATGATCCAATACTGTCACCTAAGGGTCGTTTAGTGGTTAATGGGACACAGCAGCAGACGGAATCCTGCACATCACAGCACACTAAAATCAGAACTGTTCTTGGATAGATCGTTTTCTGCAAACCCTGGCCCCACAAAGACAGGCAGACAGGTCTTAGACTTGACCAGAAACGAAATGCAAACTGGGAAATATGTACCAAAGCAGACGCTATGATTACGGTAAAGAGGAATTACAGCGGGTTATAAATGGCGGGCACGGGAAGTGTTCATGTCTCACAGTCGTCCCGTTGATCGTTACTCGTGCAGATGTCGTGCAAATTTTCACTTCATAAAAGCAATCCCCAACGCCTGGGAAGTCTTGCCTCTCTTCATGCAAATCCAACACTTCAACTTTCAATCAACCACGTTTACTGTTAGATTTCTACTAACAGACACAATTTCTCGACTTTCCAAGTAGTATAGACTAATATATTTGACGCCATTCACTTTAATCAGACAGTAAAAACACTTCCACATCAGACAGTTTAAGTTCTACAACTGTAACTCGCGACTGACTGTGCGTTACTGCATTGAGTCTAAATCAAGAATTAAACCATTTCCGTATAATAATAATAATAATAATTTTAATAATAACAACAACAATAGTAACAACAGAGAGAAGACAAAGGATTCCATTTGTTATAGTGCAAACAGGCCCTGTGAAAGCTGTTTGTTGCACTTTTCATAACAAAAAGAAAATTGCAAAGGGGACGGGGCAGTTGCCATGTTGATATATTACTGCGGCATAAACACAGTCAGCCTAACACGCCAATCAAACATAAACATACTTCAACAAAAATAGCAACATAACGTGAAATCAAAAATACTAAACAAGTAGTAAGTGACAATGGCCATCAAAAAATGTATAAGAAACAGAAACAGATGACCTGATATATACAGTCTTTCAAACACACACACACACACACACACACACACACACACACACACACACACACACACACACACACACACACACACACACACACACACCACCACCACCACCACCACCACATCATTCAATAATGCAGCATAAACACAGAAAACACAGTATGAACACAGTTCCTCAAGAACGACAGCAGTAAATTCAGTCCAACTAGAATGTACAATGAAAGTAACTAACTATGAGTAACTTTCACTTAGTCTGACAGGTAAACAGCATATTTTTAGATGCATAGGGTGAGTGCATGTATACATGCACAAGTGCCGACAGGTGTACGAAAAAATGCATTTACGAGTCAGCAAGTTTCCGTCACGAATAATAACACAGACAGCGAAAACAACAACAAAAACACTTTCTACAAGCAACACAAAACACAACGTAAACCAGGATTCATCTAGAGAGCCTTCAAACGACGTCTAAAAACCGCAAACCTAGTTTCGAAAAATCACATTTGCCAGATGAGATTGAAGCCCAGCTCATCCAATGAAGAACAGATCTATCGAGACAGAAAAAAATAAATCAAGTTTGCTTTTTTTCATCACGGCTGTGCTGCTATTTCCAATACTTGATCAATGCAAAAGAAATGAAACCTGAAAAGGAAATTTGTGACGATAAAAACCAGAAGTAAATCTGCATTACATCTCACCTCAAAAATCGTAATCAACTGGAGATTTTGGGTTGCCTGTTTATCGTGTTTGTTACTTTGTTTGTTATTTGTACTTGTCCAAACAAGAAAACAGGAAGCGTTTCTTTTACCGAGAAAGTTACTTGCTGGTTGATAAAACTCAACACTGAAGTGGAACGACATCACGGAAATAGGTCTAGGAGGCACATGCATTTTATCAAATATTTTTCTCTCATACTTTTGCACAATTAAATATCCCTGCCCCCTCCCCACCACACACACTTACGCCACACACACACTTACGCCACACACACACACACACACACACACACACACACACACACACACACACACACACACACACACACACACACACATGCACACAGACATTTTTTTATCTCATTCGGCTCACGGGTTCTGTCTGCAGGTAGTCAGAAAGGCGTGATTTAATGAAAACTTACCGTTTTACGGAAGTAAACGACCATTTTACGAGGAAAGGGGAATTGGAGCGCCTGGTCATAACGGGAAAGCTGGAGGGAAAGACAGAACCAGGTCGACCCAAAGAGAAGATACTAGACGGACTTGCAGAGTGGCTGGGACAAAGAGGGTGGAAGAGATGCTTGAGGCAACAAGAGATAGAGACAGATGGAAGTCCATGATCGCCAACGCCATGCGGCAAGGCACCTGATGATGATGATGAAACGACCACAGCTGTCAAAATGCTAAAATATGGTCATTTCTCAGTCCTTCTTGCCACATTTTTTAATTGGTGGTTCACAAAGAACAAGTCATCAATATTCCCCAGGAATGTGAAATTCCAGGACATTTTGAAGTTTGCATACCACAAACAATCATAACATTTTTTTTACTGAATGGAATCGGATCAAAGGAGTCGAAGAAAATGAAGTTGTTTATGCTATCAAACATTTCTCAGCTGTCTGTGAATCGATCTCTACTACATTCGGCTAATTTGTCCAGCACAATTTATCACTATCATAAACCGTTTTTGTAGAGCTATTTTTCAAACACACTTGGACTTATCATGTATTACACATAACAAGACTCATAACCCTACTGGTCTAACCATGTATGATGAATTTCCACGGCTGAAATGACGTAGGGGCCGGGCGTCATTTTCTACGTGTTTATCTCATGTTTGTTGACGTTTCTGTGGGTTTTATATCCATTTATATGTTATACTGATAGGACGGATTTCTCGAGCAGGGAAAAGCATCCTTAGAAGCACTGGTCCCAAAACACTGCACCTGTCCTGTGACACAAATAAGAGACACTGGATAAATCCTCAAACCTGTTCTCAAATACATGCTGGCCAAATTACCAAGTAGAACAAAGCCTGCCACATACCAGAAAGAACCACCCTCAGGACGAATCTTTCACGATGGGACTGACTGCAACTGGAAATATAACATACCAGCAATAATTCCTCAATTGTTTATAATCCAATTCCAATCAATCTATCAATGACTTTAAGGAACTGATTTTTTCAACAAGACCGTTCGCTGGTATTTTAGATTCATTGTTCGACCTATGAGGCTGCCCTCACAATAATTCATCATAGGGGGTTGATTTTTTATTTATTTGCAATTCAGTTAATAAATAGACAGGCACCTCTCTACTACAGACAGACGCAATGTGTAATTAGAAAAGTATATAACTGGCTGCAATGAATTTTGTTATGTTTAAGTTATGACTTCTATGTTACGTTTGTCAATATGTTGATTTGTTTTTGCAACAAATTTACAATGTGAAATTCAAGCAACTCTCCAGAAGCGCACACACAGATACACACACATGTATACAATCATACACACACACTCATATCCGCACAGCATGATGGCCGACAACAACAACAACAACATTACCACCAACAACAACAACAACACAAAACAACACAGCAATCCCCAACGCCTGGGAAGTCTTGCCTCTCTTCATGCAAATCCAACACTTCAACTTTCAATCAACCACGTTTACTGTTAGATTTCATATTTCTACAAGTGTTCACATATACACTGACCAATCGATGCAGCAGAGATAAAAGGTAGACAAATATCATGACAAACTTATACAGACAACAATCAACAAACAGACCACAAACTCACACGCAGACAGTGTGACGAACTTGCCCGTTCTCCAGTTGTTTTGTCTCTTTCTTCACTTTTCTGTTATCTCTTTTTCAGGAAAAGCACACTTTCCATTCCACGTTGTAAGCGTCTTCGTAGAGTTACTTTTGAGATTGTGTCAATGTCAGTCTGGTTAATGATAGCTCTTGTTTTTCCTTTCAGAGTAGATTTTCGGCCACTTCCTCTATCTATTCCTTTTTGGGTAAGACGTTCAATGCTAAGATGGCTCATATTTTGTTCGCGAAGGTACAATTTTAAGCGTCTAAGGACCTCAGACTTTCCCAGATGGAGAATTTTTTATTGTAGTGGCATTGCCTGCAAGTTTATCGGCACGCTTATTTCCCTTAACACCAGGATGTCCGAGGCAGTAGATGCACGTGAGATTTTGTGGGTCGACACTGCTCAATACTTTTGTGCCATTCTGGGTCCCTACTCCATTTTGTACTTTTTGCAGTAGATTCATCCATTGACTTTCTTTCATGTTATCATCTAGTGAAGTTAACCATTGGAGTGCATGCGTGACAGCCTCAATTTCCATTGTTAGACTGGAGGTTGTGATATCATAAGCAAGAATTTTTTTTCATGTATGGTGTTTCCATTCTGTTTGACAGTGAAGCCCCATACAGATTTGTTATTGCTGATTGAACCATCCATGTACACGATTACATCTTTAGGGTTGCAACTTAGTTGCTCCATGAGTAGCTGAATGTCTGAATCTGCTTTCCCTTCTGGCCATTCGTGACAGTGTCTCCCTAGATTTTTGAGTATGACAGTTTTGTACAGATTTTAAAAATGGTTTGGATGTTTTTCCCAGTCCTTTGTCCCTCTGAGTTCTACCAGTTGACATACATGCTGAATAGAGTCTTCTGCCTGTCCCATCCATGATTTTCCACGTTGGAATCTGTTGCACTTCGCTGTTCCGACCATCTCACGGAGTGGGTTTTCTGGGTTTTCCAATGCCCTGAAATATGCTTTCATTTTTTCTATTCTGTGTCTCTACTGTATTAAAGGAAGGTCAAGCAGGTATCGTATAGTCTCTGTGGGTGTGTCTTTTGTGGTTCCGAGGATCACTCTCACTGCTTCCTTTTACATTCTTTCTAGTTTTAGAGGGCTTTTCCGTGACACGTAGTGACATCCAGTCCACAATCGATGACAGTATTACAGCTTGGTATAGCTGAAAGAGATTACGTTGTTCAATGCCTTTAGACGCCATAGTTTTCAGGACTGAAAGACCCTTTTTATAGTTGAGTGTAGTGGTTTCCACATGTTTTCTGAAGATAACAATTCTATCAAAACAGCCGCCAAGGTAGCGAAAGTTGTTTGTTCGCTCGACATCGCTTCCTATGAACTTAACTGGTGGAAAGTTTTCATTCGTTGCTTTGTTGTGTGCACAGAAGGTGAATATAAAACGTTACACATGGACATTTCCAGGCGAGTTAAGAAACTAGACAGAGAAAGAGAGAGAGGTGTAGGGGGCGCTGGGAAGAAAGGCTCAGGGAGAGAGTAAACGGTTTATTTATTAGGCTTGAGCCCGCTAGGCACCATCAGCAAAACAAACGATTAGCTTGCACAAAGATCAGACTTTGGATTCAAAGCACAATAGCCGTGAAAAGAACAAGGAAGCCGTTGTAAACTGTACACCAGCTGTACCCGCATCAGAACACAATGTTACACAAAAACTACAAAAGAAGAAGAGAAAAAGAACACCAAAGAAACGCAATGCACACCCATAGCTATGTTCATACATGTGTGATTCAAAGTCACTTTCACTGACAAGAAAACCAAAATGAGTAATAAGTCATTAATAAACACAAAAATAAAAGTTATGCGTACACACACACTCACCGCAATAAGTTGTGTGTGTGAGTGCATGCGTGCGTGCTGTGCTTGTGTGTGTGTGTGTGTGTGTGTGTGTGTGTGTGTGTGTGTGTGTGTGTGTTGTGTGTGTGTGTGTGTGTGTGTATGAGTGACTGAGTGAGAGAGAGAGAGAGAGAGAGAGTGGTGTGTTGTGTGTGTGTGTGTGTGTGTGTGTGTGTGTGTGTGTTGTGTGTGTGTGTGTGTGTGTGTGTGTGTGTGTGGTGTGTGTGTGTGTGTGGTGTGGGTGGGGGTGCGTGCGTGCTCGCGTGTGTTTGCGCTCAGGAACAGGCATGTGAAAGATTCAAAGTGAACAAGAAATGTTTAAGGTCACTAGAGACACTATGTGCTGTACCTGATACTTTTACCAAAGGTGTTAAAATGAACGTTTGCAGCAGTACAGGTATACAGATAATGTTTAGTTGACAAACTGAATTCTATTCCTCATGCTGATTATATTAACTGAAAATATCAGTCCAGGCTTTTCTGTCTTCGAAAGCCATTTTGATGTTAATATTAGTGCTTTCCGCTCTTTTATTCGCTGTGTTTAAGTGTTTTAACATATTTATGTGCCGATGTAACAGATTTTTATTGTTTTAAGTATAAAAATGTTTTGGACAGCTTGATAAATGTCCGAGGAAAGATTATAGGCGAAAGGAATTAGTTGTAAAGATGTTGTATACTGCATAAAGGCTAACATGATTGCATTTGACCATATTTACGTCCTTTCAAACACATATGAAGTGCTGCATTCACGAATACATTTTCGCGTCTTAAAATGCAGAATAGTGAGATGTTCACATCACAAAGTTTCTCCCCAAATCAATGACATTTCTGAATCAAGACGCATTCTGAGGCATGAAGGCACATTGAGTATATGGGAGTGTGTAGTGTTTGTGTGTGCGTAAGTGTGTGAGTATGTGTTCACGCACAGTTGTGTGCATGTGCGTGTGTGCAAATTCATTACAATGTGTGTTATTACGTTCTTTGTTTGATCAATTAATTCAACTCGTTTAATTAATAGGATAGGTGGTCGTGTTGATGTGTGTGTGTGTGTGTGTGTGTGTGTGTGTGTGTGTGTGTGTGTGTGTGTGTGTGTGTGCGCGCGCGCGTGTGTGTGTACATGCGTATGTGTGTGTGCGTGTGTGTACATGCGTATGTGTGTGCCTGTTTGTCTGTTAGGGGTGTGCATATTTAGTTTCATATAATGTTTATTTAACAAACGAGACTAGGTCTACGTTGTTTTTTCAACCGCAGTTGCATGCAGGTACATGGAACATCCTTTTTTGTTTTTCTGTCAACTCAACCTGGGAAAATCAAATTCAGTCTGTTTCCCTGGCTGACTAATTATAATCGACAGCATTTCGTTTCGCCAATTCTGCAACTTTCAATTTTCACATATTTAATAAGATGACGCCAATGACGACGACGACGACGGTGAAGATGACGACAAAAAAAAAACAACAAAAAAAATAGCAAGTCCACGCCATTTAACAATCTCCATTTTTATGCAAAAAATATCTAAAAGAAAACATCAACTAAGTAATATAACTCTTGAGAGTCACGGAGTTATCTCCCAAGTAGAATTTCTCAAACCCAACACAGTTTGCGCTACCCATTCAGTTAGCATAGACGCAGCCACAAGGCACAATGTTCTGAGCTTACCACTTTATGCTTTGTGGCTGCGTCTATGCTAGCTGGATGGGTAGCGCAAACTGTGTTGGGTTTGAGAAATTCTACATGGGAGATAAGTGTGATTCTCAAGAATTATGTTACTTAGTTGATATTTAAAATTCCCCCTGCTTCCCTCTTACTTCCTTTGGTAAAAGAAAACAGTTAATTTGTAATAACACTGTTCTCATTGAAACAAACACCAAACCAGTAAAACTATACAAACTACCACTATTGCAATATTATCAACACAAAGGTACAATTTGTTTTTTTTAAAGTTTAGTCTAAGACTAGATAATAGAACAATAAACTACAGCAGACTGTCAGAACAATGATAACAAAATGCAAATATTCTGAGAAGTTTCCAGCATAATGTTGTTCATACACTTTACTGAAAAAGTGCCGCCGACTTTAGGCACCGTTTTGCCCAGGTGAACTTGACCTAGGATTCATAATTTCCGAACTGACACATTCACGCCTCTCAATAGTTCACAATTATGAGCCAAGTATGACAGATTCATCCAAACAGCTGAGAAAATATTGTTAATAATTAATAATAATAATAATAATTACAATATTTATATAGCGCAAAATCTTGATAAAATCAAATCTAAGCGCTGAAGCAGACACACACGCAGGCACGCACGCTCGCACACACACGCACGCACACATACAGACACACACACACACACACACACACACACACACCCACACACACGCATGGCTATAAATGGGGAGAAAGAATAAAAGCAATAAAAGCAAGAATAAAAGCAATGGAAAAATATAGAGAGCATAGCATACAATTATATATTATAACCATGTGATTCCCTCCGAGCGGAGACAGGCTGCAGAGGGGAGGGTTGAGTGAGGTTAGGATTTTATGCAGGAGAGAAAAGGTGAGTTTTGAGAGCGGACTTGAAGGAGACAAAAGTAGGTTGCTGACGGACTGAGAGAGGAAGTTTGACACGACTTTGTCACAGTCACACACAGACAGACACACACACCCCTCCAATTCATGTGAAATAGTCTCAAAGAGAGACATAACAAGGGGGAAAGTCTGGTCTCTACATACAGTCATAGGATGGTCAAACATTGCTGATATTCGTTTCTTTTTTGATGTAATGTACACGATAACAAAAATACAGATCACCTTGAAAATAACTCGAAGTCAGAGAAAATTTAAGGTCTATTTACAATTTTTTGGGTTTTATTCAGAGCTGCTATTCGACACTAAAAACCCAATAATATTTGGTTTATACTGCTGCTTCAGTCGAATATAATTATGTCATAAATACAGTTGTCTCAGATTTTTCAGAACAAATATCAGTTATACAAATTCCAACACTCTAGCAGCTATGACCTTGGAATTGTCCCAGAGTCATCCAAACTTTGGCATTTGCGAGTTTGATTCAAAGTATTACTAAAGTTATGAAAGCCATTATCCAATTCTTACCTGTAATGATGATGTTACTGTTCACAAAAAAAAAGAAAAAGAAAAAAACAACAATAATCCTCATCTCTCTCTCTCTCTCTCTCTCTCTCTCTCACACACACACACACACACACACACACACACACACACACACACACACACACACACACACACACATACATACACACATACTTCCGGTCGATATCAAACAATTTCCCCTTGTTTTACAACAAAAGTGATTAAATAAACAGGAGGAGATAAAGAAAGAGAGGTAGAGCATACGAGGGAACAGATGAAGACAAACAAAAGCAAACAAAATGAGAAAGAAGAAGAAAAAAAAAAAAAAAAAGAAGAAGAAGAAGAGGCGGAGGCGGAGGGTGAAGGAGTCCCAAAGGAAGAAGGTGGAGAAAAAGGAGGAGGAAGAGGTGAAAAAGGACAAAAAGCAGGTGCAGAAGTGAAAAAGATAAAGAGGATGAGGACATGCCAGACAAAGCGAGGGATAGAAAAGAAAGTAGGTGTCATTATAAAAAATAGAAACACCTTAAAAAACTGAACACACACCGCACCAGAAACCGCCAAGTGTAATCTACTTTGCCATGCGTCAAGTACAAGTACACCTGTCCCCGATTATCTGAAAATAAAAATCTCGAGCAAACAGAAGAAACAACAAAACACACTACATCAAACGATCCCAAAACACAACGAAACAAAAACAGTGATGAAAAAAACACATTATCCCTTACAAGTGAACAACTGTGGGCAGTCTTTCTCATTATTGGCACATACACAATCTGTCCTTCGTGACCCCCTCACCCGCACCTCCCCTTCTCTTACAACTGCAAACAACGGAAACATATTATTAAAAAAAATCAAGCAATAAATCCTAAAAATAAAGAACAAACTATGAATGTGGGTAACGTGTGTATGTGCATACATGCATATGAACGCGCTCAGGTACGCCTTCGTGCCGGTGTTGTCAAGCAGAATCAATACATATTTGAATAGGAATCTAAAAACAAAAACTTTTCAAAAAAGAACAAGCTCTGGCCCGGGTCACCAGAAACGCTGCTGGCTAACGAGGCTCTGGTAAAGCTACGACAGGCCCAGCAAGCCGATAGTGGATAATATCTTGCTCAACAAGGTAAAAGGAATTATAAACGGACTGACCAAAACGGAAAATGGACTGGCAATGGTAAAGCAAAACGAAAACTGAACATAAAAAAAGTACATGGACTGAAAGGTAAGAAGCCAGAAATTGTAGTTTATGACCAAGCGCAAAATCGCGCTAGCAGACATCAGAAAGAGAGGAACTGGGACAAAAAGTGTTTATAACTTCGTCCTCATTTGGAGCAGAGTGAGTGAAAACCAGAAATCAACACACGGCATGGTATCCTTTATGGCCAGACAGCAAAGAACCCCTTGAGCACAGAATACATATCGGAGAGATTCATCAAACAAAATGGTGCGCAATGACAAGAAGATAACAAACTATGTAATGATCTACGCACCATGTAACCACTCATATTCAGATGAGGAAAATACAGAATTCTTCTAGAAACTCTCTGATAGCATCAGCAAGGTCCCTGATAATGAAGGTCTGATCGTCATGGGAGACTTTAATTGCAGAGTGGGTGAAAGAAGAACATCGTGGATAAGATATTCGGGACCGCACAGCGACAAAAATGCAATGACAATGGCAATTACATACTGAGGCTATGCGCACAGAACATGAACTGTTTGTGACCAACACCTTCTTCCAACATCGAGACAGATCTGTACGTGGTACAAATGGAACAACCTAAACGTGTCTTCACAGATAGACTTTATTTTGATAAGAATCTCTAAGAAACACAGTATCACTGATCGAGAGCTATCCCAGATACAAGCTTTGACATAGACCACAGACCGGCCATTCTCAGCTGTCCACAAGGAGGAACAAGACAAAAGGAAAGCGGAGGAAGCAGGCTGTCAGAATTAACACGAAGAAGCTCCAAGAACAGGAAGTGCAGGTCGAGATCAGTAACAATGTTGCTAAAATGCTGGAGCACATACATCATACAGAAATGAATGTATAAGAAACCTGAAGCACCTTCAGAGAAGCCTTATAGCTACTCTGCAAGTGGATTGCCGAAACCATGAAAATGGAAATAGAACCAGAAAGGCAAACGGCATGGTGGAACGACCAGGTTAACTAGTCAAAGAAAAGAAAAGACTATACAAGGCATAGGTTCAATTGAAACACAAGGACACTTGTTAAGTATAGACTTGCGCGTAGGCTTGCACGTAGGACTAGTTAGGCGGGTGTTCAAGCTGCCAAAGGAAGCATCTTGGAAGAAATATGAAAAAAAGCTGAGCAAACTCTGTGAGCGTTCCCTCCAGAAAGTTCTTTAAGAGTGTGAAGGCCACACGAGTCAAAGACTGAACCCTATGACCCCACGACAGTGATGAAAAACGCAGGGGAACCCCTGCACTAGGAGAAGGAAATACCCCAGCGCTGGGAAGAATATTTTAAAGATCTACTCAACCCCTCAGGCATTCTTGACAACCAATCACAGTTTGCCACACAAGAACCAGATCATTGTGAACTTACAGAGTGAAGCGAGAAAGATTGTTCAATCAAGCCTGAAAGAAAAGATAGTAGGCACAGATGGCATAACATTCCAGAAGACATGGGAAGAGAGGAAGGTATCTGAAGACTGGCAGACTGCGGTTGTCGAGCAATTATAGAAAAAGAAAGGCAGAAAGAGAGACTGTAACACCTACTGAGGCATGTCACTCCTCAGCTAAGTTGGGAAAATTTACGCTAAGATTCAAGGAAGCGACAAAATAGAATGTCACTTTATTCAGTGATGCACAGTTTGACTTCACAGTGCACCGACGCTATTTTCGCACTCCATCAACTATGCTAAAAAGCAGTTGAATAATTACGACTTTGCAATCCATCTTGTATTTGTCGATCAAGAAAAGACCTTTGACAGAGTCAACCGAAACACATACTATGGGAGGTCCTAGAGCAGTATGATATCAAGGGACAACCTTAGAGCCATGTGTACCAGCATCAAAGTGCAGTGCGTACCTCACACAGACACTCGAATTGGTTCCCAGTGACAACTAGAGTCAGACAGGGCTGCTCTTTATTATTTGCATGGACTGCATCATCAGAGAAGCAGATCCAGATCCAGAAACACTAAACGAGTTGTAATTTGCCGATGACTAAACCATAATGAACAGCAACAAAACCCAACGCAAGATCATCTAGACCAACTGAATGCCTGCTGCAAGAAATACAACATGAGAATTAGCATTGGAAAGACAGAGGTAATGACAGGTGGCAGAACACAGGAAAGCTGGACATAAATACAGATTGATTTTAGTTAAAACAAACATCAGAATTCAAATACCTGGGTAGCGCTTTTACTGAAAATGAAAAATTCGAGAGAGATATCGAAACACGCTGCCAGAAAGCAAAAGCTATTAGTTACAAACTAGCGTCTCTTCTGTAGCATCTATGCATCCCAAAAGAACGCTGATCATTGCCATCTTCAACCCAACTCTCACATACACGTGCGAGACACGGTCACTGACAAAATCGTACAACAGGAAATTAGTAGCCTGCGCGATAAAAGTTTTCAGGAGAGCAGCTAACAAAACTCTGAGAAACAGGGTCAGAAATAAAATCATCCGAGTAACAGTAGGAGAAACACCCGTCCAACAATACACAGAAAGACCGCAAATAAAGTGGTTTGGACATGTGACAAGGATGCCCCCTACCAACCGGCCCAGTGCGCGTACAAATCCAGATTTCCCAGCACCAGAGCCAGAGGGAGACCACGGCTATACTGGAGCGACATGACATCAGAAACATGGGCACGTATAACATATCGCTTACGAAGCCTCCCTCGTCACAGACATATTTTTACTGGATCTCCCCGCGACACCTCACGGTATAGGCGGGACGAAAAAATAAAAGAAGTAAGCTCTATACGTTGGGTCTAATAAGTAGCTTCCTATTGAAATCTTTCCTCATATTTCTCACCAACCTGTCTGCGTTTGAATCAAATCATTCATAAAATCAGTGTTCACCTCATCACAGCTTTTATTTGAATCAATACTTTTATACAATCTGGTCCTCTAAAATACTTGTACCATTTATTGTCTTTGCTGCAATGTTCACAATGCAGTTTCAATTAACACGATGAAAAATTGATGTGACACCACCACCACATACACAAAAAAACACCAATCCCTTACGCTCTTTTTAATTCATGAATTTTGTACGACCCTTTCCATCCGCAATTTCTCTCTGAGAATATTTATAGAATTTAAAAGGTCAATAAATAAATAAAGCGAGCTAACAAAACACAAGAAAACATAGCCATTCCAACATTAATTTTGTATATGAAAGTGTGTACAGAAAAGCCTTTATACTTCTCAAGATCACTGCGCTTTGACGAAGCTTCAGTTGAAATAAAATTTGACTTTCACCAAAAACAACCATGGTGAAAACATTTAATAAATATTGTCTGAATTTCTAAGACCCTGCTGCTCAAACACATTCCTCATTTGGACACTTTCTAGCCCATGTGACCTTGGTCTTGACGTAGTTCTCTAAACTTATGCATTATGCTTCTCACTAATCCATAATTTTGACCAAAGCCTGGTTAAGATCCAAGAAGAAAGTGAGAAAATCTTAATGACACATTTTGGTCACACACACACACACACACACACACACACACACACACACACACACACACACACACACACACACACACACACACACACACACACAGGATGATGACGATACTAATGATGGCGCCAATGACGACGATGATGATGTATGACTTGAAAAACAGATGCAGAAGGAGCAAACGGAAGATGAGGACCTATGGGAGATAAAGTGGCAGGCCTGTTCTGTCCCGCCCATAAGTTAACGTCGCTAAAGCAATTATCTGTTCAAATCGTGCATCTGCTGCTATCAAATAGCAATAACAACAATTCTTATTAACTACTGTCACCTTAATGAGTCAGTATATACGAAATGACGCACATGTGTAAACTCAGACGTGGTCTACCTCACCAAATGATCTAACTCTACGATACAGCTAATAAGCAGGAAGACAACACAGACAGGGGGACTTCTCTGTTTCCGAACAAACTAATGTCAGGGCTTTCTTTTTCTCTTCGAGCGCTGTGAGAGTGTATGTGTGTGTGTACGGGTGTGTTTCTGCGTCTGTAAACGTTCAATTGTGAGCATGTATAATAACTTTACTGTTTATGTGCATATGGGTGGCACGTGCTCGTGTGTGCAGGAAGTAAAGAAAAGAGAACGGTGATGGTGATCGAATGAAAGGGGGTCCCCCGTCATCACAAGCTCAATGATAACCTTGATCACTGATGTGAACAGGATGACAGCACGGATATGCCAGCACAGTTAACTCCCTGTCTTTTCCGCTGGGTGGTGTCAGTTACTAATGAAATGGCTGCTGGCACGCTAGCTTAAAGGTCGGACCGCTGATCCCTGTCCTCAATGATGCCACCGCCACAATCAGTGATGTGTTAGAGCCTAATTACAATACAATTCTGTTAAGTAAAATAAGTTGCATGTTGCAATGAACGCTAAGTTAGCACTAGCTTACATGATGCAGCTTTGTTATGCACAAGAATGAGTGCTCACCGTCAGGAAATTTAGACGATTCAACGTTTTTGTACGAATTAACTGTTTGCCACAATCAAAAGAAGTTATGATATATTTCCATGAGACACGTATGGTGCAAACAACAAGTTCCATCTGCAATTGCAGAATCAATAAAATCTAACCTAATGTTGAAACGTTTAGGGGTGAACTGAAGTACACGTGTACATGACAGAAGAGTATGTCCATCTTATGGATACGCGTCATCATCATTCAATGAAAAAAATGGCTTATTCCAGGTTGGTATTATAAAACAAACTTTTTATTAAAGTTGAACGCCACGAAAATACGAATTCCATTTGTTTTCATGATTAGTTTCTAACCATTGTAGGTGTGTACAATGTAAGATGCCACATATATCATACACTTTATAAGAAATCCATACGCTTACTTCCTTTTATTGTTAACATTAAATCCCCAAATCCCCCTGCACAATTTACCACCATGAAATCATTTTCTAAAACTCCAATATTCTGTGTAGATGGTACCACACACACACACACACACACACCACACACACACAACACACACACACACACCACACACACATATATATATATATATATATATATATATAGATAGAGAGAGAGAGATATGTGTATATGTATACATATATATATGTGTGTGTACATATATATATACACATAGATTTGTGTGTGTGTGCGTGTGTGTGCGTGTGCATGTGTGTGTGTGTGTGTGTGTGTGTGTGTGTGTGTGTGTGTGTGTGTGTGTGTGTGGTGTGTGTGTGTGTGTGTGTGTGTGTGTGTGTTGGCTATTATGTCTTGTTTGTTGTTTCATCAAGGTTACGTGCTATCCATATAAATGTAAATACATGATTGTTATATTATTGTTTGTAATTTCATGTATCAGAAAAAAAAAACTTGCGTGGCAAGGGGATAAACATGAGGCCTCAAAATGTTGCACAAAAAATTCGCACATACGTACGTGGTGCATGCAAATCGCAGAGTTGCATAGATCGATCACGTACATAACGCAAATTTAAACAAAATATGGAGGGAAGTGACCGGTGGGATGAGGACCGTGATGATGGATACAATTATAAAGATGTATAATTTGCATTCTTCTTTACAAGCAGCTGTAAAATGTAAGAGAAGCCTTAGTAACTGAATAGAAATGCGTCCATTTTGTATATAGTTGTTTTGTTCTCTTTTCCTTTTTTTTAGCTTTTGTTTTGTTTGATTGTGTACGTGAGTTTGATTCACTGTCTCTTTGATAGCTTTTTCGTTCCAAGCTGCGTTTAACAAACGCTTCTATAAAGCCAAGACAAGGAGGACTTTCACACTGACACAGAGTTGTCTCTCGTTCTCAAGCATATCTCTCTCTCTCTCTCTCTCTCTCTCTCTCTCTCTCTCTCTCTCTCTCTCTCTCTCTCTCCCTCCCTCCCTCCCCCTACTCAAAAATCCTGTCCTTAAACTCAACAGACATCTCCCAAATCCATCAAAAACCAAACAAGAACACAATAACGAGTCACAAACCAATCAAGGAAAACGCACGTGCACATCTTACGCAAACACAAACGCCCAGTTACCACAAACCAATCATCTGTCAGGCTCATTACGTTATTAGACTTTACAACGAGAAAAATCAGACACTCGCTCGCTCTCTCTCTCTCTCTCTCTCTCTCTCTCTCTCTCTCTCTCTCTCTCTCTCCTCCCCCTCCGTCCCTCCCGCTGCCCCACATCATTCGTTTCTACAATTGTTACAAAGGGAGGAAATCTATCCCTTTTCAAACAAAGTGTCCCTCCCGATCTTCTCCCCCTGTTGTGACCTTCAATGGCAGGCTCAGAAAAAGCTTAGTCCAGTAAATAAAGCAGTTTCTTACTTGTCCATAAAATGTCTCCAAGACACATAAAATCAAACTCACAGAAAAACGAGACAAAATCCTGATCAAATAAATACTGACGACAAATCACTGAATTTCACAACATAAAAGAAGCAGGACATTTTTGTTTTCACATTGTCCTGCATGTGGCTGGTCAAATGCCAGCCCCACTGGCCCGACCATCAGAGTATCGCTCATGTATGCTAACAACCACGAGCGACCTTACCCTCCTCAAATCTGTTCAGAGAAAAACAATTTTACACATGCTGGGCGATTATTACCTTATCTCCTAAACTCTTTCAAGTTATCACAACCAGCAAAGATAAACTTTTTTCTATCAATAATTACATGGTGAAATCCCATCGTGACCTTTTGCCGTTGTTTTTGCTGCTTTAGATGGGAAGACATTTTTCGTTTTGATTTGTTTTAGAGAGATCTTAAAGAATAATGTTGGTTCCCTGTTGTTTTTAAGCCTTCTAGCTGATCAGTTTGAGTAAGCAAGTCAGAATATGTTTTATCAGGATTTGGTTTTCCTTGCTTAGAACCCCCGCCTCTTTTTCAACTCATTAATCCCATTCTGCAGTGCGGTGTACTGCTCCCAAAGATCCTCAACACTTTTTCCAGTGTCACTGAACTTTCACTTCAAGTTGCTCATTGCTCTTCATAGAGTCCACTTGGAGTTCAAACAGTTGACGTTGGAGGTCAAGGATATCAATCTTTCAGCCACGGTTGCTTCCTGAGAAATAGGAGAAGCAGTCATTTGACTACGTCACAGAGCTGGTAGTTCCAGGTCAAGGTTTTTCGTTCAGCACTGGTCAGCCTGGTCTGCGTCAAGGATGTTGCTCCACGACACCACACTGCAATACGATGCTCCTCCATAATATAAGAGTGACGTGCCGTCCCTAACAACACGGTCTAGACAGTTTCGAAGTTTCAAGACGGTGCATCCTATGGCTTTCTTCCTCGGTCCTCTTTGTAATGAAGGAAATACATGCACGTTGTGCTGAAGACATGATATTTTACAAAGCTTCCCGGAAAATGTAGGCACTTCACGCTGTGTCTAACTGACAGATCCAGCACTGACCAGCAGACGTTCCAATCTGCCATTTTTCGCGTTAAGACAGCACCCAAAAGAAAAACAGAAGAACAGAGGTAGGCCAGGCTGTGGGCATGCGCAAAATGTCAGCACATAAAAGTCGGAAAAAACCTTGATCAGCAACAGCACCTGAAAGTGCCATGAGTCATCTCGTTTTCCGTGCATCAAGTACACATTTCCTCGTCTACCCTCCTTCCCCATTCCTCGTCTACCCTCTTTCCCCCTTCCCGAAAAAAGTAAACAAAAGCCACACAGAACTGTGCTGCATCAAGCAACTTAGCCTACAAACAAAACGACTAAAACCACACTGTCCTTTATAAGTGAAAAGCCTTCCATTACTGACATCCAGTAATCTCATTCTCACCTTATTAACCTCTGCACATAATGAAAACAGGATGGTTGAGCTATACTTACAATGTTATGTCTCTGACAATCAGCTGTAGGCACTCTCCTTTTTTTTGTTTGCGTCCGTTTAAAACCCGTTTAACAAAAGGTTCAAGTCTATGAACCAGCTAACAGCCGTAGCAGCAACAACAACAACAACAACAAAGAATGAAAAAAAGAAGAAAAAAAACGAACGACCAACCAACCAACCAATCCAACGAAACAAAATAATAATGATAGACTTTCTACAGGCAACCATTTTTCTGTTCTCATCCTCGACCCACAGTCGCAAACAAACATTTAAATCAAAAGACTTCATATCTTTCAAACAACAACAACAACAAAACAACAACGATAACAACAACAAACTTTCAGCTTCCTAACCCATGACAAACCGTCTGGGCTGCACAGGGGCAAGTAGTGAAGTAGTGTAATTCCCTATGAAATGCTTTTATCCTCTTCCTCCTTCTCCTTCTTCTCCTTCTCCTCCTTCTTCTTCTTCTTCTTCTTCTTCTTCTCCTCCTCCTCCTCCTCTCGATCCTTAACTTCATGATGATTCTTTGGGACACCAAACTAAAGAATTGGTCACCAAATTCCTCCATCTATGTCAGTTGTGGCAAAAGTATGGTTCTCTACATATGGTTCCTCTGTCCATTCCAGAATGCTGTCAGCCCTTTTTTCTGTCTTTCTTTCCGTCTCCCTCCCTCAACAGTTCACTGGAGGACTGGATTGTAAGGCCACAGGACCTTGTTACATGGTCATAACGACGTAGTTATCATCATAATAATCTCCCTAAATCCTTTTAGAGATGAGCAATGGTAACACGATTTTGACTAATCCTTCTCTCTCTCCTCTAAACATTTTATATATGTAATTCTGCACACACAAAAAGTCTATCAACTACATAACACAGACAGTGACAAAATTAACGTGTGTGGGTCAAAAGATTGGCATATTGTTCAAGACAGGGAGGAAAAGAAGGATGGGGGAGTAGGAGGAGTACGGTAAGGCTTGGTAAATCAATGGTTGGGAAGAGGTGCAGGAGTAAGTGCATGAAGGCACGATACAGAAAAAAAACCATAACTGATACAGATTTATTTATTAATCAAACAACCGCTGTTATAACTACACTTCATATGGACATGTTAATAACAAGATTAAAGGCAGGGAACACACTTTTCCCCCTCTCCTAACACACACACACACACACACACACACACACACACACACACACACACACACACACACACACAACACACACACACACACACCACTCGCAAACACGCCAAGACATTAGC
>CM060311.1:51360191-51372691 GCA_030674185.1 Monoplex corrugatus
ATAACACACATACAATGTGAAACAAGTTGAGCTGTGATAAAATACTGACTTTTATATCACTGGTTCATGCGCTTTATGGATGCCTTTAAAATTGTTTAATGTTGAGCGTGACTTGATGTCGACGGGCAATGTATTCCACAGATACGTACAAGAAATGGATTTGCTTGCTTTATAAATATACTCCTAATCATAATTTAAGGGCCACTTCTTCCTTCCTCTCTAATTTTAAGTTGAAATAATTGACAATGTTTAGAATTGATTCTATGTTTTATTTCATCATTTCCACACCTGTTTTGGAAAAAGAAATTAGCACAATGACCCATTAGTGAACAGCACATGCATTTAAAGGAACATCCCCCCCTTTTCAAAAAACAGAAAGTGTCAGATTTGGCCAATCTGTTTTCAATATCGCGTGTGTCCGCCCCGAGCCTGGATGCATGCTTCACAGCGCCGATGCATCGACCCCACAAGGGTACGGAGTGTGTCCTGAGGGATGGCCGCCCACTCGATCTGCAGGATGTCGACCAGCCTGGCCAGGGTGCCCGGTGGGGGTGGTTGTCCCTGATGCGCCTCCCGAGCACATCCCAGAGGTGTTCAATTGGGTTCAGGTCAGGTGAGCACGCTGGCCAGGCCATACGGACGACTTCATGCTGCTCCAGGAAGTCGGTCACAAGGCGTGCTCGATGCGCAGGTGCATTGTCGTTTTGGAAGATGGCGCCTTGACCATGGTCCACAAGCGCAGGCAGTGCCACGGCCGCCAGAACCTCGTCCCGGTACCGGACCCCGTTCAGGATGCCGTCAATGGGGAGCAGGGGGGTCCGGGTACCACGGCTCATGCCACCCCACACCATCACCGACCCGCCGCCGTACCGGTTATGCTCTTGGACAGTGGCGTCAGCGAACCTCTCCCCTTGACGTCGCCACACCCGAGCCCGGCCATCGTTAAAGGTCAGGGTGAACCTGGACTCATCCGAAAACAAGACCCGGGCCCACTGTTGCCTTGTCCAGGTCACGTGCTCCCTGGCCCAGGTCATGCGGCGCACTCTGTTGACCGGTGACAGCACGGGTCGGACGGCCGGTCTCCGTGACCTCAAGTTTGCCTCATGTAGCCGTCTTCTCACCGTGCTGCAGCTGATGTTAGCACCTGTTGCGTCCCTCAGCTGACCCCTCAAGGTCACCGCAGTGGATGCCCTTTCCCTCAGGACGAAGAGGGCAAGGTAGCGGTCTTGCTGTCTTGTCGTTACTCTGGGTCGACCCGTGTGACGCCTTTCCTGGACTGCTCCAGTCTCATTGAAGCGCTCCAGCAGTCTCTGGATTGTGGAATGCGACACTTCAAGTCGTCTAGCAACTTCCCGCTGTGCTAGGCCTTCATCAAGCAGAGCGAGGGCTCTCCCCCGCTGCTCATCCGTCATCCGTCGTCTTGCAAGCATGGTTAAAACGAACCAAGAACGGGTCCTTTTTATCCTCGTCTGCGGGCAACTTTGGCTGGAGTAGTGTTCAAAAAGGGCTTGCCTTGCACGTGCAAAGCGAATTTTGTCGCTACCTTGCCTGCGTCGTCAGAGCTGTGAAGATTCGACAATTTCGTGTGGAAATTGTCTTCCTTGGGCCGCCCATTGCAAATCGGCAAATCCCCAAACACGTGCCAAAAGGAAACTGCAATGTTGTCTGAGCTCTTATCCATTCAGTTACGGCAACGAATTGGAGAAAAGAGTAAGAGAAAATAGGTTATTTCTCCTTTCAAAAATTGACTCAAAAACGTTCCTGGCCCTTCAATAATGACGTGTAGTATATATCTTATCTTGGTTTGTTCGATAAAAGTTGTATTTTGAATTTGTGTAGGATGTTTGGCTGGGGATAAACAGTTCTGTTAAATGTTTTAGACCGGAACTGTGCATAATTTTTAACATGTGTGTGTGTGTGTGTGTGTGTGTGTGTGTGTGTGTGTGTGTGTGTGTGTGTGTATGTGTGTGTGTGTGTGTGTGTGTGTTTTGTTTTTAACTTGGGTTGGTTTTTGAGTGATAATATTTCCGCTTCAATTCTTGGTTCGTGCTTAGGAAACTGTCAGTTTCCAGAAGTTTTTCTGCTCTTCTGCGCAGGGAATTAACTTTTTTTCAAGAGAGCTTCACTGCATCCACCCCACAATATACATGCAACAGTCAATACAGGATTTGATATGGGTAGTGTGAAATAGCCTTTTGCTTCAGTGCTGATAAATTTTAAGAGTTTACTAAAACGAAATAGATTCTTAGAGATGATCAATGTGGATTTCCCATGTAACATGTTTGTCTATGTATACACCAAGAACACTGTTCGGAAACGCGTTCCAAATTTACACCATCCCAAAGTTAACAGAAGATACAGTTTGGGAAGCTGGTGTTTGGGGCGAGTCATTACCATTCATTTTGTTTGTGTAGGATTGATTTGCAATGGGATGCAATGCACCAATTTGATACTTGGTTTCCACACACAACATAGTCACTTACAGGCAGGTAAACACACATACATACACAAACATGGTGCGCGCACTCATACACATACACGCGCGCACACACACACACATACACACGCACGCACGCACACGCAACACACACACACGCGCACGCGCACGCAAGAACGCACAAAGGTACACAAAGACACAGAAACACACAAGATGTAAAATAGATCATACGTACAGCCAATAAAGAAATGGAATGGAATCACTCTGAATGGACACAGATTCCTATCAGGGAGACACTGACTCCAAATGTAATCCCAGGATGAAGAATTTTAGCCATTTCAGAGCAATTTGGGACGGATATTTATCCATTCAGAAACAGTATCGACATGAAACAGGATCACTTATGTACGTGCCTGAATGAGCAATAACCATTTTTCAATATTCATTGCGATCTCCATCTCCCTCTAAACCGTGAAGCCCAAGAAACAGAGAATATTCAGTAAGGATTCCCTAATATTTAATCAGGCAGGTTCGTTTTCAGTTGCCATGCTTCTAGATTTGGTAAGATGCCGTACTATCCAATGATCTCTGCTTGCCATCATGGTATCTGTGATTTCCCACTTGTCCTCTACCCTTCTTCTTCAACAGCACCAGTCAGTTTACATTTCAGTTTCTTTTTCCTTACATTTTGTTTTCTTCATTTCGAAGACGATGAGCACAAAAGACATGAACGAGGTTCTCAGTGCGTGAAGCATCTGACATAACAGTGATAACAAATTGGCTTTGCTTTCTGGAAAGTGAACATGACACTAGAATTATTTACACGTGGAAATGCTTCACAAAGTACAAGCGCTGATTTGATATTTTTTTCAATTTGTTTTTCAGCCGCTGAAATTCTCAATCTCTCACGCAATGTATACAGCATTTGATTAAAAAAAAAATTGTATAAAGTAGTGTGTGTGTGTTTTTTTCAGTAATAAACACTGCATAAAGTATTGTTGTCGTCGACGAAATCAAATCAGCATAGATCAGGGAACCCAGCCCTATTAATTGGTCTTGGATACATACTGCCAAAATGCCAACAATATAAAGAAACAAACAAGACATAACAAAAAAGAATAATCAAATACACCGAAAACAATAGCGACAGAGACAGAAGTTGAAACCTGACAAGCAAAAACAAAATATAAATACAACAACGGGAAAAAACGCAAAGTGAGAACAACAGATTCTCCCATAACGTCAAGATGGCTCCAAATAGCAAACAGCCCTGAGGTCGAGCAGTTCTGCAGAAAATCGCTTCCGCCATCCTGTTATTGGCGGGAAATAAAAAACACGTGAGCACGAACTTGGAGGCCTGCGTTTGACGGTCATCAATCACTATTTCCTGCGCTCCACCTGACAGCTTTTCACAATAACGATTACCCAGTGTTGTGCACCCTTCTTTTACTTGGACAAAGTGGTTTAACTTGGCCATTATCCTATGCCTCTTTGCACAGCTAATTCAAACATTCTGTCGATAGTTGATGTAGGATTGTGTGGTGGGTGTAGGTAAGGGGCAGGGGAGGGCCAAGTGATGAGAAGGGAGAGAGAGAGATGAACAGAGATGCCGAGAGGAAATAAGAGAGAGGGCCAAGTGAGAAAGGGGGAAAAGAGATGAACAGAGAGATGGCGAGAGGAAATGACAGACAGAGAGAAACAAAGAGACAGAGAGAGAGAGAGAGACAGACAGACAGAGAGACAGACAGAAGAGAAGAGACGAGTAATCAGGCAGAGAGATAGGTGAACAGATATATACAATCAAAGCTAATAATGTTTCGTGATTCCCTAAACAGTTATTTTACATTTTATGCGTCTAAAACAGATATTGTATTAAACCTCAGCATAGTCAACAGGGCATATCCTGATGACTAGGAAGCAAAGGCCTCCATGCTCATCGTCCACATCTGTGCAATGAAAAGGTCACTCTGGCATTACCTTTAAACATTGTCCGGCAAAGTAAACAGCCTGGATGTCCACGCCTCAGCGTTGTGCTCACCTCAAGCAACAAAAGATCATTTCTACGAGATCCTGATGGTACCATCAGCAAAATTCCAGAATCTACGCACATCATTCTGATTGGTAATTTCAACGCTAGAGTCGGATTAGACAACTGCTCATGGCCAAACTATCTCCGCCACTTCGGTACTGACAAAACGAATGACACAGCCAGACTGCTAAAACTCTGGCCTTATCACAAGCCGTGCATCACCAACACATGTTTTGAAGATGGACACTCGCCACAGAATCTTCTGGAAACACCCACGTTCGGACAATGGTATCAGCTAGACATGATCATCATCAGAACAGCTGCCCCTCAACAGCGTGTTTCTTACATGCAGCTTCCAAAGTGCCGACTGTAACACAGATGTGCAGCAAAGTGCCGACTGTAACACAGATGTGCAACAAAGTGCCAACTGTAGCACAGATGTGCAGCAAAGTGCCACTGAAACCAAAGAAGATCCATTACATCAACAGAAAGGAAGCCCATGCATCAACACCGCCAGGCCAACCAACCCACAGCTTCGCACAGAACTTCACAACCAAATGGAACAGGCTTTTAAAGTAAATGCAGTCACATCTATGGAGGAGAGATGGCATATCATTTGTGACATCACATACAACAAACACCACATATCATCCCTTGTCAAGAAGGAAGGGCAAAATCTCATGACTGGTTTAAGGCTCACTTGTCAGAGATGGAACCTGTCATCGATGCCAAGGAAAAAGCTCTGATCAACTAGAAAAGAGATCCGTCGGGGGAAAAATCGCTGCTCTGAGGACAGCGAGAAACTCGCCCAACGGAAAACTACGGGCTGCGCAAACAAATATTGGCAGACCCTGTGTCAGAACATCCAGAAAGTGGCAATGTTTATGGCATGGGTGACAACGTAAAAGACATGAAGGAGAAGATGAACAAAACTCTCAGGCCCGCCCTTGGCAAGATCACTCTAATGAAGGCCAAGAACGGCGAAGTCATCAAAGACCGTGCCAAAAAGATGGAGAGGAGATGAGCTGAACATTACCAGAACCTGCACTTCACTGAGAACGTCATTTCCGAGTCAGCCCTTGCCAGCATCCCCGCCTTGCTTGTCATCAGTGAGCTGGACTTTCCTACAACTGAGGACAAACTCAGCAAGACCATCGACTCGCTTGCTCACAGGAAGAATCCAGGCAAAGACGGCATCCATGCTGAAATGTTAAGTGTGTGAAACAGATGCTCCTAAGCCATCTTTACGAGTGCAAGGAGGGATCAGTTTCCTAAGACATGCCAGATGCAAATACCATCAAGCTGTAAAGAATAAAGGGCATATCAGCAACTCTAATAATTACAGAGACATATCACTGCTCAGCATTATCGGAAAGAGTCCAGCCCATGTAGTTCTGAAGAGGCTGCAGACACTGGCAGATTGCGTCTATCCTAGGTTCCAGTGTTGTCTCAGGGCAGAGAGATCCACCATCGACATGATCGTACTCAGACGACTACGGGAGAAGAGCCTAAAACAAAGGCAGTCTTTATAAGTTGTATTAATCGACCTGACTAAAGCTTTTCACCTGATTAGTAGAAGAGGCTACTCTGCATTCCTGGAAAAGATCTACTGCCCACCACAGCTGAAGAATCTCATCATCTGTTTTCAGGAAGGTATGTAGGGGACAGTGCAATTTGACGGATCGTCCTCAGAGCCATTCCCTATTCAAGGCGGACTGAAGCGGACTCAGGATCGTCTTCTCCTTCGAACTACCGTACGCTTTCAGAGCATCAAAAGAAAGCCTGTACCAACATACTTGATCTGACAGTAAACACTTCACCCTTGCCCGCTTCTTTGCTGATGGTATCAGCCTGACATTTCACACATAGTACGATTTCCAGAGGCTAGTCAGCTCCCTGATGCATGCTTGCTAAGTGTTTGGCCTCAACATTAGTTTGGAAGACTGAGATCATAGATCAGAACGTCAGCGAAGACACCAGTATCAGCATTGCCGCTCAAACTCTGCATGTGATAAATGAATTCGCCTACTTAGGATCCACAGTCTCCAACAACCTGTCCCTGTACACAAAGCCAATCAGGCGGATAGGCCGCTGCCATGGCAAAGCTGTCCAAAGCAACATAGGAAATTGAAAATCTCTTCACAGTCACCAGGACTGGAGCATACAGAACCATCAAATATCTCTTCACAGTCACCAAGATTAGAGCATACAGAACCATCAAAAATCTCTTCATAGTCACCAAGATTAGAGCATACAGAACCATCAAAAATCAAGATCACCACCTAAATAGCACAGCTTCCGCCTCTGATGCTTGCGCCGGATCCTGGACATTTCCTGGAAGGACTATGTGCCAAACAAGGGCTTTCTGGACCGGGCCTGCATGCCAAGCATGTTTGCCTCTTCACACAACAACGACTACGCTGGCTTAGCCACGTCTACTGCGTACAGGAGGGCCGCATTCCGAAGAGACTTGACGAGGGATCACGGCCCACATGGCGTCCACTGCTGCGATATAGGCATGTCTGCAACAATGACTTGGAAGTCCGCTGATATCAATGTAGAAACTTGGGAACAGACGGTTATAAATCCTGCCTGACGACAGGCTGTAAATGCTGGCATCACCATGGCAGGGAAAAAAACGAACTCGACTGTGGTTGGACAGAAAAGAGAGAAGGAAAGTTGAGGCAGCGATCACCCAGTCCAGCCGTTGGTCTTTATGTGCGGCGGTCAAGACCGCCATTCAAGAATCGGATCATTCAGCCACAGCATATGCTGTCCCACAAACAAGTCCTCAACTGGGCGAATCCATGTCTGATCAGGCAGAAGGAGCCTGAGACTTCCCAAAAAAGTACAAATCATTAGACATTTGTCGGTGAATTATTCAGGTTAATCTAATTGACATCATAACATTTTTAGTATCCTTACGCAGGTAATGAATCTCTTTTTAAAACCAACAAATAGGAATAAACGGATACTCTCTCTCTCTCTCTCTCTCTCTCTCTCTCTCTCTCTCTCTCTCTCTCCTCTCTCTCTCTCTCTCTCTCTCTCTCTCCCACACCAGTCCAGATATTTCTATCATTTGTGTAACATTAATCTTAAAATGGTCAAGTCATGCCATTAATGTCCCTGTTTTACATAAAAGGTAGATAACAATATACCATACCGATCACCAGATTGTCTAATTTTTCTCAAAAATCTGACCTTGCAATAAGCCTTGTGCATTAAAGACCCTGCAAGTCTCCAAAATCCATTTTAGACCAAAATCTGTTCGTATGCATTACATAAAAAGCAAAAAAAAAATCATTTTACATTTTGTCCTAAGGGCTCATCAACTGTGCCATATTAACCACTACCTAATAAATTGATCTTCTGACCCTTTAAGATCTGGAGGAAAAAAATGATCATATACAACCAAGATACCATTGACGGCATATTACTGTTGCTAGATACAGACATAAATGCTTACGTTATGGGTAGAAAAATGGGGAGAAAGAAACTGAAAGAAAAACACACAAGTAAAAAGAAACAAAAACAAACAAAAAAACAAAAAAAAACGATGAACACATAAAACAGCGTGAAACTGTGAAACCCACCTAGAAAAAATTGTTATTACAAAAATTCATAAGACCATTAAAACAGCTTCCTGATAGCTCCAAAAAGATGTTTCAACAGATTACATTTTAAAACGTTTTCTCAGAAACGAAGATCAGTTTTCGTGCAGTCATAGATTTCAGCTCGTACATACACGTTCATCCCCTCGTGTCCTTATTTGTGAAGACGACAGAATCCCGAGAAACGGTGGCGGTGGTGACGCTGGTTTACAGCGATGTTGACAGTTAATGATTTGTTCCTACTGGATATACATTAGCGCACTGGCCAACTTACGTATCTGCCGTTGCCAAAAATATCAAGTGGATAAAAGAATACATAACAAGATGCTCAAGTCATTTTCCTAATCAGACAAACATGATACAGAAAATACAGATTTTGTACCTCTTACGGTCACGCTAAACATTAACACACAAAACACAGAGTTTGTACTTCTCAAAGTCACTCTTGTCCTTGAAGAAGTATCAGCCAAATAAATCTGACATGAAACGAGAACAACCGCAGACTGTCGCAACAGTGATAGCAGACTTTGCGTACTGTCAGACGAAAAAAATCCTCTTCGTACATACTCCTAAAACAAATGCTGACTATAGACGTATTTTTTGGTCTGTAAAATCTTGAGTTTGGCGTGCTGAGTTTCAAACTTATTCATCAACGTTTCACTCTCTTAACACCAATTTGGAAAAGATCCACCTGACAGAATCTTGCTAACACATCTCTCTCTCTCTCTCTCTCTCTCTCTCTCTCTCTCTCTCTCACACACACACACACACACGGAAAGAGAGAGAGAGAGAGAGAGAGACAGAGACAGAGACAGAGACATACACCTCTAGTCGGTATGGATAAATCTTCCTTGATAAAATATACAAGGAAACAGGATACAAGTTAAAAACTGGTACAGGATGGAACAAAAAATAATTGCGAAATTGTAATCACTTGAAAAAAAACCCACTACAGTTGAAAAGATGTAAGCCAAAAACCAAATTCATACTAACATGTTCTCAACCAAATGGGAGATACACATACTGTGCGTACACAACATACACACACACACACACACCGCACACACACACACATCCTCTCTCTCTCTCTCTCTCTCTCTGTCTCTGTCTGTCTGTCTGTCTGTCTGTCTGTCTGTCTATCTCTCTCTCTCTCTCTCTCTCTCTGACCTTTTAATAACACTTAATAGTCACAATGACAACAGCAGTTACAACATACCATCCATACACGTACACCAACATTTTGCAACAGAATACACACTGGACAGATGAAATATATGTACTATAAGTCAGCAGACACTTAATAATACATCTTATCTACAAACGAATAGTAACAAGAAACTTGAGGGAGAAATGGACATAAAAAAAAAACACCTGAGACGAGAAGCACTCCCCACCCCCACCCTCTAAAGCAAGTGTTGCAGTCCTCACGCTGTAAACGGTCAGGCTGCATCCACGTCATGGCTCCTGGATGCCCCTGTGCTGTTGTCATGTGTTGTTTTTTTTTCAAGAAATTAGTCCTCCACCATGCTTAGAACCAGCGCATCAAAAGCGAGCAGGCGTCTCACGGCTAGCTGTATGAGCAAGGGCTCTTTCAGATGTTGTTACATACCAATCTAACGGCCTGTATACAGAAACTGGTTCCGTCTTATTTCAAGACAAGACCATGTACATATGTAACAGCTTTCATCATACTTCTATTTCAAGATAAGACAATGTACATATGTCACAACTTTTTTCAGATTTCTAGCTTGCTCTATGTCACCAGAACGCTTTCTCGAGAGCAATTTCACGCAATGAGATGCACTTCTTGAACTTCAGGCGTTTACATGAGAAAAAAGCGACAAGTAGTTAATGATATGTGATCTGTGTGTACTTGCAAAAATACCCAAAACAAATTTTCATGTTTCTTGTTATCATATTTTACTGCACGCTTATACACACGTACTCAAATCATTCCTGTAGATATATGATATATGTTTACATAGCTTCTGTCATCTAACAAATCCAATTTCAAGCTAATTATGAACAAGACGTAAGTAATGTGAAAAGCTAAGGGGGGATATGCAACAACAAAAATGAGATAACTAAAACACGTCTTCTTTCGATAATGAAAATGACAAGAAGCTGCTGGCCAATCATAATACCAAACAGAAAGAATGGGTAAGTGACGGTGAGACAAGATGATGATGATGATGATGATGATGATGATGATGATGATGATGATGACCGTAAAACTTTTAATTTTCGACGCAAAATGCACAGGCAACTACGATGCATGCCATTACTTTAAAACACATCAGGGAAGAGACAAAGAGACAGGCAGACACAGACACACAGACGGAGAGAACATTAATGAGCCAAAACAAAATTGTAATAGTTTAATCCTCACATCATGTCAGCCATACAAACAGCATCGTGTTGGTAAACATGGGTTGAAAATATCCTTAACTGTCACATTCCAAGTGATTCACTTTTCGACACCTATCTTAAAAAACATATGTGTTTAGATGTTTTAGATGAACTCGTAACCCCCCCCCCCCCTCCTCCACGTCTTTCTCTTTCTCTAGTTAATTCTGTGTCTGTATGCTTTTCGTTTCTTCCTCACGATTTCTTTCTCTTTCCCTCTGAGTGTTTATAAAAGACATGATCCATGAACTAGTCTAAATCTTAGCATCACTTAATTCCTACAAATCTATTCCAGCCAACTGACGGTCGTCATATCCAAAAGGTTTGCTCGTCGCATCAAGCAGCGTCTACAGTTGACCTTCCTGTCATTCTCACGAGTCAAAAATGAAATGAAAACGCTACAAGTATCACAGTGCCCTCAATGCATACGGAAAAGACAACGACACAACCATGGCCGTCGTGTCACAAGAAAATTTTATAGAAATACCGGCTCAGAAATAACAGGTACTTAAGAGACTTGTGGATGTTGTGCAGTCATTTGCAAACAACATTCTATTCATCAGGTCAGGTTAACCTTTTTTTGCCACATTCCTGGTGCTTTGGTTGTTTAAGACATATCTTTACAAAACAGAATGAAATAAATAAAAATGGCGGACGGTTTATTTAGACTCGTGACCTCAATCTGCGTCATTCTAAGTCGACCTCTTCTATTTTGTGTGTCTGTCCACCTTTGTTTCCCTGTTAATATGTTTATGTACGTCTCTCCTTCTCTCTGACTCCGTCTTTTTGTGTCTGTGAACAAAATGATCCACACACACACACACACACACACACACACACACACACACACACATATCCAACAATCATCATGCCGTCATACAAATCTGTTCCAGCCAATGATAACATTCTTATCATTCAGACACGCCATTCACGTCCATCGCAACCAATGGCTTCGCTCGTTGCATCAAGCAGCGTCGACTGTTTACAATGCAGTCATTTTCACCAGTCCTAGATGAAAAGAAAATGCTCATGATGTCAGTCTGCATGTGATGTATGTAGGAAAGACAGGGGCATAAAAAGGTCTCGGAAATGAAATACACGGCCATGAATGATAGATCATAAAACGTTATGGCGATAGCACAATCCTCTTTACGAAGAAAATCATGCACGAGTCCAAAATATCTTGTATTCCTGTTGATTCACTGTTCAAAACACATCTTTCAAAATTTAATGAAACAGACATTGCGTGTGTGCATGTTTTAGATGAACTTGTGACCTCTCTCTCTCTCCTCTCTCTCTCTCTCTCTCTCTCTCTCTCTCTCTCTCTCTCTCTCTCTCTCTCTCTTGATCTCACCTATGCTGCATGTCTGTCGGACTTTGTATGCCTTTCATTTCATTCTCCCTCATTCTCATTTTGTTTCTCTTCGTGTGACTGAATGAAATGATTCATGAAAAACATCAAAAATTTCCCATCATCCTAGTCATGCAAATCCATTGCAGACAATGACAGTAACGTTAACATTCATTCACATCCATCATGATCAATAGTTCGGCTCGTTGCATCAAACAGCATCCACCGTTTACCATGTTGTCATTCTTACGAGCCCTACACGAAAAAAGCAAATACTCGAGATGTCAAGACAGTATGTAATGCACACAGAAAAGACGACATGAAAACAATCACTCTGTGACAAAAAATTATTAAGGAATAGTGGCCATGATGACAGGGTCTTGAAATGTTTGTGGTAGCATGCCGCTGTCTACAAACAACATCCTGCGTTAAGGAAAAGCTTTTTATTTTTCTCCAATGTTTCGGATTTTATTTTATCAAACCTTTTCTTACAAATCAAAATGAAATAAAATAAAGGTAGGGGGGGGGGGATAAATGATTTTGATGGACCCAATACCTCTGTCTTTCAACTGGCCTCTATTCCATGTATGTCTTACTGCCTGCCTGAAGAGCAGTCTGGGTGATATTACGTTGTTCTCTTTAGATTATGTGCCCAATCCAACGCCA
>CM060311.1:51375191-51405191 GCA_030674185.1 Monoplex corrugatus
AAGTCTGGTGCCTGCAGTTCATGCTGATTCCAATGCTGCTTTGGTCACTACTGAATTACAATATCAGCACTAGCATAGCCGAATCGAAGGCGGCCAAAATCAACAAATATACAAAGAAATGTCTTGGTGTCCCACTTCGTCTCGCTGATGTTGTGATCTACTGTATCAGGCAAACCTGAAACTACCGCAAAAATCCATCGTCAAGTAGTACAAGATCAGGCTTGTTAGCATGCTTGAGGACTCCAGAGATAAAGTTGTTTAATTAACACGGTCCAAACTGAAGCCTGGCAGAAAGTGAAACGTCTGGGAGACCGTGGACGTGGTGAAACAAAGCAGCAGTGTCAGATAAATAGTAGGACACACAAAAACAATAGGTAGGGGCTGTGATCAACAAATATGGAAATGGTACTCAAATGCCGAGACAAAACCAGACATGGTAATACAAAAGATTAAGAAAGGAAAGGATACCAAAAAGAACCCAGAAGGCAGTCCCGTAAGATGGACAGGGACGATGGACAAGGTGGAAAACTGCACTCCCGAAAAGTCCACACTGGAATGACCTGTAGCATATGGCCCCTCTCAAGATCCGTTTCATCCACGGATCTGTTTATGAACTCCTGCCCTCCAATGCAAACGTGGTGAAAAGGGAATATCAGATAATTCCGCGTGCCTGTTGTGCTAAGGCAATCAAACAATGAAACATTTCCTGAGATCATGCAAAGTAGCCCTAACCCAAGGAAGATACAGATGGAGGCTCAATCAAGTGCTTAAAGACATCGCACACGCAATAAGTTCTACCAATGAGAAAACCACGCCACCAGAACCTCCAGCTATATTCTACAAGCCAGGAGGTAGCAAATCGGCCTGAAAAAGCTGGGACATCTAGAGCACTGAAGTGGTGCACTGGATACAGAGAAAGATTGGGAGTGTACAGTAGACCTTCCAGAATGGGTAGAAAACATACCAGAAATCATCAGCAAGAGTGGCATAGGACTAAATATAGCGCTCCACTCCCATTCAACAGAATATTCTCATCAAACTCACTGTACCGTATGAGAGTAGAATGGAGAAAGCCCATTTCTACAAGACTGGAGAGTATGCCAGCCTAGTCAGCAACCTGGGGAAATCCGGCCTCCAAGTCAATGTGCCGCAGAGGTTGGCGCAATGGGTAGGGTGCCAGCCCAGCCAGCAGCTTCAGGAAACCCGGCTTCCAAGGCAATATGCTCATCAAAAAGTTTGGCACAAGGGGACTGCTTGACACAACTACCCATGACCTCATAAAACAGCTCTGCATTTCTGGGAAGGAGAAATCCAGAGCCCGAATGGCAATGGAAAAAGCAACTGAAAAGTGTTCCAGCTGGATTTAGCCGAGGGGGAACAAAAATTAACTTCAGAAGGCTTAAGATTTGCCTACACCCTGCAGGTGTCCGATAGCCAAGCGGTTAAGACATCTCACAAGTGACTTGGTCCTGATGTGCCTGACCATGTTTGAGGCGCGGGCTCGATCTTGAGAAAAAAATGGCCACAGGAGAAGGGCATCTATGATGCGACCTGGATGCAGCCTAGCTCCCTTAGAGTTTAAAGAGTTTAGATCCGAAACACTGCTTGAGGGGATTGGGTGGAGAGGGGGGGGGGGGTCTTTGTCTGTGAAGACCTTTTCTGTCCACCTCTCCCCAGACTTTCTGGCTACAGAAGTCAGTCTTTCGACATTTTTCGGAGCGTGGCCACAGAGAGAGAAAAAAATATTCAGTTTGAACGTACTCAGACATGGCTGTCTTATTTTCACTATCTGGTATAACCTGACTGGCTATAGTTTTGTTATTGTTTGTGAGTGAATGTTTTAACTTTTTACTGATGGTGAGCACTTTAACTGTCAATCAAGTTCGGAGGAATAAAGTGGGTCTGCATCATGCAACAAAACAGGGCCGCTGTTGTGGCAACTGAAAGATGCTGCATCGACACAGTAAATCAATGGTTATTTCAAATCGAATAGCACACTGACTGATCGAACACAACTTGCAATTCACATCAAAATAAGCTATGGACAGAAGTCGAATAACAGTTTTCAAGTAAATGATAGAATAAACAAAAGCATAGCAAAATGATCAGATCTGGCGGTTGATCCAAGAGAGATAACGCGTGTTATAATAATTTTTAACACTTAAAATATATCAGGAAAGTTTTAAATAAATGCATTACATATTTCATTAATAGGCATTTGAAAATAGTAATAAAATCACAAACTATTAATCTGATTAAAATATATCCAGAACTTTGTGTTAAAGTGCTGTTAATGGAAGACATCCAATTCTGACAACATCAAAATTCCATATGAAGAATTCAAGCTTCAGATCTCATAAAATCACGTCACTCTGGAAATTGTAGGAGATAAAACCATAAATTATGGGACATGATATTTCCACAGCGTTTTCGATTCGCACACAGGGGCCACCACATAACGCTGAAATTGCTGCAATCAAAGGACAAGTTCTCGGTCTCTCTCCTCTTGTCCTCTTCACTTGGACATACACACACACACACACACACACACACACACATACAGAGAGAGAGAGAGAGAAGAGAGAGAGAGAAAGAGAGAGAGAGAGAGGCAGACAGACAGACGTTGACAGACAGACACACACACACACACACACACACACACACACACACACACACACACACACAGAGAGAGAGAGAGAGAGAGAGAGAGAGAGAGGCAGACAGACAGACGTTGACACACACACACACACACTCTCTCTCTCTCTCTCCCTCCCTCACCCCCCCCCCTTCCTCTGTGGTCGGGAGAGCATCGAACTAACACTCGGTGCAAACAGCAATGTCAGTACAATACAGATGTATTCATTTTTTCAATTCATTCATCGATGTAATCATACTAACAGATTTAAGTTCCCTCTTCGGTGGGGTCTTTTTTCAAATTAAATAAAATGCACTGTCCATTCCCTTTTATGTATATGTACATTTTCATTTGTTTGGAAACCAAGCAGGCAAAGGTCCTTTCGTTAGACCTAGTAGTCGACCCATAATTCCGATATATATTAAGTTAAACACTGACAATCGTGCGCACACAGACACACACACAAAAATGCAACGGAGGAAGAGAAAGAAGAGGGCTTAAATGTAGGATATGAGGAAGGAAAGGCTCCTGAAAGAGGCTAAACAGGAGGAAGACGGTGATGAAGAAGATAGAAAGTTAAATGAAGAGAAATCCGAATTGATCTTGATCACCCCACCCAAACTCCAAAATCACCCCTCTCTTCCAACCTCTGTCACACTTGTTGACTCATCTATCCCTCTCTCCCATTTTGCCCGTAACCTTGGTGTAACTCTTGATCAAACCCTGTCCTTCCGCCAGCATGTGAGCAACGTCTGTCGGACTTGTTTTCTTGAACTCCGCCGAATTGCTTCTATCCGCCACCTCCTCTCAGAAGACACGACAAAGGCTCTTGTCTGTGCATTTGTTCTATCCCGTCTCGATTACTGTAATGCTCTTTTTTCTGGTTCCCCCTCTCATCTCATTAACAAACTTCAGAAAGTTCAAAATCATGCTGCCCGTCTCATCTTCCGCTCTTCAAAATTTAACCATGTTACGCCATTGCTCTGTTCTCTCCACTGGCTCCCTGTTCAGCAAAGAATATCCTACAAGATTGCCTGCCTCTGCTTCAAATCTATTGAGTCTTCCTGTCCTGAGTATCTCACCCATCTGTTACATCTCTACACGCCATCTCGAGCTTTGCGGTCCTCATCTGATACCCGTCTCTATAGTATCCCCATAGTCCGCACTAAAAGGTTTGGGCAGCGTTCTTTTTCCTATCAAGCTTCAACCATCTGGAATCAGTTACCTCGCTCTCTTAGATACTCACCCTCTCTGTCCACATTCAAACGCTCCCTCAAAACTTACCTGTTTCCCAAAACTGGTAATCTCTGCCCCCTTCCCCCCATGTAATGTAATGGTGACATTATAGTGTCTTAGTGTCAATGTGTCATTGTATTTGCATGTCATGCTGTGTGTGTGTTTGTGTGTGTGTGTGTGTGTTTGTGTGTGTGTGGGTGCTTCTGTGGGTGTGTGTGCTTGTGATTCTGGTTATATGTTTTGCCATTGTAAACGCCTAGGGCATTAATTTGATTAGGCGTACTAAATGTTCATAATAATAATAATAATAATAATAATAATAGAAAGCAAACAGTTGCGTGGCTTACTCGTTTGTCTGTAAGCGTTAATGTTTAAACTTTATTGAAGAAGTCAAATTTTCTTTTCTTGAGGAAAAGAACTGTCCATTACCGACCTGAATTGCTACAACAATGTTTCCAACTGGAACCTCTTCCAAAGAAAGCCAAAGCACCCGGAAAAAAAACGACAATCCTGACAAAATGGTGTCATTTAATTTTTAACCTTTTGACTCTTGCACCCTATCAAAAACTCCAAAAACTTAACCCTTTGACTCCCTCACCCTATCCACCAGCTTCCTGGTTTGCTTTGCTAGCATGGTTGACAATGCAGGATGTTGATGGACAGGGGACAGGGTGCAGGAGTCAACGGGTTAAAGAGAAAAAAGACTGGGCCTTAACAGGACTGGCGGCAAGGTAGGAAGTATGTCCCATAACCCAGAGTTTGTACGACAATGAGATAGTAGAGACCTCGATTTCTCTCTGGGCTAGCATTATGAGAACGGTGCATATCCCTCTCCTTTTCTGCTTTACCTTTCCCAACGTTAAAAAATATTTAGGAACCATTCACACCTGGGTGGACTGAAGGCCTCGCACACAGCACAGTTTTTCTCGAGCACAATTCCCATCTTTATAAACTGTCAGTAAGACAGGAAGGTGAGAGCTCTAGCTCTGAGCAAGCCATCAAAACGAAAGCAGTCAAAAGTACTAGGATTCGAGTCCCAACTGGAAACAGATTTTCACGCCTTTCAAGTATACTTTCAATGGTGGTCTGACTGCAGTTATTTCAAATTAGGCGATGGATCGAGGCCCCGTGTGGACGTAAAAGAGCTCACAACAATAAAGAGATTTTCCCTGGCAATATTCCATAAAAATACACTCTTGCTATGTCAAAACAAACTGGATGGCGCCGTACCATAGCAACGTGCTTTCCCGTGGGAAGAGGAATCGGCATTTTACATGAAAAAGTCTGGTGTAAAAAAGCACAAAACAAAAATAAGAAAAAGAAACCCTCCACTTTCAGGACCGCTTAAAGGCACATATGCTGCGAGTGTTGGCACCCCAGGTTGACTTTTTATGCCAGCGTGACATTATTCTCACCACAGTTAATCTCAATCTGTGACAGGAGGAAGTGCTGCCCGGGTCGTCTGGCCTGTCCGCCCTACAATAATCGTTATGTACCGTTGTCGCCATCCCGGCCACTGGCCTTTACTAGCTGTGCGCGTGCCACTGGGAGTCAGGTGACGTGCAAAAACAAGCTGTGGCCGTTATGTTTCTGGCAGCAGTTTAATGGTTCAACTAAATCACGTCGTTTTCACTTGTCAGCGTACCGGTCTTTGCATGGAGGGCTATGATCACAGACACATACTCTTCAATCTCCGCTCCTCCCTCAGCCAAAACCTCACCATGACCCCAAACAAAATTGAGTATCGCACACGTGACACCGGAAACCCATGGCAAATGGCAGCAAATACTTATACAACATAAAGAGTCATATGACTCGTTTGAACTTTCATGCATCCCTATTTGTCCTTTAAAGCAAGGAATTATTGACGCCACGAGAGCAACAAGATGGTCACATTACCAAAAGAGCAGACAGACAGTCAAATCATGTGAAAAAAAGCGTTATTTCATGGTGCCCTTTTGATGTTTGTGATTTGAAATTGATTAAATGTCATGAACCACACGATGTTATAACTTCTTACCAGGCGAAGAATTATCAAATTTTGGTTAAATTACAGCATTACAGGTATGAGAAATCTTAACTGTCACTCCAGTAAGATTTTTGTATCACTGATCATTTGACCTCAAGACCTGGTCAAGTCATCTTAGGTACAATGTTGGTCAATATCGATCCTTAAAAAATCTATCGGAAAAAAAATGTTGACCTCACTTGTGTAAAAATGACAGACACAGACGCATACACAGCACCGTCTTTTTAAACATGAATAGGTACTGGAAAACAGCAAAGTCTTGTCTTCTTCTATTTCAAATTTTGTGCTGCAGCCCGTATTATACCACTGTGCCTGAGTTCAGAGCGGAGTTTATCTTTTTTATGGCCAACATAATGAGGGTGATGTCTATCTCCTCACCATCACTGTTTTACCTTTCCCAAACAGTGTCACATTCTGGGTGGACTGCAGTCCGCATACACAAACGTTTATCCAGCCTGATTTGAACTCGCACAACCAGACGAGAAAGCAGGAACTTTACTACTTCTCCAACCAGGTCAGTGGACACAGCCAGGGGGTCATCATGACAAAATACCAAACTTCTTGACATTCAAAACTGAAGTGGCTGACACCTTGTCAGTGACAGGATGATTTGGCTCCATGACTCGTTCACTAACTGGCATTTTTATTCTCCTGTCATCATGAGGTGTTTGGATTTTGCTTCCAATGTCTGTCTGTCTGTCTGTCTCAGTCGGTATGGAGGGGGTGGGGGACGGGTGGACAAAAAACACGTAGGTGCACGTGAATACATGTGCATGTGTGTGTGCGCGTGAGTGTGTGCGTCTGTGTGCGTGAGTGTGCGTGCTTGCGTGCCCGAGAGAGAGAGAGAGAGAGAGAGAGAGAGACAGACAGACAGACAGACAGACAGAGACAGACGGACAGACAGACAGCATGAGAGAGACAGACACAGACAGACACAGAGATGAGCAAAACACTGGACAGACAGAGAGACAGAAAGACAAGTCTCGACAATTCCTAATGCATCTGGCTTTAAATCTGCTGACTAAACCTTGACGCTCTTATTGTACGTTTTTATCCTCTTGAGGCTTCTGAAAGTTTAACACACACACACACACACACACACACACACACACACACACACACACACACACACACACACACACACAACACCGAGAGAGAGAGAGAGAGAGAGAGAGAGAGAGAGAGGAGAGAGAGAGAGAGAGAGAGAGAACGAAGAGAACGTGAACGTTTTTCTATTAAAACATACCACTATCTTAAATCGTTAACAGAAAAAGAAGGAGAAGGACTAAGAAGGAGAGAGCATAAAAGAGAAAGAAAGAGAGGAGGTTATTTCAATGTTAGTTATCTGGCATTAAGCTGTTGTTGAACTGAACAGAGAGGCAGGCAGGCAGACGGATTGACAGACACAGAGAAAGAAGGCGAGTGAAAACAACATACAGTGTTCCTTCCCTCTCACTTTAACACACACACACACACACACACACGCACGCACGCACGCACGCACGCACGTACGCACACGCACACACACACACACACACACACACACACACACACACACACACACACACACACACACACCACATATACACACATACATCCTCCCGCAATGCACACACCTAATATTTTAAGAGAGAAAATGTACTTACCTTTCTTAGAGAGTATTCCAGCAGTCATCCCCACAGCCCAAAAGCACAGGATCAACACTCGTCTTAGCAACATCTTCACCATCTGAAACACACAACTGTATTTTATAACCATACTCATGGTAGTGACTATGGCGTGTGATATTCGTGGTGGTAGTGGCAGCAGCAAATTGTATAAGTAGTAAAATATTGACAGTAGTACTAGTAGTATGTTCAAATCCTGGTGTAGCAGCAGCAGCAGTAGATCTTAGTAGTAACAGTATGCTACCAACAGATCTAATAGCAACAGTATGCTACCAACAGATCTTAGTAGTAACAGTATACTACCAATAGATCTAATAGTAACAGTATGCTTAAAGTAGATCTTAGTAGTAACAGTATGCTACCAATAGATCTAATTGTGACAGTATGCTAAAAGTAGATCTTAGTAGTAACAGTATACTACCACTAGATCTAATTGTAACAGTATGCTAAAAGTAGATCTTACTACTAACAGTATACTACCAATATATCTAATTGTAACAGTATGCTAAAAGTAGATCTTAGTAGTAACAGTATGCTACCAATAGATCTAATTGTGACAGTATGCTAAAAGTAGATCTTAGTAGTAACAGTATACTACCAATAGATCTAGCTGTAACAGTATGCTAAAAGTAGATCTTAACAGTAACAGTATGTTACCAGTAGATTTAATCGTAACAGTATGCTATAAGTAGATATTAGTAATAACAGTCTGTTTGAATTAGATTTTAGTAATAACAGTCTACTATTAGTGGATTCTAGTAATAACAATAGGCCGTGGGTTGGTTTGTGGTGATGTAGTAGAGCCAGTAGTAGAGGTAGTAGAGCTGTAGTAGAGCCAGTAAGAGAGGTAGTAACAGAAGTTGTGATGGCAGTAGCAGCATCCACAGCAGCACTAGTAATGTGTAATCAAACTTGCTTAAGACCACTCATCTTGCGGTAAATAAAATGAACATCAACTAATACCTCATTTCAGAATTTGACCATTCTGAAGAGAGCATAGAGAAAACACTGATCAAGAACGGCAGAATTTGTACTCTTCCTGCCTTCCTTTAGTCGTTTCTGTTCTTATATATTCGTATACTTTTCTTTTTTTTTTATCTATTTATTCATTCTTTCATTCATTCATCACATATGTTAGTCCATATATGTATTTATCATACTTATTTTTAAATTCTTTCTCTCTCTCACACACACACACACACACACACACACACACACACACACACACACACACACACACACACACACACACACACACACACACACACACACACCACAACCACCACCACCACCACTACCCACCATACACACGCGCACGCGCGGGCGCGATCAAAATGAGCAAACAGCAACATTTTGCCATAGAATATGAACATGGAGTGAGATTCTTGGCATTGCAAATGAGAACAGACAACAGTTTGTAGGACGAAAATGGGCGACTTCTTCCCAGTGTAGAAAAAAAGGCATCATCAACTAATGGACTTGTCTGAAAGCATGGCTCCTCTTCAACCAGTCCTGATAGCAGACCGCGGAAATCGGTGAAATCATCCCCCCCCCCCCCCCCTTACATTCACATCTCCATCCGGCCCATGACCCCGTTGACTTTTTTCCAAAATTAAATGTTTTCCTCTTTTTTTCAATGGCAAGAAACTGTATTATATCAATTTCCTGCTTGTATTGACCGCTTTAACTTAAAAGTATCCAACTCTGATGGAATGATATTTTTCTTGTAGCTCTCTCTCTCTCTCTCTCTCCACACACACACACACACACACACACACCACACACACACACACACACACACACACACACACACACACCACACACACACACAGAGAACTAGACGACTGATTTATTCAGATCGATCCAATGATATGTGTGTGTGTGCGCGCATTTGCGTGTCTATGTGTGTGCGTGCGTGTATGTATGAATATATATATATATATATATATATATATATATATATATATATACATATATTATGTATATATATATGTTTTTTTAATGTATTGAAAAAAATAGAATCAACTGCGTTTTCCAGCTTTCTAACCATGGATATTTTTTACTGGATCATGGGTCGAGTGGGTTAAAAAATGATGTATTGCTCAATGTGTTATGGGTTATTGGAATTTCTTTTAAAGTCTAGAGTCAATTAATTCCTGGCTTAAAACTGCTCAGGGGAAATGGGCGACTGAAGATTCCGTTGTTGATGATGAATGGAATTTTCAATTCAAATTCGTATCAAAAAAGCTGAGAACATGAACACACAATGCTTGATTAAGCAAACCTGAAAATCTGCATGGCCCATTTCAGCGTCACAAAATTCCATTTCTAACTGCGGTGTAGATACATTATGTTTGTGTACTACACACTACACACGGTGTGTACAAAAATGAGCAAAAATCCTGCTTCACAAACTGCAGTGAAAAAAAATCCATGGTGTGTAATCGGGCGGGGGTGCCTTGATCAACTCAAGTTTACGTTTGACATGGATCTAAGCCCAGTCGTCTTTGCATTGACGTCACTAAGTTCGTTACTGAATGGATAAGCTGAAGCAAGGAGAACATGTATATAAAAGATCTATCTGTCACAGCCACTGTCCCCTACACCCATTGCATGTCTTCTGTAGCAGAAGCTGTTTTAACTAACACATCTGAGGTATGGTTGTTTACTTAATACATTTGAGTTCCAACAAGTGAAGTGATGGGCCACCACTATACCGGGCGGTGACCCCCTTAGCTCACCTTGTCAGAGCGCCATGCTGATAACGCAGGGGCTGTGGGTTCAAACCTTGGGGTGGGCCATGGCTTTTCGGCAGAACAGTGGCACAATGGTTCACACGTTCGCCTGCCAATAACTAAACTCCAGGTTCCAGGGTTCACTACCCGTATAGGTCTCCACTTCACCTTTCTCCTCAATTTGACCGGAAAATCGATCTGAACGTCTAGTCCTTCGGAAGGGGACGAAAAACGAGTCGGACCCGTGTGCCATCTGGCTGCACGCAAAAGATCCCACGACAGTTGAAAATCGTAAAGAGAAGGCCATTGCCCGGCTGCCTTGGTATCAGACATTGGGGAGATAGTGTGATTTCCCAGGTCCCACCCTTTGAAAACCAATTAGCCTTCTTGCCTTTCTGAAATGTGAATATGAATATGAATTTGAAGCGAGGAGAGGGGATGGGTGCCGCCCTCGTGGTGCTGGCCCCGGCAAAAGTTGGGGTCTCTGCCACCTCACTCCCCTACGACCCCTGGATTATGGAACTAGGTAGGGCCTCAACACCTGGCCAGCTCGTGGGTTTATGTCCAGGCTTGTGCCGTGATCATTCTGGATATTCTCCGTCACATGATACCTGTGACGTTAGTGCATATGGAATTCATTCCGAGCGTGCAGATGTCATCTTGAGAAACTGAAACTGAATTAATACATCTGAAGTATGACTGTTATAACTGAATTATCCGACATAAGGTGAACTAAAACATCTGAGATATGGCTGTTTTAACCGACACATTTGAGGTATGGATGTTTTTCAGCTAACACATCTGGATGTATGGTTCATTAACATATATGAGTCATAACTGTTTTACATTGTGAGAGACATGGTTCTTTTAACTCAAACCTGTGTTGTGTGTCCGTTTTAATGGCTGCAATCATCTGACCTATGGCTGTTTTAATTAACACTACTAGGGTCTGGCTCTTCTATCTAACAGATCTTAGTAATGGCTATTTTAATCAACACATCTGATGTAGGTCTGTTTTACAGAAACATCTGAATTATGGCTGTCTGAATTAACGGATCTGAGACACTACTGTTTCAATCAGCATTTACGATATGTGGTTATTTTGATCAGAACATCGGAGATATAGCTGAAGCGCGCCAGGACACTCCCTTTTATTCTCACTGCTATGGCCGTTGATGGCATTAAACTTTGATTATTGTGGCGCATCAAAAAATCATTATGCATGCACGTCATCCACCGACATGCGCTGGTCAACACGTGCTGATAGATATCAGTGTATTTAGTACTTTGTAAAAAGCTCTGATGTTATTATATGTGTGTCCTTTTAGTTACATATGCGTTTACGATTAAAAAGTAAATCAATGTTGATTTACATTGATACCTCTCTCTCTCTCTCACTCTCTCTCTCTCTCTCTCTCTCTCTCTCTCTCTCTCTGAGCCCTTTGATGATTGATGATCATGATAATAATGTTAATGAAGCCTTACACATAGCATTGCCTGGGGAGACAGACAGACACACAGACAGACAGAGATAGATAGGAGATAGAGAGTGAGTGTGTGTGTGTGTGTGTGAGTGAGTGAGTGAGTGAGTGTGTGTGTGAGTGAGTGAGTGAGTATGTGTGTGTGTGTGTGTGTGTGTGTGTGTGTGTGTGTGTGTGTGTGTGTGTGTGTGTGTGTGTGTGTGTGTATGTGTGTGTATGTGTGTTTGTGTGTTTGTGTGTGCAAGAGCTATTCTAATTAACAGATCTGAGGTATGGCTGCAAGCTGGTCCTGGCTCTTATCCCGCCCATCACAGTTGCAGATCACACTTTTATTTGCAGCAGTGAGGTCATCTGGGAATTAAACTGTGATGAGGGGCAAACATCAAGAAATCATCATGCATGCACATCATCATTCTGCTTGCACATGCAGTGTTCCACAGGCTGATATACATCAGTGGACTGAGGAACATATGAGAAACTGTGGCACTGGGATGTTCACAATTTGGGGTATGCAGTATACTTGTGTCTGTCCGTTATTTACATACAGCTTTTCTACTTGTTGCTTATCTTTGGGTTCTGTTTGGGTTTTTCTGCGACTCCAATGTGCACTCAAGTGCTGAAGAGATTTTTTTTATGTATATGGCCTTCCTGGGTTTTTCTTTTGTTCTTTTATCTCTGCCATTAACGAAGTCATACGGCATTTTTCAGGGGTATATATATATATATATGCTAGAAATCTTGTAGTTTCCATAAGCCACTTAAATACTGATATGACTTACGAGACTTTAAACATGCGTATTTTATTTTCTGTGTGCGCATTGACATTAAGGAGATCAGGTCAGGTTATTGCTATTGTTATTGTTATTGCTGTTTAAAGCCCAGCCGACTGCGCAGAGCCATATGAGGGCTATAACCACTTCAAAGCATACAAAACTTCAACAGAAAAAAATGAAAAAAATTAAGTATACATATCAATGCATACGCGCACATAATCTAAGAACAGGCCCCTGGCGCTGACCAGTCCATCCAATTCATCGTACAGGGGATTTAAAACACACACCTGAGTATAAATTTAAGCATACCTAAAAACACCAAAACATACATAAAAACAAGCATAAATTACCTAGAATTGCTTCCGCATATCTCACCTCCCTAGAGCCAAAAAATGCACTTAATACATGTACCCAATTATCAATCCTAAGAAAAAGTACGTATGACTTTATCGAGCACGTACAGGTGAATGGACCAGTAAGGCATAAAATGATAGGAAGAAATGACAGAAAGCAAAGGAACAAGGCAGAAACAAAGAGAGTCATAGAAAAGAGGAAATTTCTAGCTCAGAATTTCCAGGAGGTAGGGATACTATATATACTGAAAGAGTCCCCGGCATCCCCATCGGGGGGGGGGGGGGGAATCAGGTCAGGCAACAGCACGTCTGCACACATGTTGATTTGCCAGACTGGAAAATTGCACACCGTTTGCCGACTGGGCAGGTTCAGACACACATCTTCCAATTAGAGGACCATGTGCAAACCAAACTTTTCTATCTAAGGAACTGATCAAGACCCATTTACATGCACACAACACTCACCCACTCATTTTCTCTCTCTCTCGCTCTCTCTCTCTCTCTCGCTCTCTCTCTCATGTATCTGACTGTCTCTCTGTCTGTCTATCTATCTACCTATCTTTCTGTCTGTCTGTCTGTCTGTCTGTCTATATCTGTCTATCACCCCGGTCTACGTATAATCAAAGAAGCAACACTGACCATGGCGTCTGTAACATTGTAAGTACCCAGTCGTTGTGATCCTTTTATTGCACACATTCAGAACGTTTTTTGTTTGTTTTGTTTTTTGGTGTGTTTTTTCTCTCGTCTTAACTGACCCAAAGTCCTTATTTCTACTGCTACAACATGTTCTGACATCTGTTATCCTTTCAGCATTCAACACAGGCTTGTGCCGTTTGGAGTTGATACTGAGTTGATCTACTGCCTCTCGCCGCCTAACACTCTCCTCTTAATTTTTTGATAAAGATAATAATAATAGATACGTGCTAATGTCTTTGATCGTTAAGAAATGTGCACATGCAAGCCGCTGTGCGTGCAAAAGTACACAGAGAGAGAGAGAGAGAGAGAGAGTGTGTGTGTGTGTGTGTGTGTGTGTGTGTGTGTGTGTGTGTGTGTGTGTGTGTGTGTGTGTGTGTGTGTGTGTGTGTGTGTGTGTGTGTGTGAGACAGTGAGAGAAAGAAACATGCGTGCGTGTGTGTATGTGCACGCGCATGCGTGTGTCCATACGTATGCATGTTCATGAGAAAACAAGATTTTTTGTTTCCTGGATTGTAATATCATCATCATCATCATTATCAGGTGCCCTGCCGCATGGCGTTGGCGATCATGGACTTCCATCTGTCTCTATCTCTCTGCCCCACCCTCCTCGTCTCCAGCCACTCTGCAAGTCTCTTGTTATATAGAACCAATACTGTTATACGGATGTGAGACGTGGACAGTCAGCAAGCAAAGCCAGAGCAAGATTGAGGCAGCCGAGATGTGGTTTTTATGAAGAATGTTGAGAGTTCCATGGACAGCAAAGAAAACAAACGAGACAGTCTTGATGGAGGCAGACACAAGTAGATCACTCATAAGGAAGATTAGGAAAAGACAGGCAACATTTATAGGCCATTTTATGAGGAAGGGGGATTTGGAGCACCTGGTCACAACGGGAAAGCTGGAGGGAAAGAGCACCAGGTAGACCCAGGGAGAAAATGCTGGACGGACTAGCAGAGTGGATTGTAATATATTATCTTCATTATCATTGGATCTCAGCTTATATATAAAAATAACAACAACAGCCAATCACCCTAAATCGGCATGCCAACAAACATCCACAGCCGTTATCCTTTACACCTGCTACACCATCGTCACTGGCAAGAGCTGTTTTAATATATATGGCTGTATGTCTGAAGTATGGCTGTTTGCTTAACACATCTGAAGTATGGCTGTTTGCTTAACACATCTGAAGTATGGCTGTTTGCTTAACACATCTGAAGTATGGCTGTTTGCTTAACACATCTGAAGTATGGCTGTTTTACTAAACATATCTGAAGTATGGCCGTTTTACTTAACACATCTGAAGTATGGCTGTTTGCTTAACACATCTGAAGTATGGCTGTTTTACTAAACATATCTGAAGTATGGCTGTTTTACTTAACATAATTATCTGAAGTATGGCTGCTTGCTTAACATGTCTGAAGTACATGTATGGCTGTTTGCTTAACACATCTGAAGTATGGCTGTTTTACTAAACATATCTGAAGTGTGGCCGTTTTACTTAACATAATTATCTGAAGTATGGCTGTTTGCTTAACGCATCTGAAGTATGGCTGTTTTACTAAACATATCTGAAGTGTGGCCGTTTTACTTAACATAATTATCTGAAGTATGGCTGTTTGCTTAACACGTCTGAAGTATGGCTGTTTTACTAAACATATCTGAAGTATGGCCGTTTTACTTAACATATCTGAAGTATGGCTGTTTACTTAACATGTCTGAAGTATGGCCGTTTGCTTAACATGTCTGAAGTATGGCTGTTTGCTTAATATGTCTGAAGTATGGCTGTTTGCTTAACACATCTGAAGTATGGCTGTTTGCTTAACACATCTGAAGTATGGCTGTTTGCATAACACATCTGAAGTATGGCTGTTTGCTTAACACATCTGAAGTATGGCTGTTTGCTTAACACATCTGAAGTATGGCTGTTTGCATACCACATCTGAAGTATGGCTGTTTGCTTAACACATCTGAAGTATGGCTGTTTGCTTAACACGTCTGAAGTATGGCTGTTTCCTTAACACATCTGAAGTATGGCTGTTTGTTTAACATATCTGAAGTATGGCTGTTTGCTTAACATAATTATCTGAAGTATGGCTGTTTCACTCTTCATATCTGAAGTATGGTTGTTTTACTTAACATATGTGAAGTATGGCTGTTTTTCTAAACATTCTAAAGTATGGCCGATTTACTTAACATATCTGAAGTATGGCTGTTTGCTTAACATGTCTGAAGTATGGTCGTTTTACTTCACACATCTGAAGTGTGGCAGTTTTACTTAACATTGTGAAGTATGGCTGTTTCACTTAACACACTTGAAGTATGGCTGTTTACTTAACACATCTGAAGTAGTGCTGTTTCATGTAACACATCTTAAGTATGGCTGTTTCGTTAATGTATCTGAAGTATGGCCCTTTACTTAACATATCTGAAGTATGGCTGTTTGCTTAACATGTCTGAAGTATGGCTGTTTTACTTACACATCTGGGGTATGGCTGTTTTACTTAACACATCTGGAGTATGGCTGTTTTACTTACACATCTGGGGTATGGCTGTTTTATTTGACATTTCTGAAGTATTTGACATTTCTGTTTTACTTGACACATTTCAGGTGCGGCTGTTTACTTAACACATCTAAGGTATGGCTGTTTTACTTAACATACCTGAAGTATGTCTGTTTTACTTGACACATCTTAAGTATGGTCGTTTTACTTTAACACATTTGAAGTATGGCTAATTTATTTAACACATCTGAAGTATGGCTGTTTACTTAACACATCTGAGATATGACTGTTTTACTTAACACATCTGAGATATGGCTGTTTTATTAACAATGTGAAATATGGCTGTTTCATTCAACACATCCAAGATATGGCTGTTTTACTAACAATGTGAAATATGGCCGTTTCACTGAACACATCCAAGATATGGCTGTTTTATCAACAATGTGAAATATGGCTGTTTCACTTAAGACATCCAAGATATGGCTGTATAATTAACACATCTGAGATATGGCTGTTAACACATCTGAGAAATGGTTGTTTACTTAACACATCTGCCGTATGGCCGGTTAATTAACACATCTGAGATATAGCTGTTAACACTTGCGATGTGGCTGTTTACTGAACACATCTGAGATATGTCTGCTTTACTGAACACATCTGAGATATGACTTAACACATCTGAAATATGTCTGTTTTACTTAACACATCTGACATATGGCTGTTAACACATCTGAAATACGTCTGCTTTACTTAACACATCTGAAGTATGACTGTTACACTTAACACATCTGAAATATGGCAGTTAACACATCTGAAATACGTCTGTTTTACTTAACACATATGAAGTATGACTGTTATACTTAACGCATCTGAAATATGGCCGTTTCACTTAACACATCTGAAATATGGCTGTTTTACTTAACACATCTGAAGTATGACTGTTTTACTGAACACATCTGAAATATGGCTGTTTTATTTAAGACATCTGAAGCATGGCTGCAAGCAAGCCCACACTTCTATCAATTGCATCACACATTTTTTACCTCCCTTCTATTCGCTCTACCAAGACAGGCAGCCTGGCAACGAAATTAGACTTTAATGACGATCGGACATGAAGAAATCATGAGGCATCAGTCATCCACTTGCACGCACAGGTCACCACAAACAGTCGTATGTGAACTCTGAATAGGGAAAATGTGCACGTCCACGCTGCAAACCAGGTTTGCAATGTACACCTCGTTTTCCATGTCCTTTCATTTACATGCATTTTGTATATTTCAGGGGGTGGTGATAAAGACGTGTTTATACTGACCTCTCTCTCTCTGTCTCTCTCTCCCCTTCCCTCAGGATCTTTGTGTTTGGCTTTACCCGACAACCGTTATTCACCAAGGTATGTCAGTGATGGTGTAAATAAGTGGCGTTCTTTACGTGCAAATAAGTAGACCATGCATTTTTTCCTCGCAGACCAACGGGTACTTTTTTAATATCAAAGTTTACGACGATACCTGTTGTTGTCTTTGATGCAGATGTTAAAGCATTTGGAATTAATAGTGTGTCTCTTGATCACTTTTTACTTCTCACCTGAATCCCCTCCCATTCCCAGCCCCTGCTTATTATTCTTCACTCCTCACCCCCCACCCCCAACTTGAATTCTTCCCCTCGACTTAATCCATCATATTTGTGTACTTTCTTTTCCTCTTGGAGTCTCTCCCCCTATGTGTTTGCTCTGTTCTCTTTTTTTCTTCTCTCTTGCTCCCTTTTTATCTGACTTTTACACTTCTCATTATTTTATATTTGTGTAAGAATGTCCAAAATGTGCTCATTTTTTTTCAAAATCACGTTACAAATACTTCTTACTTTCTGCATGTTTTATCCTTAAAAGTAAAGGATACTGCTGCAATGCCGTATTTTTTTCTTTAGACTGCGCTGGTCGTAGTCTTTGAGATCAGGCAAAAGGCGCTTTTTCAAAACGACAAAACAATAGAAAATTTACGATTTCTTTACGCAGAAGTGACAAATCGTGATCGTGTCCTTAAAAAAGAAACCGGTTAACGATCAAAGTCAGTAGATCCCACGGGATTGGCCTCACTACTTTGTTTGTCCTTATTCGGAAAATAAGTTGCACTTGGATTTCTTTATAATCGAAATATGATCGCGTCATCTAAAGAAAACTTAAAATGATCTGGCCATACTGATTTCTTTTTGGACAGCGTGATGTGATGGTATGGTATGGTATGGTATGGTATGGTATGGTATGGTATGGTATGGTATGGTATGGTATGGTATGGTATGGTATGGTATGGTATGGTATGGTTGTATGGTATGGTATGTGGTATGGTATGGTATGGTATGGTATGGTATGGATGGGATGGGATGGGATGGGATGGGATGGGATGGGATGGGATGGGATGGGATGGGATGGGATGGGATGGGATGGCATTACATGACATGGCATGGCATGATATGGTATGGCATGGTATGGTATGGCATGGTATGGCATGGTATGGTTGGCATGGCATGGTATGGTAATGGCATGGTATGGTAATGGCATGATAATGGCATGGTATGGTATAGCACAGTATAGCACAGTATAGCACAGTATAGCACAGCACAGTACAGCACAGTACAGCACAGTACAGTACAGTACAGTACAGTACAGTACAGTACAGTACAGTATAGATTAGTTTAGATTAGTTTAGTTTAGATTAGTATTAGATTAATTAGATTAGATTAGATTAGTTTAGATTAGTTTAGATTAGTTTAGTATTTAGTATTTAGTATAGTATTAGTATTAGTATAGTATAGTATAGTATAGTATAGTAATATAGTATAGTATAGTATAGTATAGTATAGTATAGTATAGTATAGTATAGTATAGTATAGTATAGTATAGTATAGTATAGTATAGTTAGTAAGTAGTGTAGTGTAGTGTAGTGTAGTGTAGTGTAATAGAGTAGAGTAGAGTAAATAGTCTGATACAGTATAGTATGGCATGTTCAAGTATAGCACAGTATTATCACACGGATTGTCGAAGTGACTTAATCTCCTCAGGAGCAGTGTGTAGCCACAGTACACAGCCACATTGTTTAGTTTAATTCCATTATTTTTTATGTCTTTACAAAACTTAAATTTCGTATAAACCTTTGCCAGTTTGTTACTGTTTATTAACTTACCTGACTACGTCTGAATCGATCTTCCAGTGTCATGAATTTTGGTCTAAGAAATGCCGTCTGCAGCTGACATGCAGCTCTCTGTGAAAACATACTACGATTACCAATCAGACTGTTAGAAGAAACCAAATGGTCAAGTTAATCTAAAACAATCTCCATTTTTATACGAACAGTATTACAGAAAACACGAGCTCTGTATTTTTGAAATTCATCGCAGCTTTGAAGAAGCTCCTCTTGTTGAAATAAAACTTCACGATCATCGAGAACACAGGTAGAGAGTCACAACAGTGAACACAGATTTGGAATATTGTCAGAAGTGTGACCTTGACCTTGGTGCCTTTTCTTCCAAAATTACTTTTTCTCCAATCCTCAATAATCTTCACCTTTGATCAGTATTTAGTGGAGAAAATCTTGTTCGACCCCTCCCCTTCTCTCTCTCTCTCTCTTTCTCTCTCTCTCACACAGACACACCCCTCGTCGTTATGAAATGATCTATTTTTTACATACATAAAAAAGGAACATTAAGGAAGGACCAAAGCATTCAAAGAAAATCTGTCATGCATCCGGTATATTCGTGCGAAAGTATTTTATCCGTATACAGACATACGCATGCACGCGCGAACGTACACACACGCACAGTAACAGTTATACACACACACACACACACACACACACACACACACACACACACACACACACACACACACACACACACACACACACACACACACACACACACACTTACACATATTAACTGATCAGACACTTTACATTTTCACAAAAACACCAAAAATCGGCCGACTACATCGAATCAGAGTGAAAGAAAAAAGTAAAGCAGTCGGCATTCTCAATGGTGCGGACGCCAAGATCGATCACAAACAGGAAAGTCTGTCTCTGTTGTCTGCAAAGAGACAAGTTCCTTGTCGATACAAGAAGTGGGAAGGAAGAGGGAGGTTAAGACTGCACGAACGATATCTGTCTGACACCACCATATTTGGTCAAGCTACGTCAGACACACAACAGCAGGCTCTAACGGAGCAACTCTTATTCAGCGGACTGGCGCTGTGTGATCTCGCTCAAGGGACATATTCTTAGTGATGCCCCCCCCCCCTCTCTCTCTCTCTCTTTCTGTGTGCACGCGCGCGAGAGTGATCTCGCTCAAAGGATATATTGTTTTAGTGACCCCCCCTCTCTCTCTTTCTGTGTGTGTGTGTGTGTGTGTGTGTGTGTGTGTGTGTGTGTGTGTGTGTGTGTGTGTGTGTGTGTGTGTGTGTGTCTGTGTCTGTGTGTCTGCGAGACAAACGTGAAAGTTAATGCCCCCCCCCCCCCCACCATTTTTCTTTCTTCGCCGTCCATGAAAAAAATGGTGTGTGTATATGTGTGTGTATGCTACGTGTCTGTGTGTTTTCGCGCGCGCATGCGAGCGCACGAGAATGGATGCGAGCCCGCGCGTGTCTGTGTCCCATATCTGTAAGCACTGCTTTGCTTCAAACTGGATTCAGATGAATGATGTCTTCCAACCAGCAGCCTTATCATTGACGCGTAAGTTCCGGTGGCCAAAACCCCGGTCCGAGGTCTTGATCAAATTCGTGTAACTACTTCAACTCAAATGGGACTCAAACTGTTCACACATTAAAATCCCACGATTTGCTGTGGCGGTCACAAATGCTCCGACTTAAACACAATCATTGTCACTGTCATTTGACATCTTTGTTTTGTAATCCTACTGTCTTGTTGGGCGGATTTGCTAGTCATGTTTACCGTCTGCCATAAATCTGGAGCAGAACTTTTGACCATATCGGTTCTCGTTCGTTTATGAAAACTGCCCATCTATATTTTTGATGTTTTTCTTTGTCTGTACCTCTTCTGTTAACCATATTAGGTGACACTCACTGCTGAAATCAATCTCTGTTTAAGTACACACACGCCCACGCACAGACGAAAACGTCTTTATTTTTAATACACGGTTTAGCAAGAACACAGACGTCATGGCAAACATTTTTCAACGAACAACAGTCAAAAAGGAAGAAAGGCAGACCTCCAATCTCATACATCGAGAAAATAACCAACATTCAAGAAGTTGTCCAAAAAAGTCAAGACTGAGTCACCTGGAAGAGAGTAGCGGTGTCAGAGTGCAGCGGCCAGTGCTGAACCCGGTGAAGCCGACAGGTGAGGGGATGCGGTTCAAGTCGGAAACTACAGTTGTGTCTGTGTAGAAAAATAAACAATCTAACATACATATCCTTCTCTACACAACAAATGAGAAAACAAAAAGATGATCCGATAACTACGTTTCATACATAAAAGTCGTCTGAAATTCCTAACAAGACTGAAGATAACACACGCACGCAATTAGTCCTTTCTTAGCCGTAAGTTGTTTTCTTTTTAACCTAGATACCTGGGAAGACATCGCAGTTAAAAACCAACACCGATTTCATTACAATAAACACGGAAATCCATTAAGAAGCCAAACGGTGTTGCTCATCTGTACGCTGCACGATGATCACTGACGTCAAAACAAGTAGTAGGCCTCCGTCAGGCGGTGTAGACTTCCATAGTCGACACCGCCTGACGGAGGCCTACTACTTGATGCGCCCTGGGGTTGTGTCGTGTCGAGTTGACGCCTCTGGAGCAGAGTCGGCTGTTGCTGGTAAGGCCGATGCGGGAAAGGCAGTCTCTGCGACAGTAGATGCATGTATGGATGCTGGCCATGGACTGCCTTCACAACAGCTTGCTTTCCGCCTGACTCTCATTTCCTCAGCTAAGGTCTGGATTTTCTTTTCCCTCGACCTGAGTTGTTTCTGGAGCACACTGCGCCACATGTTGAGGTCGACTGCAGTGTCTTCCTGGCTTTCTGTGTTGATGCCTAAAGCTTTCATATCGCACTTGCAGACGTCTTTGTATCGTAGCTGGGGCGGCCAACAGATATCTTGCCAGAAACTCGTTCACCGTAAAGGATATCTATGGGATGTCTATCTTCCATCCTACGCACACGGCCAAGCCAACACAGCCTGCGTTGTCTGAGTAGTGTGTGCATGGTGGGGAGACCAGCGCATGCTAGGACCTCGGTGTTTGCTAATTTTGTCGCTCCACTCGATCCCAAGGACACGGCGAAGGCAGCGCAAGTGGAAGCTGTTCAGCTTTCGCTCATGTTTGGCATATGGTGTCCATGTCACGTTGCCATACAGTAGAGTGCTGATGATGCAGGCGTTGTATACTGCCATCTCGGTCGGAGTTGTCAGCTTTGGGTTCTCCTAGACGGGAGCAGTAAGTCGGCCTGAGTCTGCTGCAGCCCTGCCAATGCGCTTGTCGATCTCGGCATCGAGGGACAGATTGTTGCTGATGATGGATGCGAGGTATGTGAACTGATGGACGACATCAAGTTTGTAGTTGTCGATATGATGACAGGTGGAGTGTCCACGTCTTGGCTCAGCATGTTCGTCTTTTTCAGGCTGATGGCCAGACCAGTCTTTGCAGGCTTGGGAAAATCTGTCTATGAGACACTGGAGTTGTTGCTCATTGTCTGAGGTAACAGCAGCAGCATCGGCGAAGAGCAGGTCTCGCATACCTTTGTCTTTGCTTTCAGCCTTGCGAGTTTGAAGAGTCGCCCGTCGGATCTGGTGCGTATGTACACTCCTACCGTTGCAGTCCCAAAAACATGCTTCAGGAGCATGGAGAAGAAAATGCCGAACAGGGTGGGAGCAAGGACACAGCCTTGCTTGGCGCCGCTATTGATGTCAGAGAATTAGGACATGCTGCCCTCGTACTGAATGGTTACCTCCATATCGTCGTGCAAAGATCTGACCAGGCTGTGCAGCTTGGGGGGGGGGGGGGATCCATTTTCAGATGAATGTCGAACAGTCCATCCCTGCTGACTAGGTCAAAAGCCTTGGTGAGGCCAATGAAGGCGATGTAGAGGGGCTTTTGATGTTCACTGCATTTCTCCTGTAGTTGACGAAGGGAAAAAATCATGTTCACTGTAGAGCGTTCTGATATGAAAGCGTATGTATCAGTGAAGGTGCGCTTAGCTAGCTTTCAGACACGACTCGGGCGTACAGTTTGCCTACGATGTTCGGTGGGGAAATGCCCCTATAGTTGATGCAGTCATTTCTGTCTCCCTTGTTCTTATAGAGGGTAACAATGTTGGCACCTCTCACGTCTTATGGTACTGTTCCTTCTCTCTAATACTGACAGAGGACATCACAAAGGGGCTAATGGAGGGTGTTCATGCAGTGCTTGATGAGATCTAAGGGGATGCCATCATTACCAAGTGCTATCCGCAGGCCAAGCTGCTAACTGCCTTGCGGAATTCTTCCAGTGTTGGTTTAGCATCTAACTCCTCCATGATGGGCAGAGGTTCAATGGCACCGAGGGCTAAGGTGGCAAGGAAGTTCTCTCTGGAGTACAGCTCTGAGTGTTGTTCTACCCATCTCTCTATCTGCTTGCCTTTGTCGGTGATCACTTCCCCACTGGATCTGAGGGGGGGGGGGGTGTTCTACTTTGTGTTGGACCAAAACTTTTATGATGCCCTAACACATACGTCTTATGCTTCCTGTAGCTGCTACAGTCTGGATGTCGTCACTGAGCTATTGCCAATTTTCGTTGGCACATTTTCTTGCTGTCTGCTGCACTTTGCCCCTGGCAGCTCTGAGCGCTTGCAGGGATTTCTCTCTTGGTGAGCACTTGTATTCACCAAGGGCAGCACGCTTTGCTGCAATAACGGGGGTCATCTCATTGGACTTGACTTCAAACCAGTCGTTCTTTTTGGAGGTCTTCCTCCCAAAGGTAGCTTGGGCTGTTTTCTGAATGGTTTCCCGGAGGTGGTCCCATTTTTCGTAGGCAGAGCTGTGCGGTTGGTCTGCGGACAGAGCATCTCTAAGAGACTTGACAAATTCCTCAACTTTCACTGGATACTGCACCTTCCAAGTGTTAATGCGAGGTTGTCCCTCTTGTTTGATACGAGGGCGCGTCTTAGGTTCTAACCTGATTTTGCAACATACTTGTCAATGGTCTGTGTCACAGTTTGCATAATGATATGTGAGGTTGAGAAACACGAACTTGATGCTTGTTCGTTCGACAACGACCATGTCCAGCTGGTGCCAGTGTTTTGATCGAGGATGTCTAAATGACACTAAATGTTGAGGTTTCGTCTGGAAGGAAGAGGTTAGTCACGCAGAGGCCATGACAGGAACTAAGCTCCAGGAGCCGATGCCCATTTTTCACTGATTTTGTCAACCCCGAAACGTCCAAGGCATGAAGGCCAAGAGTTGTGATCGGCACCCACTCGTTGAAATCGCCAAGACGGACAAGGTGTTCTTTGTTTGGGATATTCTTGATAATGTCGTTCAGATTAGCACAAAACTCGTCCTTTGCCGCTGGTGTAGATGTTAGGGTAGGAGCATAGGCGTTAACAAGAGTGACTGGGACGTCAGACATATGGAGATGGAGAGTCAGCAGGCGTTCAGATCTCTTGTCACCTTGGTCAGCCATTTTCAGCAGGGAGTTCTTGACTGCAAATCCAAGTCCGTGTTCTCTGTGCTCCTCAGCGTTCTTTCTTTGCCAGAAGAAGGTGTAGTCTTTCTCCTTGAGCGTACCTGTGTCAGCAAGGCAGCTATGTCTACCTGTAATCTCAGGAGCTCGTCATTGATGACAGCTGTCTTTCTTGCATCGCTGATGTCTTCGAGGTACTCATAGCCCTGTTGTCATTTTACGGACGTTACAACATCCCAGTTTGAGAGCTGACCTCTTTTGTTATAGGCTTGGTTTTCTTTCTTGTTTGCCTAGGACATTTCTTGCAGTCTGCTTGTAAGTGTTGTCCTAATCTCCAAGCAACCAATGGAGAAGGCAGACTGTGGTAGGATAGCATCTATTTGGCTGGGGACTACCCAGCTTAGGTGGGCAGTAGTTATCCAGGGAGATCCGAGAATCTCTCCCACCGTCGGAAGCAGCCCCTGGCGCTACACTCTGCACCAACTGAGCTGTAGCTTATAAACGGTAGATTGCTCCTTTCCGTGTTGTTTCGACACCATGAGGCGAAGCTGGAGTGACCTCTTCAGGACGGGGTGATCTGGAGGACAAGCTGTTGCCCATGCAGCAGGTCCCCCCTTTCCACGCTGAAGACGGGACCGAAGGAACGGCTAAGGACAGAGCACTTTGGCACCAACAGTGTCGCAGGAATTGCTGGAAACAGCAGCGGACCACCTTATAGACTCCACCTCCGGATTTTTCCTCGGGATTTACACCCGAAGCCTTTCCCGTGGCTAGATATGCTGCAATGCTGCAGAGGTTTGAGGTCGGAGTTTTCTTTATCCTAGATGAGCTGCCAGCCAACGCTACGAGTCCCATCTACCCAATGCGGCAGGTTGTACTGGGTTACCCTTTACCAGTAGCAGGGAAACCCTGACCTGATACCACATCAACAGAAACACCGTTATAAATTGCAAGTGCCACACTGGGATTCAAATAAATGTGGGTTCGACAAAAATGCGATGCGATGTGTGTGTGTGTGTGTGTGTGTGTGTGTGTGTGTGTGTGTGTGTGTGTGTGTGTGTGTGTGTGTGTGTGTGTGTGTGTGTGTGTGTGTGTGTGTTCGTGTTCGATCTTTGATTTAACGTCTTTTCACTATAAGTGATATTAGACGGGGGGGTGTGTGTGTATGTATGTGTGTGTGTGTGTGTGTGTGTGTGTGTGTGTGTGTGTGTGTGTGTGTGTGTGTGTGTGTGTGTGTGTGTGTGTGTGAGAGAGACAGACAGACAGACAGACAGACAGACAGACAGAGACAGACAGAGACAGAGGCAGACAGACACACACAGAGACGGACAGACGGACAGACAGACATAAGGAGTAAGGAAGAGATCTACGCAGAATAAAAGCAATCAAATTTGTTTCAACATAAACGACGCTAAGAAGTCAAACTACATTAAGAAACTTTTTTCCCCTTATCTTCAAACATGTTTCGTGTACGGTAAATAAAGGTGGAGACTTATCTGTCTCCCTGAAAATATGTATAAAAAGCGAAGTGTGCCTGGGACTACATTACCAAGTACAGTAAATGTGGGTTAACAGTTACAGCCCCAAGACAGAGACAGAAAGGTCGTCTCCTTTGCAGTGGAGCCAAGAGGTGAGAGACACAAACAAACAAAAAGCAGAAACAAGCACAAACACAAACAAACAACCAAACAAAAGACATCCCAAACAAGCCTCTCTCTCCACCTTTCTCTTTCTTCTAGCCTTTCTGTTAATATCTGTCTCAGGGCGCGGGTCAAATGAGGAAAAAGTATTCACTTCAATAATGAAGACAGATCAAAACTAGCGCTAACTAGCTCACTTGCAGGCCCGCCCGCACATTTGCCCATGCAATCACTCCCGTTTCGCTTAAAATCAACCTCTTCGTTTTTTCTTCTTTTCTCCGTACTTTGCCCTTCCATTCCTTCTTTTCCTCAGGAGAGATTAAAAACTTAAAGCACAAGCCAGCATGAAAGACAACTGATCAAAGTGGGTTTCTTTGTTGTTTTGTTTTGATGTTTTGTTTTGTTTTGTTTTGTTTTTCCTGAACAAATGTGTGCTCAAACCGGCAAGATCGATCCAGACTAAAAGGTGAAGGAACAAGAGGAGCGCGAGCATACGACAGAAAAAGCGACAGGTTTGTCGCTGACGGGAAGATGGAAGCAGGTTTGTGGACCTATGACATTTCCCCCTTCACGTTTCCTTCACGTCAAGACCCCAGTCTGGGAAAATCGCAGAAAATTTGCCGACGAAATTAAATGCTACAGTGTAATGACGTATCTGTCTCCTTGTCTGCTCACTTGTCCATCTACGTTTCTTCCCCTCGACCTACTTGTTTTACTGTCTGAAGCCCAAGGTCGAGTTTCGTTGACGTCAATATGTCAGGTACATAATTCTATCGTCAGACCTACACACGCACACAACCTGGATATATACGCACTCTCTTATCTGTTTTGTTTTTAATGCAAACAATGGTTTTATGTGTCAGTGGTATATACATCCGGGCCAGGACTGGATTAAAATGTTTTGTCTGATTTTGTGTGTTACTTTTAGAATATCAATATGATATATGATGTCTTTGTTCATTAGCTTTCAGCATTAGATATGTATATACATGTACTCTTAATACTACTTACATTCTAATTTCGCATTATTCTGATGTCTTAGTGCTCTATTTATATTTTACTTACGAAAGTATAGATCCCAATGGACGAGGGCTGGATAAAGAATGAAACAATTTGTATAGCTGATGCTTTTACCCTCTTGTATATACCCCCTCCCTTCCCCCTCCTCCTCCAACTATTCTTTCTGTCTATAAAAAATAAAACTGCAAATACAATCCTTATCATTATTGTCCAAAAGCTCTCTCTCTCTCTCTCTCTCTCCTCTCTCTCTCTCTCTCTCTCTCATCACGGTCATCATCATCATCATCAGGTGCCCTGCCGCATGGCGTTGGCGACCATGGACTTCCAACGATCTCTATCTCTCGTTGCCCCTAGCATCTCCCCCACCCTCCTCATCCGCAGCCACTCTGCAAGTCCGTCCAGTATTCTCTCCCTGGGTCTACCTGATGCTCTCTTTCCCTCCAGCTTTCCCGTTGTGACCAGGTGCTCCAAATCCCCCTTCCTCATAAAATGGCCTATAAATGTTGCCTGTCTTTTCCTAATCTTCCTTATGAGTGATCTACTTACTTGTGTCTGCCTCCATCAAGACTGTCTCGTTTGTTTTCTTTGCTGTCCATGGAACTCTCAACATTCTTCTGAGAAACCACATCTCGGCTGCCTCAATCTTGCTCTGGCTTCGCTTGCTGACTGTCCACGCCTCGCATCCGTACAACAGTATTGGTTCTATATAACATTCAAGGACTCTCTTTCTGATGTTAACTGATAGGCATTTGTTGGTAAGAATGCTTGTCATTTTCTTGAATGCTGTTTTGCCATGGCCGATTCTGCCAGCTATTTCCGATGTGCATCTGCCGTCGGATGAAATGACCGTTCCCAGGTATTTGAACTTATTAACCTGTGTCAAGGTTGTGCCATTTGCTGTTATTTTGCATGAGGGGATTTCATGTTTTTTACTGATCACCATGACTTCAGTCTTCCTGCTGTTTAGTTCAAACCCTTTACCTTTGCTTTCTATTTCTAATATATTCACAAGTACAGAAAGCAAACCAGCACTTTTAAAAGAGCAAAGCTTACATGTAAATCCACAACACAGTGCTTTCACTGTTGGACGTCCTTCTACCACACAAAAGTTAACGTGGACATTTTGTCTTAATAATCATTTTCATTGAAAGCTTCAAGGAAAACAAGTAGCAACCACCAAACTTTATACATATTTATAAACAACAAACAAAAAACCCATGACATACAGACGGTTAAACTTAGCACTCGCTTCAATGAGACTGTCATGCTTTTGTTCATATGCTCACGAAATCAACACATGCAAAAAGCATTCGTCCGTCACGCAACCGCACGCACTCCTTCCAACCAATGGCACTAAACAAATTGCCATATGATTTTTTACATTTATTACTACAAACTTTTACGCATCACTCATACAACATACAACATTTACACCCACGCACCTTCATATTAACTCTTTCTCTCCTCCTTCGTTTTCTCCTCCCTCTTCGTCTCCTTCCTCGTCCCCTACTCTTTTTTTCCTTCTTCTTCCTCGTCTCCTTCTTCCTCGTCTCCTTCTTCTTCGTCTCCTTCTTCGTCTCCTTCGTTTCCTCCTCCTTCTTCGTCTCCTATTCCTCATCTTCTCCTTCTTCACCTTCTCCTTATTCTTCCTTCTCGTTCCTCTTCTTCTCCTTATCCTTTTTCGCCTTCTTTTTTATTTTTCTTCTTTTTTTTTCTTTTTTTCTCCTTCTAATTCATTTTCTTTCTCTTCTTCTTCTTCTTCTTCTCCGTTTTCACCTCCTTCTCCTTCCTCCTCTTCTTCTTCTTCTCCTGTTTCTACTTCTTTCTTTCTTCGTTTTTTTTCTTTACTTCTTTTTCGCTTTCTTCTTGTTCTTTTCCTTCTCCTTCTTCTCCTTTCTCTCCTTCTTGTCCGTCTTCTTTTCTACTTCTTTTCTTTCTGCTTCCTCTGCTCCATCTCTCTCTTCTTCGTTCGTTTTCGCCTTCTTTTCTTTTTTTCTTTTAACACTTGGAGCTCAAGGCGGTGTTTTTGGAAACTGGCTAAGTAACCCAGTCCACACCAAGTTCCAAAGTGAGCTGTTTTCTAAAACTACATTCACATGCACACAAAATCCCCTTTCGCACACTACACAAAAAACTCATGCTTACATCACTCCATGCCCACCTCTCATCCTCCATTTTTCCCCCGTCTAATATCACTCATAGTGAACAGACGTTAAATTAAAGAATGAACGAACACACACACACACACACACACACGCGCGCGCACACACACACACACACACACACACACACACACACACTCGCGCGCGCACACACACACACACATACGCACGCACGCACGCGCGCACACACACACACACAACACACTTACACACACACACATAAACACACACACACACGGAAAGAACTGTTTGACAAACATATCATCCCTTCCTTTGTCTTGTTCTTTGTAGTAAAAAGTGAAGACTTGAAGGCATCCTCATACTGCTTTCTTCCTCAAATAAATCTAAAAAAACAAAAAAACAAAAAAACAAAATTCTGATCGCAACAGAACAAAAATATTGATGAGAG
>CM060311.1:51410191-51467691 GCA_030674185.1 Monoplex corrugatus
TCTTCTCCAGTAGGAGCTCACCTACACGCCGAAAAACATCAATTCAGTGCGGACAATGTCAACATCCTGGACAGAGAAAATAAGTGGTTCCAGCGAGGAGTCAAGGAGGCCATCTACATCGCAGCCACCAACCCCCCGCTCAACAGGGACCGGGGCCGTTACACCCTGCCCCCGGTGTACCATTCTCTGATTCGATCTCGTGAACTGGGTTCATCCCAGGTTCGCGAGATCTGAGTAGAGATTCACGCAGACAGCATTAGAGCGCTGACGAAGATGGCGAGAACGCCATCGAAAGCTACGGAACTGTGAGTAGCGATTTTTACACTGTTGGGAGACCTTGTTCTTCAAAATTGGTAGCATTATGTATAGTATTATATTACCTTGCATATCATATCGTATCATATCATATCATATCATACTGTACTGTAACTATACTGTACCGTACCGTACCATATATTATATTATATTATATTATAGTATATTATGTGTTGTGTGTGTATGTGTGTGCGCGTGTGTGTGTGTGCAAAATTGTGTGTATATTATATATATATATATATATATATATATATATATGTCTGAGAGTCTATCAAACGATACAAGTACTGGGCTATATCAGACTGAATCGTATTAGAATGGATGGCAAGCCATTTGATATCATCATCTTAGTATATGCACGCGATACTGTTGTACAAATGTGAAACGTGCACAGTCAACACGCAAAGTCACAACAAGATTAAGGGGGCTGAAATGTGGTTTCTAAGAAGAACGTTATATTCCATGGATAGCAAAGAAAACAAACGAGACAGTCTTGAAGGAGGCAGACACTAAACGAACATTAATGAAGAAGATTAGGAAAAGACAAGCAACATTTATAGGACATTTTATGAATCAAAAGAAATAAGAGCACCTAGTCATAATAGGAAAGCCGGAGGAAAAGAGCATCATGTAGACCCAGGGAGAAAATACTGGACGGACTTGCGGAGTGGACGAAGACAGAGCGGGTGGGAGAAGTACTTGCAGCGACAAAAGACAGATTCGTACGGAGGGCCATGATCAGTTGTATTGTTGGAGTTATTTTGACACATTACCATTCATGTGAAATATAGAAAGAAAGAAAATAAGTACACTGTAGAAAACAGTTACACAATAAAAGGCAAAATACAAACTACATGAAATCACTCAGTTACACGCTTACTCGTCTTACGATGCATAAGGCAAGAACGCTCCAAACGAAACCACGCAGACATCAATATTAGATTTTTGTTGTGTTTCTCACGTTTTTCTCGCGTATACACTACAATACACCATACAAACACCTATCTCTCTCTCTAACTGTTTGAAGAGTCCACATACGCAATGGTTTTTGGGTTGGCGATAGATGACCTCCGTGCTAAAAATAAGGTATTCATTTACTTCACGCGCCAATAACAGAATGACAGTCAAGTCAAGTCGCTAAAACACGCGCACTGACACGTGCAGCGTGATACGCCAATGCGTGTCGGTGGTGTTAACAAGCAGCAGTGGAATTTCCACAGTTCGAACACCTTGCTGTCAACTGTTCACACACACACACACACACACACACAGATTGAACTGGGACAGACATACGATGATTCACAGATCGAATTAAATGGCAGGGAAAAGACTGAATTTTTCTGAATGAACAAAGTGCTTGTCCAGCAGGGAAACATCGACTGCATGTTCTACGACTGCAAAATGTTTTTACTCTTGCTTGTCGAGGAGACAAAAGATGACCAAAAAAAAAAAAAAAAAAGAAACTTTACACCATTTTCCTTCAAAGTCTGGTCTCCTCCCCATCAAACATCTCCTCTCAGCTCCCCCAAAACAGTTCGAGAGCACTCCTAACCAAAATATTGGCTGAATACTGTTAGATTTGAAGTAATACAAAGCAAATAATTGGTTCTAAATTTGTTCCTCGAGTTCCATCTCATTCTTCTGGAATCCAAACAATTGTACAAAAGCTATAGTGCTGTTTTTCTTGGTTCACTATGCTGGAACCTAAAAAAAAAAATTAAAAAAAACAACAACAAAAAACTGGACAAACCAGAAAATCGCTTAAGTGTTGAAGCTTACCAACTGTCAGATTGATTAATCAAACGGTTGATGTGGTGGCGACTTCCTTTTAACTGACTATCTGACAGATGAATTACTGATTTACTGGTTGACATGGTGGAATGTTGATTGATATATTATACTGTTGATGTATTACATTGTTGGTTTCTTTGCAATCCTTGGAAAAGAATAAACGACTGACCGCTTGGTTGACTTTTGATTCTTCATTTGACTGACTGATTGCCTGACTAAAATATGCATTCGACACTTTTTCCTTAGTTGTAGTCTGTTGTTACGAAAAGTAAGGTGAACTCAAGAAATGAGCTAGCTACTGCTAAGCTGACAGAAAGATTGACTGAACTTGATTATTTTTGAGATATTGACTCAACTAGTATAAAACAATCTGAGTATGATTGACTAACTGATCTACTGTATCGTTGCCATTCCATCCAACAATCGATTGGTCGATTGGGTTCAGATTTGATGGAATTTAAATGACTGGAAGTAACGATCTGGAGTGATGGATAAGAATTGATTTATAAACTGACTGATTAATCGACTGATGTGTGGATAGCTGAACGGATAAATGAAACTCTAACTTACAATGTTTCTTTTTTGCAAGTCAGCATATACCAGAGGGAATGAATGTTACCCTCCTTGGATCTGTTGGCATGTTGACTGATGACTGTTCGCTGATTCAGACACAGTTTATTTGGGCGCTGTGCTTCGGAGAGTTTCTATATGATAGTGAGACGGGAATGCACAGATAACGTAGATAATTAAATACGTTTGATACAGATACATATTATGGACTCCTTGCTGTGCCCCTTTCCTATCTCTCCTTTCTCAAGGGATCATAGTCACAAGCTGGGTGTTGTATATTGAACGTGAATTAACAAGCATGTATGCGTTTGTTGTTTTTATTCCTTAGAGGACGAACGCAAACACAACCCACGATTTCCTCTGTATTTGCTGAATGTGTATTATTTGCGAACAGGATAGCTTGCCACATATGTTTCGGGAATGTAGATGGGGTGAAGCGTTTTGAAAACACCTCAGCACAGTCCTGAAAAATGTTGCTCCAGCATTACCTCTTTGAATGTTACCCACACGACAACACTGTTCCGGATACGACACTTGTTTCCAATCAGACAATAAGTCAATCATATTCCAAGCAAAATGCATTAATGTAAATACATAGAGACTACACACTGCATATTCATTTATTTAAATTAGTTAAAAACAGTTTTTGACATAGAAAAATACATAGCATCAAACATGCAAGGAAGATCCGTATTGCAAATATAAAAATGACTTATTTCCTACAAACAACTAGTACACATGTCGAGTTTTAAAACACTATGCATAGTTGATAGTCGTATTGAAACTGATACTGATCCATTTGAAATGCCTTGTGAAATTTGCAGTTTAAAATGTGTTTCTTCTAGGCAAGTTTTGTCAGTATTTTGACACGTGCCTGTCACAAAACACGCAATGCAAATGACAGTGTAATCAACATGAACATGTTTTGGATATTGTCTACGAAATCAGTCTTCTTGTTCGTTACGTTTTGTCTATCTGTTGTTTACTTGTTCGTTATATTTTGTGTATTTGTTGTTCCATAAGATACAAATAGATTATCCCAAAAAATGTCGACAGTCTTTCAAGAGTAGACGATGATGGGTTTCCAAACAAAAGTTTCGTATTTACTTCCTGGTCTAAAATGCGAATGCCATGTTCCTCGCATGTAACAGGTTACTAATAAACCTCTCTTAAATTGCATGTCTGTTTAGAGGTTCTTCACAAATGTTTCCTAGCCCTATTTCATTCTAGATATAAACTAATGGGGCACCCAACCAGCACGTACCCGCCGCATTGCTTAATCATGTCATATGAACCCCATGAACCGGAACTCGTCTGTCAACAGGTGTTCCCTCAGTAGACCTGACCAAAGTCGGCCTTCCTTTCTGTCATCGTTTTCTTGCTACAGTGACTTCCCTGATTTTACATGAAATTTCATAGCGGTACCTTATTCTATCACTGCATTTTCTGCCATGGCTCAACAATGCGCCTTTGCCATGATGTCATTAACTTGACGCTATATTTTACATAATGATACCACGATTATTACTGTGTATGTACTTCACCAACTATTATTCAACCTTACATACATGCACACTTTTATGTAGCGCATGGACAGCCCCCCTTCGACTGGTGAAGTGGCTACTGCGTGGCGTTGGGAGCGGGGATCTGACTGTCCGGTCAGTGGTGAGGTATTCTTGCTCTGGGTCCCATCCGGCACCCTCCAGTGCTTTTTGTTTACTGTTAACCATTATCAAAAGAAGTAGCAATCCACTAAAGGAACACGACGATCACCCCTTGTAAAGTGACTGAAACAATTCTGTAAAAAATGATTATGTACTGATGTGGCCTGGTTGGTTGATAATGTTATAACCTTTGGGTGTAGTGGATTGGTTGACAGTCTGAAAAGTCAGCAAAAGGCACAAGTCAGGCCAGGATGTCCGTGATCTATACTAAGTATAGATGATTTTGTTCCTGTCTCCCTCTCAACCTGCACTCTCATACTCTTGACTTCCACATTTCACTACACTCCGACAGCATCCCAGGTTCCCCTGATAAGTGACAGAAAGGTCACAGGAAACATGATGACACTACAGAACAGACTGAATGTGGGGGAACAGTAGAGAGGAAGAAAGTCAACGGTTACAAAGGCCTACCAGTTGGTGGTAGAGGGCAAAGATGAAAAAGAATGTGGTTAAGAAATCTGATGGCAGACGTTTTTTGGATGACAAAGGGTTGTGACTACATGCTGGGCAGTGACATATGCACTGCCTTCACCTCTCTCTCTCTTTCTCTCTCTCTCTCTCAACAATAAATAACAGAAAGACCAAGCATGAAGATAGAAATAAGACCTTTCCCCTTTCTCCCCCTCTATCCGATTCTAGTTTCTGTCATTCTCCGAGGCCATAAGCCAAATGACAGCCTTTTCGTCTGCTAGGACGTCTGTGGTGTAGTTGACACTATACCAACATGCTGGCATGATCTTCAAGTGTGTCATTCATCACACGTTCCAGTTCCAGTTTCAGTTTTTCAAGATGACGTCTCAACTTTCGGAATGAATTCCACATGCACTAACGTCACAGGTGCCATGTGATGGTGATCATGGCACAGGTCGTAAGCCTGAACATGAGCTGGCCAGATCCTGATGTCCTATCTAGCCTATGTTTTACATAGCCCACATTTGTTTTATCTTATACTAGTATTGTATCAGTCTATCACTGGAACAATCTTGATTACATGTAAATGACATGTGTATCCGTGTATACATATATGCCATATACATTCTAAGAACTATCATAGAGAGGTCAATTGAGATGAATAAGGATTTGTATTTATGCTTTGTTGACTATACCAAGGCTTTCGATCGGGTTCGACATGAAGAATTGATCAACCAACTAGAGAGACTCAATGTTGATGGAAAAGATCTACGAATAATCAGGAATATGTACTGGGAACAAACAGCTGCAATGAGAATAGAAAACAATATAAGCTCTTTCCAAAACATCAAAAGAGGAGTCAGACATGGTTGTGTTTTGTCACCAGATCTGTTTTCACTATATAGCCAAAACATCATGAGAAACCTAGAAGAAGACCCTGGATTAAAGGTTGGAGGGAAAATGATAAACAACAATCGGTACGCAGATGACACCGTTCTAATTGCAGAAAATGAGAGGGACCTACAAAACCTTGTGAATATACTAGAAATAGAAAGCAAAGGTAAGGGGTTGGAACTAAACAGCAGGAAGACTGAAGTCATGGTGATCAGTAAAAAACATGAAATCCCCTCATGCAAAATAACAGCAAATGGCACAACCTGGACACAGGTTAATAAGTTCAAATACCCGGGAACGGTCATTTCATCAGACGGCAGATGCACATCCGATATAACCGGCAGAATCGGCCAAGCCAAAACAGCATTCAAGAAGATGACAAGCATTCTTACCAACAAATGCCTATCAATTAACATCAGAAAGAGAATCCTTGAATGTTATATAGAACCAATACTGTTGTACGGTTGTGAGGCGTGGACAGTCAGCAAGCAAAGCCAGAGCAAGATTGAGGCAGCCGAGATGTGGTTTCTAAGAAGAATGTTGAGAGTTCCATGGACAGCAAAGAAAACAAAGGAGACAGTCTTGATGGAGGCAGACACAAGTACACTGTAGATCACTCATAAGGAAGATTAGGAAAAGACAAGCAACATTTATAGGCCATTTTATGAGGAAGGGGGATTTGGAGCACCTGATCACAACGGGAAAGCTGGAGGGAAAGAGAGCATCAGGTAGACCCAGGGAGAGAATGCTGGACGGATTTGCAGAGTGGCTGGGGATGAGAAGGGTGGGGGAGATGCTAGGGGCAACGAGAGATAGAGATGGTTGGAAGTCCATGATCGCCAACGCCATGCGGCAGGGCACCTGATGATGATGATGATGATCCGTGTATCTCATCTTCAAAGGAAAGAAACGATAAATAAAACAAATAAATAATTGAAGGTCTGAATTAAAACACAACTGGCCACTCAGTATAAACTTGTCTCACATCACAGAAAGCCCCCAGTCAATGCACAAAGCCTCCCCTGCCTATCCACGGGATGAAAACAATATTTCCTTAAACGTTAACCCCGCCCGTCTGTCATCCACTTCCGAGAAAAGAAAGGAGGAAATTGATAAATGGGTAATAAATAAACAAATAAATAAATAAATGAACGAATAAAAAATTAAATACTTAAAGGAGTATGCAAATAAATAAAAGGTAAGAAATGAGAAATAAATACACACATATACACACACGCGTGCACACAGACACGCACACATTCATACATTCATATATACACACTCGTATCCACACAGTATGATGGCCGACAACAATCACAACAAAACAGCAGCAATTACAAAAAAGAAAACATACACATATACAAGTGCTCACATATACATCAACCAACAACGATGTAGCAGATGGTAAAAGAAAACAAAAGGTAGAGAAATATCATGACAAAATTACAGACATATAGACAATTATAAACTTTTTTCCTTTATCTCTGTTTCAGGAAAAACCCAAACACTCTCCATTCCACGCTGTAACAGTCTGAGCAGTTACTTTTGAGATAGTACCAAAGTTAGTCTGATTAATGATAGCTCCTGTTTTTCAATTCATAGTAGATTTTCGGCCACTTCTTCTATCTATTCCTTTTTTGGGTAAGACGTTCCAGAAAGTCTGGACGACAGGAGAGAGCCCCGAGGAGCTCCAACCGAAGCATGGAACCACTCTCAAACAGCACTCTTTGTAAGTATAGCACTGGTTGCTTTGGAATATTGCTGCTGAATAGTTTTGCTAAGTTTCTGTTCGATGGTAACTTTCTTTATTGTGGCCCACAGTGCCTTCTGTCACACTCTGTCAAACGCCTCCTTGAAGTCTATGAAAATGTGATAGAAGTCTCTCCGGTGTTGAAATATCTTTTTTCGCAAAGGGTACGCAGGTTAAAGATCTGTTCGATGTATATCTGCCAGTGCGGATTTTGGTCTGTTGAATATCTTTTTTCCGCAGAGGGTACGCAGGTTAAAGATCTGTTTGATGGCATTTTTGCCATTGCGGAATCTGGGTTATTCTTTAGAAATGCTGGTATCTGCTTTCGACTGTAATCTATTCAGAATGAGTCTGAGCATTACTTTGCTGGCATGGCTGATCATACTGACAATACAGGGGTTCTGGCAGCATTGGGGATTTCCTTTCTTCGGAAGGGTGACGATCTGTGATCGGATCAATGGCGTCGGCCACTCGCCTGTGTGCAGGATTTCGATGCAGATGGCAGTTTGGATATTATTTACTGCCTCTCCGCCATGTTTCAAGAGTTCTACAGGGATATCGTCAATGTCTGCAGCCCCTCCATATTTCAGCCGTCTCTAAAACTTCTTCACAGAGTATGGGAAAGTCATCTTCATTTGATGAATCTTGTACCTCATACAACAAAGCAACACGAAACACGTGCAAAATTTCGGCCAACTGGCTGTTGTCAAATGTATATAAAAGACAATAAAGAATAAATGAACAACAAAACGTAATAAAAAAATAAAAAAAAAGAAACCAGCACTCAACGTTCATGACGTTACATGTTGTAACTGTTATTTTTGTTTAAAACCCAGCCGATTTTGTGGAGCCATATCAGGGCTATTACTGTTTCAAAACATATGTAATACTTCAACAGGGGGGAAAATGAAAAGAACAGAGAATTACGTAAACACACCAATACATTCGCGCACATGATCTATGGAGATGCCCCTGACGTTGACCACTCCGTTCAATTTATCACACAGGGGATTTAAAAAAAACTGAATATAAATGAAATGAAACAAACTAAGGACATTAAAACATTATAAGAACGGGCCTAAATTACCTAACACTGCCTTCGCATATCACATCTCCCTATAGCCAAAAATGCATTAAATACAAGTACCTAATTATCAGTCCTAAGAGAAATCACGTAAGACTTAATTATACACATACAGGTGAATGGACCAGCAACGCATAATATGATGCGAAGAAATGGCAGAAAGCAAAAGAAACAAGGCAGAAACAAATAAAGTGACAGGAATGAGGAAATTTCTAGCATAGAATTCCCAGAAAGTGGGGATATTATTTATACTGACCTAAACTGTTTGGTAGTAGTTGTTGTTGTGAACAGGACAAAGTCTGCTTGATTACTGCTTTCATTCGTGTCGAATTCATGTTGTTTAGAGTCCAGTTGATCGCTGAACGCTAGACCTCTGGGGTTTTTTCCTTGCATCCTTTTTTGCCGGTCCCTCTAAACACTCTTTTTGTCGCCAAAGGTCCTGTGAGGTGCACAGTCCTCTCATATGTTGATGCCGATGTCGTATCTGTCCTTAACAAGTCATGCTTGCAACAATTCTTGAAGTATTTACAGTGTCGCCAATATCTCAGTTCACATTGTTGCCTATGATTGTGTGGACGAAGGGGGAGAGAGAGACAGAGACACAGAATGAGAAGAGAGAGAGAGAGAGAGAGAGAGAGAGAGAGAGAGAGAGAGAGATTATGTGTTACTTTTTCATTCACTGAATTCACACACAAAAAAATCTTTTTTTTTAAAGATACTGTTGTCTGAGCATCTAGGCATGTAAAACAGTTACTGAACTGACAATGGATTTTTTGGTCCGAAACAAATTCGAAATACAATATATAAACTTCGAACATTCTACCATGTTCACTTGCAGATCACCCTCTTCTTCTTGGTTCTGCAATTCTGGGGTTGAAATCAATTATGAACCTTTCCCAAAAACTGCCAGGGATGAATATCGCGTATGGACTTTTGAGACATACAATGTTCGTTGAAATAAGATACGATAAGTTAAATGAACCTTATATTTCCACAGTTGCCAATGCTAACACTGAATTTATTACATTCACGTCAGTGTTCACCTTGTCAAAGATTACCAGTATTCCGATAGGCAATGTACTGTCAGTATTTTTCCCCGTCTCAAAGCTGATCTGACGATGAAGGTCCGTTAAAAATAGGAACGATATAATCTCCTTCTTGTCTCACGACTGAAAACTGAATTTTCAAATCGCATGCACAACAAATGTGACTTTAATTACTTCGCTGTTTTGTGTAGCCTGAGGGTTTTCCTGCAAACCGAGTCCAAACTCTGACTCATACCACGGCGACGACACGTCCTTTTCATTCCACTTAGTCGTTCGACTGGAAAAACAAGCCGGTATAGATCTTCCTCCCTAATTTAGGCTAAAGGCACACTGCAGAAGATCAATTGTGTTCTCCGACAGAGACAGATAGAGGGAGGTAAAAAAGAATGGGAGACGGAGTGGAAAGGGAGGGCGTGACTGAAGTGAATGACAGACCATGCGGATGGATAGTAGCATGGGGGAGGGGAGGAGAGGGGGAGAGGGAGAGTGGGAGGGAGAGAGAGAGAGGGAAGGAGGGAGAGAGAGAGCAGACAATGCAAGACAATAATGCTCTACTGAACTAGTCATCTGCCCACTTCAATAGGAACAATGAAGCAAAGGTCGAATGAGGACATTAACTTCGCTCTGTCAACACAAGAAATTACTACCATTGTAAAAAAAAAATGCGTATAGATACAGTCATGAACACATGCAGAAGAAGAAGTGAAAAACATTTGACAATGCACTACAGAACGAGTATAACTGGAATGTTAAATTACACACGCGCGCGCGCGCACAAAAATACAAAGAGACAGACAGACAGACACACAGAGAGACAGACACACAGACAGAGATAAACAGATAGAGGCACAGACAGAGGATATGAAGAAGACAAACAGAAGGAGGGACAGAGACAGAGCAAGTCAGGCGGTAGTGCACAGACAGACTGTTAAATGTATAATGCTGGGGAACCAAATCGCGGGGGCCTATTTTCAGAACAAGGATTCGTTAAAATCGTTATCCTGCTGATGGGCTGCATGGTGTGGCATGTCGGATTCCCTCTCAGACTGGCAAAGGATGACAGTAGGACTAGATAAATATTTAAGTGGCCATTATATTGTCAATTTTGTCATCCTTATGCCACCATATTAAAATGTGCACTCATGAGTATAGAACTTGATAATACCTTTGTCCGTTCTGACCTCTTGAACAAGATGGATACAATGTGTACACGTCTGGAGAAAACTGTGGTCAACCATTTGTAAGAAACAAAAGTGCATCAACAATATCTACAGAAATTTACATTCTTATGTTCACCTTGCTGACTGTCTTTTGATATACTTGTTTACTAGTACAAAGAACAAAATGAAGAAAACAAGAAACAAACAAAAAAAACAGGACGCACACTGTATCGTTTCACGCTACACAGCCATTGTGCCGCGTTACAAAGTTTGTCTTGCACATTCAACATTTCACTACACACAGACACACTTGTTTAAAGGCACGCAATGTGTTAGCAAAAACCCTACCAGGCGCAGACTGCAACAGTGACCACAATCCTGTAGTGGGAAGATTTAGGCTGAAATTAAGGAAAAGGAAACGGACCAAAAGCAACATCAAACTAAATCTTGGACTCTTAAAGACAGATGAAGTGATACGTAAAATATTTAATGTACATGTTCAAAACAAATTCAGTGCTCTGAAAGACGGTGACAGTGAAGAACAATGGACAAAGTTGAGAAATTCGATAAATGAAGCTTGTGAAGAAATCCCTGAGGCAGATAGAAAAGCAAAAAAGAACTAGATGACAAAAGAAATTTTGGGCTTGATGGAGTAAAGGAGGAAGGCAAAGAGAAACGAGGAGATATACAGGAAGATAAACAAAGAAATCAGGAATAGGTGCAATGAAGCTAAGGAAGCATGGCTGAAAACAAAATGTAAGGAAATAGAAGACCGACACAAAACGGATCCTCAGGGTATGTACAGACAAATTGAAGAAATTGTCCACAGGAAAAAAACATGCACATCAACTGGTTGCTTGAAATCGAAAGATGGCACGCTTATCATGGAAAAAGACAAAATATTAGACAGATGGGGAGAGTACATTAAAGACCTTTTTGAAGATGACAGAAACGAAGAGCACATTATAAGAAAGAACTTTGAAGGACCACCCATACTGAAAGATGAAGTTAGAGCAGCACTGAAAAAGATGAAACCGGGAAAACCCCAGGACCAGACAACATTACTACAGAGATGATTGAAGCCCTGGAGGAATTTGGTTTTGAAAAAATAACAGTCCTCCTAAATGAAATTTACGACACTGGAAAAATCCCCAAATATATGTCAAAATCAATTTTCAATGCACTTCCAAAGAAGACAGGGGCTATAGAATGCGAACTCCATCGCACAATCAGTTTGATGAGTCATGTAACAAAAATCCTGTTAAGAATAATCATGATGAGGACAAGGAATAGAATCAAAAGAGAAATAGCAGAAGAACAGTGTGGATTTGTGGAAGGGAAAGGAACTATTAATTCCATATACATCCTAAGAACTTTCATAGAGAGGTCAATCGAGACGAATAGAGATTTGTATTTATGCTTTGTTGATTATACCAAGGCTTTTGATCGGGTAAGACACGAAGAATTGATCAACCAACAAGAGAGACTCAATGTTGATGGAAAAGATCTACGAATAATCAGAAATATGCAATGGGAATTAACAGCTGCAATGAGAATAGAAAACGATAAAAGCTCTTTCCAAAACATCAAAAGAGGGAGTCGGACAGGGTTGTGTTTTGTCACCAGATCTGTTTTCACTTTACAGCGAAAACATCATGAGAAACCTAGAAGAAGACCCTGGATTAAAGGTTGGAGGAAAAATGATAAACAACATTCGATACGCAGATGACACCGTGCTAATTGCAGAAAATGAAAGGGACACACTAAACCTTGTGAATATACTAGAAATAGAAAGCAAAGGTAAGGGGTTGGAACTAAACAGCAGGAAGACTGAAGTCATGGTGATCAGTAAAAACATGAAATCCCCTCATGCAAAATAACAGCAAACGGCACAACCTTGAGACAGGTTGATAGGTTTAAATACCTGGGAACGATCATTTCATCAGACGGCAGATGCACATCAGAAATAGCCAGCAGAATCGGACAAGCCAAAACAGCATTCAAGAAGATGACAAGGATTCTTACCAACAAATGCCTATCAATTAACATCAGGAAGAGAGTTCTTGAATGTTATATAGAACCAATACTGTTGTACGGTTGTGAGGCGTGGACAGTCAACAAGCAAAACCAGGGCAAGATTGAGGCAGCCGAGATGTGGTTTCTAAGAAGAATGTTGAGAGTTCCATGGACAGCAAAACAAAACCAAAACAAAAAACAAAAAAACAAACAAACGAGACAGTCTTGATGGAGGCAGACACAGGTAGATCATTCATAAGGAAGATTAGGAAAAGACAGGCAAACATTTATAGGCCATTTTATGAGGAAAGGGGATTTGCAGCACCTGGTCACAACGGGAAAGCTGGTGGGAAAGAGCACCAGGTAGATCCAGAGAGAAAATACTAGACGGACTTGCAGGGTGGCTGAAGACAAGGAGGGTGGAGGAGATGCTTGAGGCAACAAGAGATAGACAGATGGAAGTCCATGATCGCCAACGGCATACGGCAGGGTACCTGATGATGATGAATGTGCATACACGTTAAAAGACACAAAGAACACGCCCACAAACGCGCGCGTGCGCACGCATACACATTCTCTCTCTCTCTCTCTCTCTCTCTCTCTCTCTCTCCATTATCCCACAGGGGTGAAAATGAGTTCATGACTTTGTGTACGAGACAGTGGCCTTCACAAATAAAGTTTGTGTCAGTGACAGTGTCTGTCTCTAGCTAGAACCCATTAAAACTACCAGCCATAACATGGAGCCTTGAGGGAGAGAGAGGGTTGGGAGGCCAGAAAAGAGATGGACTAACAGCACTGCAAAATGGACAGAGAAACCATTTACACAAACCGACAGAGCTGGAAGAATCTGGTGTGAACAGTTCTTTACTGCAGTTCCCAATGACTCTTCACAGAGTTAAGGAGAAGAAAAAGTTTGTGACTTTTAGCACACGCACTGCCACATGTGGCGTGAAATACCGTTAAGTCAGTGTCAGTGTGTTAACAACGAACAGTGGCAGTCACACAGTGCAGTGCATTCAGCGGTCAACTGCTCATAACAAAGGCACATCTTGCTAGCTGTGACATGTCGATGGCGCCAAGCTCATTTCGTTTAAGCCCCGCCCCCAAGTATTTATAAACACAATCTAAGTCATGCAGTTCATAAACAAACTGATTTAGAACAATTAAAGTAGAGGCATTTCTGCTGTCATTTCTCAGTCCAGCAACCATTCACGTTTAGTTATCCAGAAGACGGCATTCGCACTGTTCACTGTCGCTCTGCTGACCTTGACCGTCTCCTGTTTTACATTTTGATTAATTCTTTTTTTTTTCCCTTGCTTAAAAGAATATTTTCTTTGAAAGAAAAATTCTCAACTGTCTGACACAACAATCCCAATGTACTTAAGTAAACACCTATTAATAAATAAGTAAACAATTAGAAGATTAATACAGAAATCTTCGTTTGGCTTGGCACAAACAAACACAGTAGTCCCGTTCAGCGCAGTAAAATGTACACATTAAAATGCAAACAATAGCAGTTACATGTGTTAGCACGCGCAGTGTAATACAGCCACTGGTTGTCAGTGGTGTTAAGAAGAGTCCATCCTGTTGTTAACTGTTCACAACACGCACATCCTGTTAGCGGAGAAGCTGATTTTGTGCTGTTTCACTATTCTTTTCTTTGCTGTCGTTATTCGTTTTTTCCCCTTGTGCAACAAACATTCACAAGGTGGAATCTTCGTCGTTCAACGCGCAACCTGTGTCATTCAATGTCTATCATTGGATTTCGTTGATTTCTTTTCATAACGGTTTTAATAGTATACAGCATAACATCCGTAATTATCCATTCAAGCAGAAACATTCACGTATGTTCGGTTTCCCACAGACGGCGTTCTGTGCTATTCATCATCACTCTCTGGATTTTTCCTTCATTTACTCAACATTTGTCAATAGTCACAGCAGTGTAGTCTTTGTTTTTGTGTTGGGGAAAAGCACACACACACACACACACACACACAGTTTTTTCGCACATGTTTCTGTCGGTCAAGCATGACAGTACATGCTTACACAAATACAAGATCAACTAGATCACGCTATAGAGACAGTGTTACGTAAGAAACACCTGAAATAGATATGCTGAAGACAGGAAGAAAATTATCAGGACGGAGACATAATGTGGATTCGAGAAAAAGAAGTGCAGCTGTTTTAAACAGACCTCTCAGTTCCTTGTTCTATAACTTGTGTTCAGTTGGTTGGAGTGCACAACAACAACAACAATGTTGTACCTCCGTTTTACTGCTCCGGTTTGTTCAAACTTTCCATCTGGAGCAATCACGAATGGCTGAAAATTTTCAGATGTCAAAGTCCCTTCCCACACAACTTCTGTGGAAGGATTTGAGCCTCCTGGATAGGTCTTGTAACCCACATTAAGACCCATTCAGATGATAAGGGCAAGCATGCCTGCTCACCAGTCGGATCGATAGGGCAGTCCATCATACATACTCAATGAAGGGATTGTTTCTTCGCCTTGCGGTGACTTCAAGCCTGATCTCTCTCTCTCTCTCTCTCTCTCTCTCTCTCTCTCTCTCTCTCTCTCTCTCTCTCTCTCTCTCTCTCTCTCTCTCTCTCTCTCTCTCTCTCTCTCTCTCTCTCTCTGTGAGCTGGCGATGAGAGACAGTTTATTCGTGATTTTCGGCAAAGACTGATCGATTGTAGATGGCAAAAGTGGAACGACCATATACAGATAAGTGGAAGATATGATTTCTACAGAACTGTCATAGATTCTCAGTGTTATACCATGCATACGCCTTGATCTGGATATTAATTTGAAAAAAAAATAGCAAAATTTAGACTTGGTTTATCAAATTTGAAAGCCCATCAATTGAGATACAAGCAACACAGTCTGATTTACTCTGTCCCTTTGCGCATGCAAGCTGAAGAAGACGAAATACATTTTGTCCTGTGTTGTCCAGTTTTAGATGAAATCCGTTTAAGGTTTATCCCTCAAAACTATTATACATGCCCAAATAACTTTAAATCGTGTTTGTTAATGTGTTCAACTCGTTTCGATTATATTAACAATTTTGGTTTGTTCCCGCTTAAAGCAGCTATAATCAGGAAAAAATTTTTTTATCGTAATGTAAAAATCGTTTTGTTGTTGATTGTTAAAACGCTATCTGATTATTTCATTATACTTACAAGCACCCCTTCAGTAGGGGCTATGGCCTTTCTTGAATAAAAATTCTGAAATCTGAAGTCTGCGGTCTCTCTCTCTCTCATATATCCTGGAAATCTCATGTACAAAATTTCTTGTGCTGTACGGGATATTATGTGGCTGTTCGGTAGTGCTGGCAACGATTTTTTCAATTCAAACACAGATTAAGAGCGCAATTGTCAAGAAGGGTTTTCATATCTTAAAAATCATCAAATGTGTAACCTAAACAATGATTAAAAAAGCTGTCCTGAAAAAGAGAAATACACTGAATCAGACAGTATGATCAGCTACACAACAGTCACCTCACAATTTCGAATCGGGGTCTGAGAAAAACTGCCACAGATTTAAGTATTGTCCAATTCATGACAAAATATGTCCATTTTGTTTATCTAAACCAAAAGACGAGGTCCATATCACATGTCTCTATCCTCAATACACTGATCTGAGAGCCAAGTTTCTGAATACCAGTCATTCTACACCGTTTCACATTCAGATAGCTAAAGTGTTTACTAGTGAAGATGAGGATGTCATTTTCAACTACGCTATATTCATCTATTTCATGTAACATAAACGGCTAAGTTACTGACTGACCGAAATGGCTAGATTACTATGTTGTCTCACAATGCAGATGGAAGAAAAAAAACTGAATGCATGTGGGAGAATTATCATGAACGCTAAATGTGGTACGAGTGTGTTGTGTGCCTTTAAGTGTGTGGTTATTCATTAATTATTAAGACACGCTTCCACTGTGTAACGATGCTGGCTTCAGTGCGATGGTAGCCGTTATATGTTTGTTATTTCACAACATTGCAATTACCTAATCTTCATGCGTTTGTAAAACTGCTAAAACCGCTATTGTTAGGGGACATCGGCCTTACGAAATAAATTTCGTGTTCGTGTTCGTGTTCGTGCTCTCTCTCTCTCTCTCTCTCTCTCTCTCCCTTCTACCCTCCTTCCCTCCCCCCAGATGACAGATGACAAAGGTCTGCGATTACAAGCTGAGCAAAATGCTCCAAGCATCTCTGAGCAGCACGCATCGATTCGTCCATCACTCCACCTCCTTCTCCCTCCCTCCTTCTTCAAAACAACTGAACGACAGAAGAGTGGACAAAAAGAAACTGTTCTCTCTTCCCTTTCACACACTCCCAGCTCTGTCGCCCTGGCTTTCCTGAGGCCAGTACTTGTGGCTTTAAAAAGGTGTCAGTCCTTCAAGTTTACACAGACATTTCTGTGGAATCCATCGTCAATGAACGAGAATAATCTCCGCATTCACTGCTGAGTGACGTCTGTCCAACATTGGTGAGACTGGAATCATGTTTGTTCCGTCATTATGTCTACTGGTATGAGACTAAATGAACGCCACTCTCGTCTACCTGGCAAAGAACGTTTTCTTATTAGATAAAATAGCCAAACATTTCTTTTATAAGGTCGTGTGTATAATTATGTGGCCGGCTCGATTTTCTTAACCGTTTGGTGCAAACTGTGAGAGTTGGGGATTTGTGCTAAACAGTAAGTGAAATAGAGACACCGTCGGGCCAGACAAATTTTTGATCTATACTTGCTGACGTTGTTCCCGTCTCCCCCGCCATTCCATTTTCACACTCGCTACTCCTGTACACTTCACACTCAGACGGCACCTCTAGTCCCCTGGGTCAGTGACAGAAAGATCACGGGAAACGTGCCGACACTGCAGAAGAGACTGAACGTATGAGATCAGATGAGAAAAAGTGGAGCAATGGAACCCTAAGCGGTGAGAAAAGAAAGAATCTGATACTGGGAACCGATGGAAGAAGCTTCCCGATGACAAGGGGCTGCGGTTACATGCCGTGCAGTGTGTTCGTATTTGTCAGTGAATACGCACTCGATTCACACCATCCTACTCTCTCTCTCTCTCTCTCTCCCACACACCCCTCGTATCTTCCAAACGACAAAATGACAGAGAAAACAAACGCGAACAAAAAAGGAAACTCTGCTCCTGTCTTCCCTTCCACCCACTTCCAGTTTCTGTCATTCTGGATGTGCCTGAAGCTAATGGTGACATTTAAAAAAGCGTCAACCCTTTACGCCAATAAAGACGTTTTTGTGGAGAAGTTGACAATGACAAGCACAATCCATCCTCCGTGAACAAGAAGAACCCCTCCAGTTCCTCCAAAGAAGGCTGTCTGTTCCACACATGGTGAGGTCGGAGATATGTTTGTATAGTCATTATCTTTTCGAAGAACGACAAAAAATTCACGACCACCACTCTTTTAGTGACATTTTGTCTCCTTGACAGACCGACAGAAGAATATTTTCTGAGTAGATAAAAGACTCAAACTACTCGTTACACTATCGGGTACATACGGCTTGCCTGATATTCTGAATCTTTGAATACAATACACAGGGAGACTGGGTCTAAAAGGTCAGTGAATGCGACGTATAGTCTGGCCAGGATACGTCTCTGATCTGTTCTTGCTATTTTCTTCCATTCTCTTTCTCTACTCCCTCTGTTTATCCCCTTCTTTTGCACTTATACGTATTCTTCATCCATAGATCAGGCTGATGAGAAATGAATGGAACAGACAATACCATTGGGTTCCTATGGGGGAATGGCACCCACCATACAACTGGATTCCTAGGGGAATGGGACAAACCATGCATTCAGTTGGTAGGGGGGAATGAAACACACCATAAAACTAAGTTGCCAGGGGGAATGGGACAAACTATGCATTCAGTTGATAGGGAGGAATGAAACACACCATAAAACTGAGTGGCCAGGGGGAATGGGACAAACTATGCTTTCAGTTGGCAGGGGGGAATGGAACACACCATAAAACTGAGTTGCTAGGGGGAATGGGACAAACCATAACATAGGGTTGCTAAGGGGGGGGGGATGAAAAACATGCCATACATGGGGTTCTTAGGGGGAAATGGAACAGACCATACACTGTGTTTGTGAAAGGAGAATGGAATAGAACATACATTAGGTTGCTAGGGGAGAATGGAACATACAATATGCTTGTGAAGGGAGAATGGAACAGACCATACACTATGTTTGTGAAGGGAGAATGGAGCAGACCATACACTGTGTTTATGAAGGGAGAATGGAACAGACCGTACACTATGTTTGTGAAGGGAGAATGGAACAGAACATACATTAGGTTGCTAGTGGATAATGGAATATACACTGTGTTTGTGAAGGGAGAATGGAACAGAACACACACTGGGTTGCTAGGGGAGAATGAAACAGACCATACACTATGTTTGTGAAGGGAGAATGGAACATAACATACAATCATTAGGTTGCTAGGGGAGAATGAAACAGACCATACACTGTGTTTGTGAAGGAAGAATGGAACAGAACATACACTGTGTTTGTGAAGGAAGAATGGAACAGACCATACACTGTGTTTGTGAAGGAACAATGGACCATACACTGTGTTTGTGAAGGAAGAATGGAACAGAACATACACTGTGTTTGTGAAGGAAGAATGGAACAGACCATACACTGTGTTTGTGAAGGAAGAATGGAACAGAACATACACTATGTTTGTGAAGGGAGAATGGAACAGAACATACACTGTGTTTGTGAAGGAAGAATGGAACAGAACATACACTGTGTTTGTGAAGGAAGAATGGAACAGAACATACACTATGTTTGTGAAGGAAGAATGGAACAGACCATACACTGTGTTTGTGAAGGGAGAATGGAACAGAACATACACTATGTTTGTGAAGGGAGAATGGAACAGAACATACATTGGGTTGCTAGGGGAGAATGAAACAGACCATACACTAATTTGCTGGAAGGAAAATGGAACAGACTATACAATGGGCAGCTGGAGGAATCAACAGACCATACACTGGTTGCTAGGGAACAATGGAACAGACCGTACAACTGGACTGCCAGGGAATCTGAACAGAATGTACATTGGGCTGCTAGGTACGAACAGGAACAGACCATACATAGGGCTGCAGGGCGGGGATGGAACAGAATATACATTTGGGATGCGAGGGGTGGTGTGTGTGGAACAAACCATAATTGGGTTGCTATGGGGGGGGGGGATGGAACAGACCATAACATTGGGTTGCTAGAGGGGGGGGGGAATGGAACAGACCATAATTGGGTTGCTAGGGGGGGGGGGGGATGGAACAGACCATACATTGGGTGCTAGGGGGAGGGATGGAACAGACCATACATTTGGGCGCTAGGGGGGGGGAGGAACAGACCATCATTGGTTGCTAGGGGGAATGGAACAGACCATACATTGGGTTGCTAGGAGGGGGGGAATGGAACAGACCATACATTGGGTTGCTAGGGGAGGGAATGGAACAGACCATACATTTGGGTTGCTAGAGGGGGGGGGGGAAGAATGGGGAGGAACAGACCATACATGGTTGGGCTATTGGCTAGGGGGGATGGAACAGACCATACATTGGGTTGCTAGGGGGGAATGGAACAGACCATACATTGGGTTGCTAGGGGGGGAATGGAACAGACCATACATTGGGTTGCTAGGGGGGTGGAACAGACCATACATTGGGTTGCTAGGAGGGGATGGAACAGACCATACATTGGGTTGCTAGGGGGGATGGAACAGACCATACATTGGGTTGCTAGGAGGGGGTGGAACAGACCATACATTGGGTTGCTAGGGGAGGGATGGAACAGACCATACATTGGGTTGCTAGGGGGGATGGAACAGACCATACATTGGGTTGCTAGGGGAGGGATGGAACAGACCATACATTGGGTTGCTAGGGGGGATGGAACAGACCATACATTGGGTTGCTAGGAGGGGGTGGAACAGACCATACATTGGGTTGCTAGCGGGGGATGGAACAGACCATACATTGGGTTGCTAGGAGGGGGTGGAACAGACCATACATTGGGTTGCTAGGGGAGATATAGAACAGACCATACAGTGGGTTGCTAGGGGGGGATGGAACAGACCATACATTGGGTTGCTAGGGGGGGTGAACAGACCATACATTGGGTTGCTATGGGATGAATAGAACAGACCATACATTGGGTGCTAAGGGGGAGGGGGTGGAACAGAGCATCATTGGTTGCTATGGGGGGGTGGGGTGAGGGGGATGGAACAGACTAGTCATTAGGGCTGCTAAGGGGGGAGGGGTGATGGAACTGGCCATTCATTTGGCCTGCTAATGAGGGGGGGGAGGGGGATGGAACTGACTATTTGGCTGCTAAGGGGGGAGGGGGATGGAACTGATCATTCATTTGAGCTGTTAAGGGGGGAGGGGGATGGAACTGACCATTCATTTGAGCTGCTAAGGGTGGAGGGGGGATGGAACAGACCATACATTTGGCCTGCTAAGGGGGGAGGGGGGATGGAACTGACCATTCATTTGGCTGCTAAGGGGGAGGGGGATGGAACAGACCATACATTTGGCTGCTAAGGGGGGGAGGGGGATGGAACTGACCATTCATTTGAGCTGCTACGGGGGGAGGGGGAATGGAACAGACCATACATTTGGGCTGCTAGGGGGGGATGGGGGAGGGAAACGACCATACATTTGGGCTGCTAGGGGGGATGGGGGATGGAACAGACCAATACATTTGGCTGCTAGGGGGGGGGATGGAATGACCATACATTTGGGCTGCTAGGGGGGGATGGGGAGGGAACAGACAATACATTTGGGATGCTAGGGGGGGAGGGGGGATGGAACAGACCAATACATTTGGGCTGCTAGGGGGGGTGGGGGATGGAACAGACCATACATTTGGGATGCTAGGGGGGAGGGGGGAATGAAACAGACCATACATTTGGGCTGCTAGGGGGGGATGGGGGATGGAACAGACAATACATTTGGGCTGCTAGGGGGGGATGGGGGATGGAACAGACAATACATTTGGGCTGCTAGGGGGAGGGGGGATGGAATAGACCATACATTTGGGCTGCTAAGGGGGGGAGAGGGGATGGAACAGACCATACATTTGGGCTGCTAAGGTGGGGAGGGTGGAATGGAACAGACTATACTTTTGGGCTGCTAAGGGGGGGGGAGGGGGAGGGAACAGACTATACATTTGGGCTGTTAAGGGGGGGGGGGGAATAGGACAGACCATACAATGGGTTGCTAGGCGAAATGGAGCAGACACTTCACTGGGTTGCTAAGTACGAATGGAACAGACGGGGAATGGAACAGACCTTACACTGGGTTACAAAGGGTCACTGAATTGACTTCACATTGGGATGCTGAGAAAGGGCAGGATCAGAGACCGTAGCCTACACCAAGCTGTTGACAGAGCAACGGAACAAATGGTTGCTAGAGGAAAATGATACAGACAATACATTGGACTGCTGAAAATGGACTGGAATAGACGATACATACATGTATTGAGCTGCGAAGAGAATAGAACATAACATTCACTGGGTTGTGGAGAATGGAATGAAGAAAGAAAAACTCCACATACCATACACAGGGCTGCTAAAAGGAGAATGGAACAAACTGTACAATGGGTTGGTGAAAGGAGAATGGAACAGACTGTACAATGGGCTGGTGAAAGGAGAATGGAACAGACTGTACAATGGGTTGCTAAAAGGAGCATGGAACAGACTGTACAATGGGTTGCTAAAAGGAGAATGGAACAGACTGTACAATGGGTTGCTAAAAGGAGAATGGAAAAGACTGTACAATGGGTTGATAAAAGGAGAATGGAACAGACCGTACAATGGGTTGCTTAAAGTACAATGGAACAGACTGTACAATGGGTTGCTAAAAGGAGAAAGAAACAGACTGCATACGGGTTGCTAAAAGAAGAATGGAACAGACTGTACAATGGGTTGCTAAAAGTAGAATGGAACAGATTGTACAATGGGTTGCTAAAAGGAGAATGAAACAGATTGCATAATGGGTTGCTAAAAGTAGAATGGAATAGACTGTACAATGGGTTGCTTACCGGAGAATGGAACAGACTGTACAATGGATTGCTAAAAGTAGAATGAAACAGACTGTACAATGGGTTGCTAAAAGGAGAATGAAACAGATTGTACAATGGGCTGCTAACAGGAGAATGGAACAGACTGTACAATGGGTTGCTAAAAGGAGAATGGAACAGATTGTACAATGGGTTGCTAAAAGGAGAATGAAACAGATTGCATTATGGGTTGCTAAAAGTAGAATGGAATAGACTGTAGAATGGGTTGCTTACCGGAGAATGGAACAGACTGTACAATGGATTGCTAAAAGTAGAATGGAACAGACGGCATAATGGGTTGCTAAAAATAGAATGGAACAGACTGTACAATGGGTTCCCAAAAGGAGAATGGAACAGACTGTACAATGGGTTGCTAAAAGGAGAACGGAATAGCCTGTACAATGTGTTGCTAAAAGGAGAATGGAACAGACTGTACAATGGGTTGCTAAAAGGAGAATGAAACAGACTTTACAATGTGTTGCTAAAAGGAGAACGGAACAGCCTGTACAATGTCTTGCTAAAAGGAGAATGGAACAGACTATAGAATGGTTTGCTAAAAGTATAATGTAACAGACTGTACAATGTGTTGCTAAAAGTACAATGGAACAGACTGTACAATGTGTTGCTAAAAGTAGAATGGAACAGACTGTATAATGGGTTGCTTAAAGGAGAATGGAACAGACTGTACAATAGGTTGCTAAAAGGAGAATGAAACAGACTGTACAAAGTGTTGCTAAAAGGAGAATGGAACAGACTGTACAATGTGTTGCTAAAAGTAGAATGGAACAGACTGTATAATGGGTTGTTAAAAGGAGAATGGAACGGACTGTACAATGGGTTGCTAAAAGGAGAAAGAAACAGACTGCATAATGGGTTGCTATATGTAGAAAGAAACAGACTGTACAATGGGTTGCTAAAAGGAGAATGAAACAGATTGTACAATGGGTTGCTAACAGGAGAATGGAACAGACTGTACAACGTGTTGCTAAAAGGAGAATAAAACAGACTGTACAGAGAGTTGCTAAAAGGAGAATGGAACGGACTGTACAACGTGTTGTTAAAAGTAGAATGGAACAGACTGTACAATGTGTTGCTAAAAGTAGAATGGAACAGACTGTACAATGTGTTGCTAAACGTAGAAAGGAGCAGACTGTACAATGTGTTGCTAAAAGGAGAATGAAACATATTGTACAATGTGTTGCTAAAAGTAGAAAGGAGCAGACTGTACAATGTGCTGCTAAAAGTACAATGGAACAGACTGTACAATGTGTGGTAAAAATACAATGGAACAGACTGTATTATGGGTTGCTTAAAGTAGAATGGAACAGACTGTACAACAGGTTGCTAAAAGGAGAATGAAACAGACTGTACGATGGGTTGCTAACAGGAGAATGGAACAGACTGCACAATGTGTTGCTAATAGTAGAATAGAACAGACTGTACAAGGAGTTGCTAGAAGTACAGTGGAACAGACTATACAATGTGTTGCTAAAAGTAGAATGGAACAGACTGTACAATGTGTTGCTAAAAGTACAATGGAACAGACTGTACAATAGGTTGCTAAAAGTAAAATGGAATAGACTGTATAATGGGTTGCTTAAAGTAGAATGGAACAGACTGTACAATGGGTTGCTAAAAGGAGAATGGAACAGACTGTACAATGTGTTGCTAAAGAGAGAATGGAACAGACTGTACAATGTGTTGCTAAAAGTAGAATGGAACAGACTGTATAATGGGTTGTTAAAAGGAGAATGGAACAGACCGTACAATGGGTTGCTAAAAGTAGAATGGAAGAGACTGTACAATGGGTTGCTAAAAGGAGAAAGGAACAGACTGTAAACTGATTAAGTTGTTTAAAGTAGACTGGAACAGACTATACAATGGGGTGCTTAAAGGAGAATGGAACAGACTGTACAATGGGTTGCTTAAAGTAGAATGGAACAGATTGTACAATGGGTTGCTAAAACGAGAATGGAACAGACCGAACAATGGGTTGCTTAAAGGAGAATGGAACAGACTGTAAACTGATTAAGTTGTTTAAAGTAGAATGGAACAGACTGTACAATGGGTTGCTTAAAGGAGAATGGAACCGACTGTACAATGGGTTGCTTAAAGGAGAATGGAACAGACTGTAAACTGATTAATTTGTTTAAAGTAGAATGGAACAGACTATACAATGGGTTGCTTAAAGGAGAAAGGAACAGACTGTACAATGGGTTGCTTAAAGTAGAATGGAACAGACTGTACAATGTGTTGCTAAAAGGAGAATGCAACAGACCGACCAATTGGTTGCTTAAGGTAGAATGGAACAGACTGTACAATGGGTTGCTAAAAGTAGAATGGAACAGACTGTACAATGGGTTGCTAAAAGGAGAATGAAACAGATTGTATAATGGGTTGTTAAAAGGAGAATGGAACAGACTGTACAATGGGTTGCTAAAAGGAGAATGGAACAGACTGTACAATGGGTTGCTAAAAATAGAATGGAACAGACTGTACAATGGGTTGCTAAAAGTAGAATGGAACAGACTGTATAATGTGTTGCTAAAAATAGAATGGAACAGACTGTATAATGGGTTGCTAAAAGGAGAATGGAACAGACTGTACAAGGGGTTCTTAAATTACAATGGAACAAACTTTACAATGGGTTGCTAAAAGGAGAATGGAACAGATTGTATAATGGGTTGCTTAAAGTAGAATGGAACAGACTGTACAATGGGTTGCTAAGAATGGAACAGACTGTATAATGGGTTGCTTAAAGTAGAATGGAACAGACCGCACAATAGGTTGCTGAAAATAGAACGGAACAGACTGTATAACGGGTTGCTTAATGGAGAATGGAACAGACTATACAATGGGTTGCTTAAAGGAGAATGGAACAGACTGTATAATGGGTTGCTTAAAGTAGAATGGAACAGACTGTACAATGGGTTGCTTAAAGGGGAATGGCACAGACTGTACAAGGGTTGCTTAAAGTAGCTGAATGGAACAGACTGTACAATGGGTTGCTTAAAGGAGAATGGAACAGACTGTACAAGGGTTGCTTAAAGTGGAATGGAACAGACTGTACAATGGGTTGCTTAAAGTACAATGGAACAGACTGTACAATGGGTTGCTTAAAGTACAATGGAACAGACTGTACAATGGGTTGCTTAACGGAGAATGGAACAGACTGTACAATGGGTTGTTTAAAGGAGAATGGAACGGACTGTACAATGGGTTGCTTAAAGTACAATGGAACAGACTGTACAATGGGTTGCTTAAAGGAGAATGAAACAGACTGTACATTCATTAAGTTGTTAAAGGAGAATGAAACAGATCCTATTATGGGATTCTGAGAGGGGATGAACAGATCCTGCAATGACGGAGGACTGTCCCTGAAAGGTGTATCTATAATGAGACAGTCCTCTGTATTAAAAGGTTGAAAACAAAGTATCCATATCACTTTATATGTCTTCAGGTCTGTATGCATGCATGCATGTATGTATGTATGTATGTATTATGTATGTATGTATGTATGTATGTATGTATGTATGTATGTATTAGTATGTATGTACGTACGTATGTATGTACTGTATTGTACTGTATTGAATGTATGTGAAAGGCAATATGGCCGGTGGGTCAGGCTGGCAGTTACAAGCGTCCTTCCATCTGTCTGTCTGTCGTGTTCTACACATCCGACATGTCTGACATCGTCAATTAGGCGTCAAGCAGGCGAATGACCACAGACACCATGGAAACACACCAAGATGTCAGTACAGATGTCAAAGAAGCAAACATGTAACGACAACATATCCCAATTGATTACTGCACAATATGGCGTATGTTAACAGGTATGCCGAACAATGATGTTGAAAGCTTAAGTTCCTGTGTCATTGAATGATCAGGGCTGCATAACGAATGGTAGCTTCGGCATATCTCACTTTCCTAGAGCCTAAAATGCACTTAATACATTCACTAAATTATGAATCCAAAGTGAGTGACAGAAAAAAGGACAGTTCTAGCACCGAAATTCCAGAAGATGAAGATACTATTTGTATTGGAAGCGTCCCCAGCACCTACCTAGACGTTACACTGTCTAAACTGATATAGTATTTACAAAAGGTGGATGTCTATTTCCCAGGGAAACGTGAATATGTATGATAGCAATATGAGTAATAAAATAGTGGTTGGGAATGGGTTTTTTCCTACGCATTTGAAATTTGTTATTGTATTTACGTAAGAGCCAAAATGCCTGTGCAATGCAAGAGCTGTGTTTTCTTGATAATAACATGTTAGATTAATTTTACTTACGATATTGCCGATTCTCAGATTCAGCTTACTGTACAAAATGGTTCAGAATTATGGGGTTTAGAAAGAGTTGTTGTACACTAAATCTTGAAACATAAGCCTTAAAGAAATGTTTAAAGAAACTTCCCGAAGCGGATATACGTACATCTAACGACTTTTTGTACAATCCTGCATGTGTTAATTCTGCTGTTAGATGTATCCACTGCTGGTTTACATTTAATACATATGGTAAAACTGCAGAACATCGTGTCAAACGTACAAAAATATGCTATATGATTAGATACAAGAGGTAAATGTCACTGGATGCCAATGCACATCCTTCCTTCCCGGACCTCACTTCCCTCCCCGACCAGCAGAAAAACTGCCATTCTCTCTCTCTCTCTCTCTCTCTCTCTCTCTCTCTCTCTCTCTCTCTCTCTCTCCTCCCCCCCACCCAAATGAAGGTGTATCCATTAAAAAAATAGAAAAAAAAGGAAAAAAAAAGAAAGAAACTATAGGCATACAAGTAAAACGATCGCTTTAGTACGGGAACGCCTGTTCACATTTATGTGACTTTACGTTCAGCCTAAAGAATGACACCACGGAATATGACTAAAAGCGAATGTTACAGACAAGTCAGGAGATTCATGTTAATTATTTTCCTCTTTTCTTGAGAGTGACAGACAGAGACAGAAAAACAAACAAACCAACAAACAATAGTTTTCAATATTTGAAAACGCAATATCTCTAAAGCAGAAATACATCAAACAGCGAATCTTTGACAAAAAGTGCTGGTAACGAAGCGAGAAATTCTGCTTGTTTGCACTAAAAACACAAAAGAGAGAGAAAGCAAGAAAGAAAAGAAGAAGAAGAAGAAGAAAAATACACCACTTGACCGAGCAAACAGCGAACCGCCGCATTCAATATCGGCTCACTAGGTGGGCCCAATGTGGAAGAAGATTAAAATTGCTTACCTTTTCATTCCCTTCACCCTATTCTCTAGTAAATAAGTGAGGGAGTGAAATAAATAAGGAGGAAGGGGTTAGGGTTATATACAGATGCTGGTAGTCATGGTGACATACCCAAATAACGCAAGGAAAAACTCTCGCCAGGTCAGAGCGTTTCATATTCATAGTCATTTGTTTTGTCACAGTGGATTTTCCATGTAAAGCTAGGGCCGCTCTCTCTCTTTGACAGCGCGTCGCCGCAGTGCAGCGCTACCCAATCTTTTTACCAAGACTTTCAAAGGCAAGACGGCTTATTGACCTTCAACGGGAGGGACCAAGGAAATCAACCTACCTTTCCAATGTTTTATACCAGGGCAGCCGGACCAAAGCCCTGTTCTTCACGATTTTCAACTGCCGTCGGAGTTTTAGCGTGCACAGGCCAGAAGGCACAACGGTCCGACTCGTTTTTAGTCCCCGTCTGAAAGACTAGACGTTCATTTCGTTTTCTGGTCACACTGAGGAGAAAAGTCGAAGCCACAACGGGAAATGAACCCTGGAGCCTCAAGTTTAGTTACTGGCAGGAGATTATCTGAACCATTCTGCCACTCTTCTCCCTTTCCTGCCATGTTTTCATATCCACCGAATAAATTTCAGATGCTTTCTGCATGTCCACATCATCATCATCATCATCATCATCATCATCAGGTGCCTTGCCGCATGGCGTTGGCGATTATGGACTTCCATCTGTCTCTATCTCTTGTTGCCCCAAGCATCTCTTCCACCTTCCCTGTCTTCAGCCACTCTGCTAGTCCGTCTAGTATCTTCTCCCTGGGTCTACCCGGCGCTCTCCTTCCCTCCAGCTTTCCCGTTGTGACCAGGTGTTCCAATTCCCCTTTCCTCATAAAATGGCCTATGAATGTTGCCTGCCTTTTCCTAATCTTCCTTATGGATGATCTACTTGTGTCTGCCTCCATCAAGACTGTCTCGTTTGTTTTCTTTGCTGTCCATGGAACTCTCAACATCCTTCTTAGAAACCACATCTCGGCTGCCTCAATCTTGTTCTGGTTTTGCTTGTTGACTGTCCACGCCTCACAACCGTACAAAAGTATTGGTTCTATATAACATTCAAGAACTCTCTTCCTGATGTTACTTGATAGGCATTTGTTGGTAAGAATGCTTTCCATCTTCTTGAATGTTGTTTTGGCTTGGCCTATTCTGCTGGCTATTTCTGATGTGCATCCACCATCTGGTGAAATGATCGTTCCCAGGTATTTAATCTTATCAACCTGTCTCGAGGTTGTGCCGTTTGCTGTTATTTTGCATGAGGGGATTTCATGGTTTTTTTACTGATCACCATGACTTCAGTCTTCCTGCTGTTTAGTTCCAACCCCTTACCTTTGCTTTCTATTTCAAGTATATTCACAAGGATTTGTAGGTCCCTTTCACTTTCTGCAATTAGCACGGTGGCATCTGCGTATCGAATGTTGTTTATCATTTTTCCTCCAACCTTTAATCCAGGGTCTTCCTCTGGGTTTCTCATGATATTTTCGCTGTAAAGTGAAAACAGATCTGGTGACAAAACACAACCCTGTCTGACTCCTCTTTTGATGTTTTGGAAAGAGCTTATATCGTTTTTTATTCTCATTGCAGCTGTTTGTTCCCAATACATATTTCTGATTATTCGTAGATCTTTTCCATCAATATTGAGTCCTTCTAGTTGGTTGATCAATTCTTCATGTCTTACCTCGATTGACCTATGATAGTTCTTAGGATGTATATGGCATTAATAGTTCCTTTCCCTTCCACAAATCCACACTGTTCCTCTGCTATTTCTCTTTTGATTCTATTCCTTGTCCTCATCATGATTATTCTTAAAAGGATCTTGGTTACATGACTCATCAAACTGATTGTGCGATGCAGTTCCCATTCTATAGCCGCGAACTCCATCGCACAATCAGTTTGATGAGTCATGTAACCAAGATCCTATAAGAATAATGTCCGCATCAAAGCGAAATCTAGATCCCGAATGAAGCATACCCCTACTTAAAATTAAGATTCGTCCAAGAAATCGAAGTTCTAGCCACATTTAGTTCAAGTCAGGCAAGTAAATTTTCGTTTGCTTATTTAATTCAGGCCCAAATCGTTTATGTGTATATCAGTTGAATTACAAAATCCACAAGGAACATCTGTTTAAAAGTACAAGCAACAGATAAAAACTAATGCATAAAAAAGGAGTACAGCTGCAACAACACCAAACATTCCCTTTTGCGTTGTGACTAATCATGTCTGTATCTTCTTTTCTTCTGTTATGTCCATTTGTACCGCCACGGGTATCCCGGGGTATGCCTGAATTCCATCAAAATATTAATCCGCACTTTTGAACAGTGACAAATGTTGCCTTTAACAAACGTTTACTGTCACCTCTGTAGTACAGAAATGTTTTTGAATTGACCAACCGTCTTCCCCAAATAATCGATACCACAGCTGTAACAAAGCACAGCCCGTTTTCGGATGGGTCGAATACGAAGTGCTCGGTGGTCATGGGGAAAATTGTTGTCAGTAACACTCTAACAAAAGTGTAGTTGCTGCGTGTGCTGATTATGCAAACAATAACAACAACAACAACAACAAATAGCCACATAATAACTGACAGGCATTGCTAATTGTTGTACATCAGAACTTGTAAGACACAATAAGAATATTACAACAACAACAACAATGAATAATAGTAATAATGACGATGATGATGCTGGTGATGCTGCTGCTGCTAATCATGTTGATGATGCAATGATAATGATAATTATAATAAAAACAGTAATAATAACGATGACGATTATGATGGTAACGACGCTGATGCTCCTGCTGCTGATGTTACTGATAAGGCTGATGATGATGATGATGATGATGATGATGATGATGATGATCCTGCTGCTGCTGCTGCTGATTCTGCTGATGACGATGACGATGATGACGAAAACGACATTGATGACGGCAATGTAGAGGAAAAAGAGGAGGAAGACTTAAAAGTGGCACGACATCCAACCAAAATCAAGACACGCTGTGGCACACAGTTTCACACTGCAACAATGTACGCATGAAACTGAACCCTACTTTCTGCTGACGTAAAACAAGATAGCCGAGTTATTCTAACAATCTCCATTTTCATACAAATCTTTTTACAGAAAACCAAAGTGTTTACTTCTTAACGTTACCATGACTTTGAATAAGATGCAGATGAAATGATGCTTGATTGAAGCGAAGAAAATGGTAGACTGTCACAACAGTGAAAAAAGAATGTACATATTTTCTGGGGTTCCTGAGAAGATGCTGTTCAAAACATTTCCACATTTCTTTTTTTATTTTTATTTATTTATTACTTTTTTGTTGTTTTTTTTGGTCTTCTCTTGTCTTGTCCCTGTGACTTTCCAAAGTCATGCATTCGTGAGTTCTGAACAATTCACAACTGATCAAAATTTGGTAGTATCCACCAAAAACAGCTGAGAAATGTTTTGCAAATGCATGTTTGTCGCGCGCGCGCGCACACACACACGTGCACGCTCTCTCTCTCTCTCTCTCTTTCTCTCTCTCTCTCCCCCTCTCTCTCTCCATTCATTATAAAACAACAAAATTTATGATATACTATAACCTGAGTTGTTTGGGGTGAGAGAAGTAACAGAGACCTCGCTTCACAAGGTCAGCTTTATGGGGACAGGTCCGCATCTTCTCCCTCACTACCTTCCCTAACCCTGAACAGACTCGTGTATCTAGTCACAGCAGGATGGAGTGATAGCCACACACACAAGATTCCGTGAGTTGGGCTTGAACCGCTGTTGTCAGATTAGAAAGAATGCTCTACCTTTTCTCAACCAGGCGTAGCATCACAATTAAAAAACATACCATGTCAACAAATGTCTGTTTTGGTCACAAACTCACAAACGCTGATTTCAACAAAAGTAAATCTAAAATGAAGTCATTGTTCTTCGGGACCTGTATATCTGAAGGCTTGGTGCCAAACTGATCGCATGTGTTTCACGCTGGCTGTGGCAACTTTGTACGAGTGGCTTCCAGTTCAGAATGTCCAGTAGCTGTAAGGACTGGATACGGTGAAGCTGTACTGGAAAGTATGGACCCACCCTACAACTGATCCATCTGACAGTCGTGAGTTTTCTACCATGTGATTCCCTCATGTTCCAGCTTTGTGTGACGGGACTCCCTTTACTTCAACGTTTTCAAGCTTCCCGTGGGGAAACCAGCCTTTTTAAAGGTAAAATTAATAGTATCCCAACCTCCTGGAAATTTTGTGTTAGAAATGTCTTGTCTTCTTTTCGGTCACTCGCTTTGTTTATGCCGTGCTCCTGCTCCTTTTCTTTCTGTCGTCTCTTCAAATTTTTTTGCCCTGCTGGTTCATTCGCCTTCATGTTTTCCATAAAACCTTCCATTCTTTCTATTACAGTTGATAATTGGGTTTACATTTAGTTTTCATATTTAGCTCTAAGGAACTGTAAACTGCATAGTTGCAATCTAGATACGATCTGTTATTCTATAAATGTTTTTGAGTACTTAGTTATGTTTATGCATTAGTATTCAGATTCTTTTAAATTTCCGCTGGCGATGAATTCAGTGGAATGGCTAACATCAGGGGCATATCCTTAGATTATCTGCACGATGCACTGATACATGTTCTTAATTTTCTTTTCCATGCTTTTTTCCACGGTTGTGTCACCGATGTGCTTTGTTTGTTCGAGATACGGCTCTGAGCAACTGGTTGGCTTTAAACACGAATAATATCTTTTTCAAGACTAATTCCATAATCGTACAGACTATTTTTTAGAATACTTTCCAAGTGTTCAGGAGCTAGGAGAGTTCTGATCTATTCCTACATGTTTCACTGACCCATAAACCGACAAACTGCAAAACATCGCCCACAAAGATCTGTTCTTGATAGCACTACAACGCCTTCTTTACTCCCTTTTCAAGTCCATCTACCAACAGTTCCCCCTCTCCCTCACACACACACACCACACACACACACACACACCAGATCAATACCGGGCGGCAGCAGCACATCTATTCCTAGTGAAATGGCCGTCTCCAGCGCTGTCGACATTGGCTGCCAAGTCCCACACCCCTCAGCTAATGACCTGTGAACTGGAGCCAGGTCTGCATCCACAAATTAGGCTACGAGTTGGAAAACAGCCAGCCAGGCCAAATCAACTGTCTTTTATTGTATCCAAACTTTCGACACGTTTGGCTTAATGTTTATTGTGATGGCAATATGACCGAGATAATGTTAACAATGTTCAGTCCGTTTTGCTTCATTTTGTGTATGATGATAATGCCCCATTTCCTCACTTTAAAGACATGAGAACATTGTTTTTTGCCTTGTGAACAAAATTAACTTGAGCAAATGTGATCCGCCTGTAAAACCACGAGGAAATAGTATGTTTTCACGTGTTTTCATGGATAGTTACTACAGATGATACGTTTTCATACTTTTGGTTATAATCCAAACTGGCCTTTCTTCTGACACACTTGTTTTTATGGGTACGTGGCATTTCGAGGATAATATCAATGACTCTGAACTAGCATATATCTATCCGTAAACACTGGAGAAATGTTTGTGAATTCGCACATACACACGCACATCAAGTAATCAAACAATAATGGTCGAATTAAGCTACAATTAATTGGATGTCATTTTTGGATCCACTCTGAATTCTACATGTGTAAAGAATCTATCACAAGAAGCATTCAGAACAGTCGCTGGAAATTAAACGACTATAGTTTAGACTAAAGATGCCTGCAGACATCGTCTTCTGGATTTTTTTAATGCCAAAGTAAAACCAACATGATTATATGGCTCTGAGGTATAGGGATTTGATAAATCTGATGATGTTAAGATTCGTAAAATGGGCTTAGGTTACCTTAGATAGCTTTAGGTGAATATGGCAGAGTTCCAATATACATTGATGCTTTTGTACGTATGATTAAGCACTGATGTGTCTCCTTGCCCTGCCTAATAGCAGACACCCTAAGCAATGTTATTCAATGTTGTACAAATCACACTTAACAAGAAGTCTCACTGGGTAACTCGTCTGCGAACCTGGCTGTATACACATGGATTTATATATGTTTGGGAATTGCAAATGTGTGGTAATATACCCTCTTTTATCCAGACGTTCCAAAATCATCTTCTAGAATCCTATCGCCAATACAGGCATGATTCTATCAGTTTCTCATCAGATTACTTAGTTTACTATCGTTAAATCTGTAAGGCAAAATATGGTGCGTTGAACACCTCGAACAGTTTGTAAAGATGCAACAAATTACCCTTAAATAGTCTGTCTCAGTTTGCAGGACTAATCTTAAATTCTTATTATGACCACTGTCGTGGACACCACATTGAAGGTATTTGCCGTTTCTCACATAGATTCCCATCAATTTTCAAAGGTCTGTTGCTCTGCCTAAATCTAAACATTAAACTGATTAACAAGATGAGGATATATATAAACGAAAGTGTAGCACTTAGACTTGATATGGTCTACGAGTAAAACCAACATTATCTGGCGTAATTATTTATACGTTAAAATCGTCTCGACTGCTTTGTCGTTGTTCAGTATCGATATTGTGTTCACATGTCTTATGACCTGCAAAAACAGAACTGAATATTTTGTATTTCTCTTTGTGTCTATCATTATGTAATCATGCATCACGTAACCGTTAACCCCCTCCACTTATCTACCCCCACCCGATTAACACACACCCTACGCACGGTCATCCACTTCAGTGAATCTAAATCACTCTGTCTATCAATGGACGACGGCTAACGTGGAAGCATAGGCCAAGCACAGCTCTCTTGTTTGAACGGAAAGACGGGTGTTTCCTTGACCGTCCCAGCATTCTCGGGTTACGTGTTTGCGCATGCTCCTGGGGAAGCGAACCAAACACGCCGATTGTTAGCAAATCAAAATGGTGGTTTCGACTCTGGCTTAGAACTGTGTGCCAGGCATTTAACAAGCGATCAAGGAACAAGGCTGAAAAGCCATAATAACTTTTTTCTTTCATATTTGAGAGCATGTTATAAGTTATTTTGGGACGAGAGAGTAAAGTACTCCAAGTAAACTCCCTTTCTAATAAGTTTGTACTAGTTTTTCCTCCTTTTCTCTATCTTTTCACTGCAGCTAAGACCTGTGACGCTTTTCATTCAGTTCAGCCTACATCATCACTTCTTAAAATGTTGACTGCCCACGCTCTCTCCAGGTCTCTGTCCTCCACATCTGTCTTTCCTGAACCAGGTTGAAAATCTCTGGACTGTTACGACCTGTCCACTCCTTAATGTTTCCTATCTAACAGTGCGTTTTTTGTTTCTGCATACATGTTCAAAGAAGGTCAACATACCTGAGGTTTGAAATTTTTCTACCTCCTACGTTTATGCCATCTTCTTCCATGTTGGGATCCCTCATAACCTGTTCCGTAAATGTACTGAACAAATGCAGTGACAGGATACATCCTTGGTGCGTGTCTTTCTTGATGTTAAATGGCCCAGTGCGTTTGTTCTCCCATCTGATTTTCTGATCTTCTCAGACAGATTTTAAGAGGGCAATCAGGTGTGTTGAAAAGCCCATTGTCTGAAGGGTGGTAAACAGCTGTTGATGGTTGACATTGTCGAAAGCCTTGCTGTAGTCCATGAAAATGATGTACCCATCCTTCTGCATTTCTGTTATCTTTTCCATGAGTACCTACAGGGTGCAAAGCATGTCTCCAGTTCTTCTTCTTGGTCTAAGGCCCACTTGTTCTTCCACTACCTCGGCTTCAACCTTTGCTTTGAATCTGTTTAAATTATGTATCATTCTGTAGTTTCCACATTCTTGTGTGTTGCCTGCTTTACGAAGCATCACTAATTCCTGTTGTGTCCTGTTCTGGCCATTTCGTCACTCATTAATGCCTTAATAATCAGTTCTGAGAAAATTTTAACATTGCATGTCTTTTCTTTGTCGGTTAAATACGCGTTTCATTCTACTTCCATGTTTTCTGGTTTAAATGTTTAAGTTAATATTCACATTCATGTTCATATTCAGTTCTATAGTAGATTTTTTTCACATTCAGTTCTTTTTGTCACAGTGGATTTTTCATGTAAAACTTGGGCCGCAGTGCAGCGCCACTTTTTATCAAGAGTTCAGAAAGACAAGAAAGCTACTTGGCCTTCAAGGTGAGGGACCTGGGAAATCAACCTCTCTCTCCAGTGTTTATACTAGGGCAGCCAGGAGAAAGCCCTGCTCTTCACGACTTTCAACTGCCATCGGAACTTTCAACTTTCAACTGCCATCGATTTTCCGGTCAAACTGAGGACAAAAGTCGATGCCTCAACGGGGAACGAACGCTGGAACGTCGAGTTTATTTATTGGCAGGCGAACGTCTGAACCATTCTGCCAATCTTCTCCTCGAATATGATATCCGGATCTGCCATAGACGCTTAAACCTCGCGAGGTATTTGCAAATTCATAACATAATAAACGATACAATGATCCCAATATGGTATTTAAAAGATAGATATATACTCAAGACAGCAATCTTTAATCAAATCCAAAAGTACCACATGTTCGCCATGCATGTGACCTGTGGATACCAGTGAACCTACATGAGACAGAGAGGGGAAAAAATAACCATAATTTCAAAAGTTGTGTGCAGACATTATGTCTACTGACCAGAAATACATTCAACCCCAAATATTTGTTGATATAGCAACCAGCAAAATAAGCAAAGAAAAGGCTTTGTTCCACTGCAACTAAACGACACCCTTTGACTGGAGTACTCGGGGAAACATGCCTCCGTGAATAACGCGTCGTCTGCTGGACAGTCGTGGTGTGTAGATGGGGAGGAAGAGCAGGAAGAGTTCATTTTGGTTGACGCTGTCGTTTTAATAAACAGAAATACTCTGTTGAATCAAAATAGTTTATATGACGGCTTTCCATCATCCACAACGGAAGTTACCTTCAAGGATATTTACGATGTAGTGAAAGTAAGATATATGTGAAATTGACAATGCTACTTAAATTATTTTAGAACATGTAACACAGCTAAAAATTCGTCAACGTTTTGGCTATATGACTAAGTGCCAAAAGGTGGGATGCTGAGAGGGTGTTCATGAGAACTGCAATAAAAACATTATTTTCACATCTGAAACCCGTGTTCTCCTTTTGGTTTGTGTGGAAGAATGAATGTACTGATAGTGGAGATAACTTCAAGCCTAATTTTTTGTTGTATTTTGCTCTACACGTGCAATATTGTACAGAATTGTCTTAAAAATCATGGCGTCGAAAACGGACATTTCGTAGTCAGCACTAAATGAAGATGCCGTGCTGAGCCTAGGTGTGATTAAAGCACCTGAAACTAAGCATGTGAGCAAAATGTACCTCGATTAACATACACAAACTTGCCGAATGGATCGGAATTTCTTGATGCGTCTATTCTGGCCGTTCAAATTTTCGGTGTCACGTGTGATAACGTGTTGTAAGACCGCCGTCGTAACTTCAAGTGTGTTGTTCTTACAAATGTTTTGGGTTAGAGATTCCAAAATGGTGTCATTTTGTACTCTGGAAATGATTGTTAATCATTATTTGAGTGAAAAGTATTGAGCGTATTCTTATCTGTTTTTTAATTCCGATTGTTACCGTCGCGAAAATGTGTTGTAATTTTTGACGTCAGACACCCAGCCCAAAATTTTCTTTCTCATTTCAACGATATCGCAAAAATCGATGTTATTCACTTCCAGTACACACGTGGGTTACACGTTGGTTTGTGGTCACGTGCATTTCGCAGGAGTTTTGCTGCTGATGAGGAACTGTCTGCATCTGAAGGTATGTTGTAATACTCTTCCTTGTGTTGACGTGTGACACTTTTTGACGACCGACACCAAACCGTGCAGTATTTTTTTACAAATATCGACAAAGCAGGTTTTGTCGTTCATTTGATTTTGGTCAGCTTCATACAGTAAGCCGATGGAAATCGTATTCTGACGACAGAACAAAGCATCTTAGTTTACATCAAAATAGAGAAATGGTTTTCTTGCTTTCTTACAACAAAGGCATTTGTGGTGATTTTGACGTTTGATAATACATTTTTTTGTAATTTGTAATTTTTGTGTCTGCAGGAAGGATTATTTCTTGATGGCCAGAACTGGTGTGCACCATCAGACAACCTCAATGCAGAGCATGTGATCCATGTTGCAGTGCTGACATCTTCTGCACCCCGTGCTACACCAGATGACGATTTCAGGAATGAATGCATGGCAGTGGTTGGGAATGCTGTCTACACAGATCTGTGGCAGTTTTTTGCTGCCTCCGTTGCCCTGAACAGGCCTGTGCAGTCAGTATTTCCATCACTTGGATGGCCAGTATACCAGATCATCCGGATCAGGATCATCCGTGCGCCTGGCTGCACAAACAACAAGAAGCTGATCGTGATGTGGTCTTCATCCAGGGACGACATGGTTGCGGAGCACTGGACCCCCAACCATTTTGTTCCCTTGGTCATCCTCAGGAAGCCATGTCAGTTTCCTGTTATAGGAAACACCTATATGATTAGGTGGTGAGGTGTTGAATATCCCTGTCAGGTGCTGGAGACGGGTGGACTGCTAGGAGTAGTCTGTGTGCACTTCGGGGACATCTCGATACGTCCCAGGTTCGATACGTCTCAGGTTCGACGCGTCCCAGGTTCGATACGTCCCACACCAACACCCACACCACCAACACCCCACCCCCCCACACACCACCCTCACCTATACCCCACCACCCACACACCCACATGACCCACGCCCTGCACCATCCCATACCCAAAATCACACCAACACCCCCACCACCCACACCCACAACACCCAGCCCCCCACATCCACCAGTCACAACACCACCACACCCACACCCCCACACCACCCTCATCCACACCCACCCACAAGCACTCACACCACCCAAACCCCACCACCCCCACCCCACCTCCACCCCCATCCAAACCACACCCACAAGTGTGGTTGTGGTGGAGGTATGTGGATGGTGTGGGGGTGCGGGTGGTGGTGGTGTGGGGGGTGTTTGGTGTGGATGTGGGTGGTGGGGGTGTTTGGTGTGGGGGTGGAGGTGTGCTTGGGGGTGGGGTGTGGGTGGTGTGAGTGTGGGGGTGGAAGTGGTGGAGTGGTGGGATGTGGGTGGTGTGGATGTGGGTGGTGGGGGTGGATGTGGGTGGTGTGAGTGTGTGGGTGGTGTGGATTTGGTTGGTGTAAGCGTGGGTGATGTGGGGGTGGGTGCTGTGAGTGTGAGGTGGTGTGGATGTGGGTAGTGTAGCTGTGTGGTGAGTATGGGGGTGGTGTGGATGTAGGTGGTGTAGGTGGGGTGGGGTGGTGGAAGTGTGAGTAGTGTGGGTGTGATTGTGGGGATGTGGGTGGTGTTGGTGTGGGTGGTGTGGAGGTCTGGGTGTGGGTGGTGTGGGTTCGGGGGTGTGGGTTGTGTGAGGGGTGTGGGTGGTGTGGGTTCGGGGGTGTGGGTGGTGGGGGTATGGGTGGTGTGGGGTTTGGGTGAGGGTGGTGTGTGTGTGTGGGGTGGGTGAGGGTTGGGTGGTGTGGGTATTGGCTTGGGTGATGTGGGTGTGGGGTGTGTTGGTATGGGTGTGTAGGGGGTGTGGGTGTGCGTGGTGTGGGTGTGGGGGTGTGGGTGGTGGGTTGGGGTGTGGGTGGTTTGTGGTGTCTGTGGTGTGGGTGTGAGTATGGGGGTAGTGTCTGGGTGTGGGTACTGAATATCCCTGTCAGCACCTGACAGGGATATTCAACACCTCACCACCTCACATCAAGGGGTCTGGGGTGTGTGGGTGTGGGATTGGTGTGTGTGGGGTGTGGGGTGTGTGGGGTATATCAAACCTGGGACGTATGGAACTTGGGACGCGTCGAACCTGGGACGTATCGAACCTTACTCGTTTGTCAAAAGCCAGAAATGGCCTTTGGTGCTGGAGTGTAGCAGACTACATGTACTCTTGGAAGCCACACACTTCTCTTGTGAGGGAAGTCACACCTAAGTTAATGGATAAGGTGTCCACGCAAAGGTGCCAGCTGTTCAAAGTTTGTTAGCACGGTTGGCTTGAGACCTTTACTGATGACGATGAGCCACCTCTAACCCATGCTGTTGGCACGGGTTACAATGACTCATTGGTCTTAGTGGATTAATGTTTAGTTCAGATTGGTCCATAAGTTATTGTTTGCATCATTTTTTGTTTGTGTCAGTCTGGTGATGTTGAAACCAAGATCCATGTTGTGATTTGGTGTAATATTGATGTGCGATACTTTTTTGAAAATCACCCTTTTCTTCAAATATATTTCTTCTTTTTTTAAATTAATACTTAAATACAGCTTGTCTTGCTTTGTGTGTGTTGAATGTGCAGATGTGTTTTATTAGAAGAAAAAGTGTGATTGGGCCTGGTGCAAATTGCTAAAAATCTGTCTGATGTCGCAAGTCAAACATTTTGACAATACATGTTCATAAATTATGTTCAGGGTGTAAAAATCAGATAGAGATGATAGCATTACATTTAGGCATGCTACATGGACACAAAAACAGTATCTTGGGTCTGCAGCATTATAAAAAAGAAATATGTTATGAGCATTTGTGTTGTAATGTTTGACATGCGACACTTTAGACATTCCAACATTTAAACTGAGATATTTCCAAAACCAACCTTTTGATTATCTTTTGCTTTTACAGAATCATGCTTGGTACTGAAAGGTATCAAAGACAGTACCAAAGAGAACTCTTTAATGCAGGCTTTATATTTCAACCCCTTGTCCTAAATCGGGGTCCCACCTTTTGGCAATTAGTCATATACAGATGTGACATCTGCATGGTAATTTCTGGCCTTCCAACACTTGCTTGAAATGTAGCGTATAATTATGGTACTATCTGCGTGTTTATGATACTGTCTTGAGCAAACTCAAAACGACTTTGTCACCGAAAAAAAAAATCCCAGGACATTTATAATAATAATAATTAATAATTAATTACAATATTTCTATAGCGCAAAATCTTGATAAAATCAAATCTAAGTGCTGAAACAGACACACACGTACGCACGCACGCACGCACGTACGCACGCACACACACACACACACACACGCATGGCTATAAATGGGGAGAAAGAATAAAAGCAATGGAAAATTATAGAGAGCATATCATATACAATCATATATTATAACAATGTGATTCCCCTCCGAGCGGAGACAGGCTGCAGGGGGGGGGGGGGGGGGGTTTGAGTGAGGTTAGGATTTTATGCAGAGGAGGAAAGGTGAGTTTTGAGAGCGGACTTGAAGGAGACAAAAGTAGGTTGCTGACGGACTGAGAGAGGAAGTTTGTTCCAGGAGAATAGACCAGAAACAGAGAAGGCTCGTGGACCATAGGTATTGAGCTTAGTGCGTGGAAAGCGAAAAGTCAGAGGATCGGAGGCTGAGCGGAGGGTACGTGAGGGAACATAGATCTCAAGTAGGCTTGACAGGTGATCGGGGGCTGCGTTATTGAGGCTTTTGTAGCACATGGTGTCTAGTTTGTACTGTATGCGCTTTGATACAGGGAGCCAGTGAAGTTGTGCCAGGAGAGGAGATATGTGGTCAGCTTTTTTCTTTTTGAGTACAAGGCGTACAGCATTGTTTTGAATGCGCTGTAGGATGTGAATGGTGGAGGCAGGAAGACCAGACTGGAGTGAATTGCAATAGTCAATGCGAGACATTATGAAGGAGAGAACGAGTTTTGCAGTTGTTTCCACAGAGAGATACTTCCTGATCAGGCTTATACGATGGAGATGATAGTAGCAAGATCTGGCAGTTTGAGAAACAAAGTTGTTCATGGAGAGGGTAGAGTCAATGCAGACACCAAGGTTTTTAGCTGAATCAGAAATTGGGACTGATGTGTTACATAATGGGAGAGAAAGAGGAGGCAGCTGAGAAAGTTTCTGACGGGTGCCAATGAGGATAGCTTCTGTCTTGTCATCATTTAGCTGAAGTTTGTTGTATGTCATCCAATTTTTGATGTCCGAGTAACACTCAGTGGTGCGAGTCAGGAGGCGCTGTATATTGTCAGGTAAGTCACTGTCTTGAAGTTGGGTGTCATCAGCATAGAAGTGGTGTTTTATAGAGTGGGAGTTGATGATGGTGGACAGGGGGGAGGTGTAAAGAGTGAAAAGAACAGGGCCAAGGACAGATCCTTGTGGAACACCACAGGTCAGGTATGCAGGTTGAGAGTAAGTGCCATTGATGAGAACAGTTTGTTTTCTGTTTGATAGATATTTGCATCCATTTAAGGGATAACTGTAATTTTCAAAAACTTATTTCCAATTCTTGGATCTTACCACATTTAGGACAGACCAAAGTTATCAGTCCCTGCACATGAGTATTACCTACTGTCAATGACAGCTGCATACGTAACTGTTACCCGTGAGTGTAAATGACGGTACAACGGAGCCAGAAGGGCATAATGCAAAATGTTCCGCTACTGAAGTTAGGCTGCTTCCCGATATAGTCAGTAACGAAACAATACGTTGTTATCTATGAGCAATGCACCCGTCCATCAGACCTAAGTGCGCATTTAACTGTAATGTCAGAAACACGCAATTGATTTTTGTTGCTCCTGAGTTTTTGTGTGTGATAATTTTGGACACCTGAAAGATACGGCGTAGATTAAAGACACGTATATGGACAGTGGCCACTTTGTGTAATGTAGAATGGTCTTTCTTGTGAATAGCGAGCTGTCTTTAAAACACTTCTGATGAACTGTGATTCTGAATTAGGAAAGTCAGAAAACCAAATGAATTTAGATGACAGACGTGTTCCCGGCCTGTCTGTGAGCTAGTGTCAAATACTGCTGATGGCTCCTGGGCCAATTTGGCAGTCATGGTAGTCCTTTATTGTTATTAGTTTAAAGTGTGAAGCGTTTCATATGACATTACTTAGTCTACAGTACGCTCCCTACAAGGAAGTAGATACTGACTGTCAGATACTTTTGATAAAAGGTCTTAAGAGGTCGAACCAGTCATAATACTAAAACCGTGACCAGAAAAGATTTGAGATAACCGAAACAGCATGCTGAAGAGAGTTTTTTGGTGATGTAGAGATGATTCTGATTAGCTTGCGCATTGTGACGAAGTGGCTTTGAGATCTGAGTATTTCTATTATGTGTGTATTATTTATGTTTGAGATACGAGGTTTATTTTGATGAAAAGCCTCTCCACTAAATGACTGATGTAATGAGCTAATTTATTCTCCATTATTATTTGTTAAGTAAAAGAGAGAACATTTCTATTTGTCTGTTGTTGTGAGTTCATTGTGTGACGAGTCTCGACACGTATGCTCAAATGATATGTGTAAAGCTGAGCTTCTCACAAGATATTCGAAGTTTTGCAAACAACTTTTTTCCCTGGCTTTCCCACGACAAGCCAGAATCACCAGAAACAGTCATTTATTATGTCCTACCAGAAGCAGTGGCCCAAGGACTTTGGCAGGCTACGTGTCCAAGAAGCAATAATTTCCAGTATACTATCGACAGCAGACCAAGTGACTGCTGCGCTGAATGACTTGAAGGTCGTGTTGTGCATGTTGTCCATCTGTTGGCTGAGACTGATCCATATCCACGCTGGGAAAAACTAAATAATTATCCTAATTTGGGGTGCCAAGAATCTGGCCAGTGTTTCTGCTGGGAAAAGGCTTTTTGTCGATCAAGTGCAGTTGGGAGCCGCTTGTTTTGTTTCTAGATCACCATCATCATCATCATCACCATCATCATCGTCGTCGTCGTCGTCGGTGTTATTGTCATCGCCGTCATTCCCGACACAACAAACTGAAATAGAACGCTTGAAATAATGCACCATCTTCCAGACCTACGTATCATGTTCAAATGTAATGATCGTCTTTAGCGTTAAGCACAGTGGCTGCCAAACTCAACATCCCTCATCAACACCCCAAGTTCCACAATTACATCACAGAGCGAAATGTCACCCTTGTCACAGTCAAATTTTTGTTTGTGTTGTTATTAGTGTGTCATCTTGGCGTGAATCCCTCATCAGGACGGGTTCTGTTGTTATGTGAGAAGACACTACTGACAACGTCCTTGTTTTAGAAACTGGGTTCAATGTCTTCGTATCTCCTGATGGGGGCCTCACGTAGAGTTCGACAACTCTCCGAAAAAACAAACCAACTGTGGTTAGGATCGTCATTTTATAAAGTATGGCGGAGTCGGCATTCAGTGTACTTGCCAAAATATATCATACAGGTTGGGTAATGAAATTTAAAAAAAGAGTGAAAGAGTCAGAACATATCACTTTGTGTCCTTTTTTCTGGTATACGCATACGTAACCCCCCCCCCCCCCTCTCTCTCTCTCTCTCTCTTCTACTTGCTCCTCTCTGTTCGAGTTTAAATTTTCTCTTTTCCATGAGTTTACGTCTTGTTTCCGTTTATCTGTAATTTGGTTTGAAAGACAGAAATGATGGAGAGAAAGAGAAAGAGATAGGTGAAGAGAGACAGACGGACAGACAGACAAGAGTTCGTGTGAAACGCAGAATGATATACAAAAGGGCAAAGATAGCAGACAGACAGACAGACGGACGGACGGAGACAGTGAGCACAGTCAATATAACATGGAATTAATCAATCACATCTTCTCACGTAACAACACTCAATTTACAGAAAAAAGATAGCACTAAAATTCTTGTGTGTGCGCGCACGCGCGCGTGTGTGTGTGCGTGTGTGTCTATGTGTGTGCGTGCGTGCATGCCTGCATGGTAAGAGTGAACAGGAACGTCAACACGAAAATGAATTTTAATTGTGAAAAGCCAACAGCCTCATACAACAGGGATTTGAACGATTTAACCAACGCACAGAAAGATCAGATCATCGTAAATATAAGACATGAATGAGTACCTATAAAGAAGGATCGTAGTAATGTACAAGCACAGGATACACACACAGGTATTCGTGCACACATACGGTAGTGCACACAATGCATACATAATCAACTGAGGTATATGTTTCTGTCCCACGGCATACCAAACAAAATGGCACCTTAATCAGTCAGATCGGCTGATAACTTATGAAGTTTATATAGCATGAAATCAATTAGTTTCTGAAGCTGAAACTTACATCCTCGTTTCTACTGATCAAGCATCTAGCTGGCTGAAAGTGAAACGGCGTGGAATCCCTGATGTTCAAAAACTATTTGAAGATCGTCATATTTAGGGCATACATACTTAAACTGGGTTCCGTTTTCTAGTTCAGAGAAGCAAAATGAATATTTTTACTGTCGAAAACAGAAGACTGTTTAATTTCACGGCAATTTATTTTTGAGACCCCAATTCAGAATCGTATCAGAGCTGTTAACATCTAAACTGACTGGTTCCATATATTTTCTTTCTCAAGATAGCTTTCAGGCTCGTTGTACAGATCATACAGCTGGTGATTTTCAAAATATGAAACTCTTTCTTGACTAAAGCAATCTATTAGTCTTCGTTTAAATTGTGGTAGGAATGACGTTTCGTTTCAGACGTAACCAAATAACCCGATAAGATAAAATCCAATAAGACACAGCAAGTTTTGTACATGGGATACCCAAGTTATATAACCTTGATTCATATTGTGTGAACATTTTGAGTACTTGTTTTCGTGTTGTTTTAACAAATCTGAACCAGTATTTGATACAGTTAACCTAAGAATTTATGTTTCCCAGTTCCCCACATACTACGTTATTTGAAGCTCTCACTGATACTTACAGAAATCTATTGCAAGAAAATCGGTGTACTTTTTCCAGTGACTCATCAACTCTGTAGACCCCTACAGTTCTGACCTATAATTATAACACCATTTGGAAATCTGTATATCGACTGATTTTAAGAAAAGTTTTATAGAAATACAGTGCAATCTTGAGATAACCTTTAACAATTCTATAACATCTTTTTTTCACGAATTAACCTATTGTCATAGCAGCTCACTTTCACAGACCGGGTTAAAAATTGACATAAAAATTGGCAGCTTTAGGTCTTTCACGTCCATGAAACTTTCTTTTGCTCACACATACCTTTCTTTAAAAAAAAATTGCCTTTCCGTCTTTTTTCAATCAAGATTTTTAACACTCAACCTCAATCTCCCTGACGAATGAAACAACGAATTTAGCTGATTTTGCAGGCCAAGGATAGAACATGACAATAAAACAATATCACCTGCAAACAACAAAGTTATCAATTCTATATCATTTGCAAATCGCATAATAAACAAATCTGTTTCAGCCAACAAAGTCAGGTTTAACTTGTTCGAATGTTTCAAGCTTTTACAAATATTCAGCAATATACTGAGTATTTTACCCTAAAATCTTGTTTTGACCAAAACAGACCCACAAAATCGAACATTCCATATTCTTCTTTTGAAAAAAACAGACCGACAAAATCGAATGTTTCACACTCTTAATCAGCAATATAATATTTGGCATGTTTTAAGCTTGTTTCAACTGTTGAGTAATTTCTTCGAAACCCAGTTTGACTGTCATTCATGATACTATTTTAACCTGAGCCCAGTCAAATCAGCTTTTATTGAATTTACAGATAAACATTTTACTCAGTGTAGTGGTCAAAGATACTCTTCTACAATTATCAAAATGATATGATCTTCTCTTTTTATGTCGTCACACGAGCACAGATTTGGACCATTCCTCAAGTTAAATGTCATCATCATCATTATCATCATCATGTGTTCTACCGCATGGCGCTGGCGCTCATGGCCCTCCATATGACTCTATCCCATGTCGCTGCAAGTACATCTCCCACTTTCTCTGTCCTCAGCCACTCTACAAGTACGTCCAATATCTTCTGCTTGAGTCTACCTGGTGCTCTCTTTCCTTCCACCTTTCCAGGAACTCCAGTTTCTCTTGTCTCATAAAGTGTCCTATAAATGTTGCTTGTCTTTTCCTATTCTTCTTTATTAATATTCTTCTTGTGTCTGCCTCCTTCAACACTGTCTCGTTTGTTTTCTTTGCTGTCCATGGAACTCTCAACATTCTTCTTGGAAAGCACATTTCAGTTGCCCCAATCTTGTTCTGACTTTGCATGTTGACTGTCCACGCCTCACAACCGTATACCAGTATCGGTTATACATAACACTCAAAAACTCTCTTCCTGATTAATTGATAGGCATCTGTTGATAAGAACGCTTTTCATCTTCTTGAATGATGTTCTAGCTTGGCCAATTTTGCTGGCTATTTCTGAAGTAAAAATCTAACATGAACTTCAAACTATGAATTACAAAAGGAGCAATAACATTTTCTGTTATGTTTCAACATTTCACAAAGAACACTATCTAGTCCAACTGCTTTGTCATTTTTTTTAACTAACTGCCTTTTTTACTTCTATTTTTGTTATTTCAGTATCTAAGAAATTACCACAAAGACCGGGATATTACATATAATTTGCCTGGTATACATTCACTTCAAGCACTTGCATTCGGTATAGTTCTAGAATGACCAACTTGGTTTCTTTCGGAATTTCATAAGAGTAAGTCGATTTACGCTGGCCTTTCTTTCTTTATTTCTGACCAGAACTCATAGATTACATACTGTAGTTAAGAAATTTTGTACTAAGCTTTCCAGTACACTTGCTGCTTATGGTTTACGAACTGTTTACATTCCTTTCTTTTTCTGTATAACGGTTTTTATCCCCGTCATTTTTTGGACTCCGTATTTCCTCAGCACTTTCCTTGCATATCTCATTTCACACAGACAATCATATTCAAAGTTATATTGAAACCATGTAGACACATTTCTCCATGTTTCACTTCTCACCCGGCTCTTCCTCGAAGTCTATTCCCTCAAGGTCTCTTCCCTTGAAATATATTCCCTCCAAATCGGAATTCCCTTCAAGTCTACCTTTTACAGTTTGCCGTAAAGTTTACTGTAAAAACACGCCTTGAACAAGAATCAACATTAAGATTTTGATGAAAATAATACAAATTATCGCTGAGGGCAAGGCCTACCTGTGTGTCCCTCATCTGCTTACTGAGCAATGACATGTTCGGTGTTTTCATCCCATGACCACTGACTTTTACCTAGGTCATCAACTTTGATAAAAATAGAAAGATTTTAAGTTGTTACATAAGATCAAAAATTCCAAAGCAATCGGTTACTTAGATAATGAGAAATAGATGTGTTCCTGCGCGCGCGCGCACACACACACACACACACACACACACACACACACACACACACAGATAGAGACAGAGAGACAGACAGGCAGACAGGCAGACAGACAGACAGAAACAGAGAGAGATAAAAACAGAGAAACACAGACAGACAAACACACAGACACACATACACACACAGACACACAAACACACACACGCGCGCACACACATACACACGCACGCACACACACACACACACACACACACACACACACACACACACACACACACACACACACACACACAACACACACACCCCACACACACACACACGCGTTCCTGTCTTCCCCATCCTGCCGTGACGAGGGGAAAAACTGAGGTAAATGTGTAGATATATCCCAATCGTTCAGATCATTCATTTAGCGTACTGATTTCTTTACGTGCGTGCGTGATTGTATGTGTGTGTGTGTGTGTGTGTGTGTGTGTGTGTGTGTGTGTGTGTGTGTGTGTGTGTTGTTGTGTGTGTGTGTGTGTGTGTGTGTGTGTGTGTGTGTGTATGTGTGTGTGTGTGTGTGTGTGTGTGTGTGTGTGTGTGTGTGTGTGTGTGTGTGTGTGTGTGTGTGTGTTTTCTCTGTGAGACACTTAGAGTTTTGTAACACGGGGCCCTCTGAAAAAGGTCATTATCGTTAACAGTTATAAAATTTCTTCATGCATCCCCAATCGCTTGGTGTTCTGAAATTAATACTAGCTACCTTAATTATGCTAACTGAGGAACTCCTACAAACACGTAAAAACATAAACTTGTACGTCCGTGTATGTGTGCATGTGAGTGTAAGAGACAGACAGACAGACGGAGGGAGGAATAGGGAAAAAAACACAGGAATGAGAAGAAAAAGAGACAGGGAAGATGGGCGTGACACATCTGAGTACAAACATGTACAATGTAGTACAGTAATACAATTATATAGGACTCTTTTTAATCAATTAGATAAAACAGTGTTTGTTATGTGATTTTTTCTTTCGGTACTGATGCAAGGACATTACACTTAAAGAGCAAATTTTGTGTATCATTTGTCCAAGAAATATATGAGATAAAGATTCAAGAGAGAGAGACAGACAGACAGACAGACAGATAGACAGACAGACAAAAGAGAGAGAGAGAGAGAGAGTTCTCATTGTAAAATATTTGACAATTAATCAAATCTACTGGCATTACAAAATACTTCACAAGCGAAGTGAACCAGAGCTGTTGTGTTAACATCCTGCCATAAAATACAAAAAAAATTCATACTCTGTTTTATAAACCTAGGATTCCCTACAAATACTCGTTTGTACTAAAAACAAACACTAACAACATCAAATAATTCTGCAGTAAGAAAATCAGCATTAACGTCACAATCATTTAAAACAGACAACAAGACCATTCACTACACACATTGCAAACCAGCACTGGAAGATTAGATTGAAGGAAAACAATAAGCAAAAGGTATGCTGTAACTAAGTATGTGTGAATGTTTAAAAAAAAAGGCCGAGACGACTGGATTGAAAAAGCCGACCTTTTTGAATGGATATAAAAACATGCTGTATACAAAATGCACTTCTTATGGAAATTACTACCTTAGATCTTGTTCGTTTAGGAATCTGGGTGGATGTCAGGAGTTACTTTAGATTGGTCGGGAGAAAAAAGTAAATGGTGGAAAGAAACAACGAGGGACGTCAGGCTCTAGAGCTCGGCATTAGCATTCACACCGTCCTCTGGTGATCATCCCGGTCCTGCCTACAGAATGATGGTCTGCAGAATGTTTCTCATCTGAGACACTGATTCCCTAAAGAAGATCCCTGAAGCATCCAACCATTTGATAGTGTAAAATCGATGCAAGCTAATTACATCAGTGGTGTACAATTTTCTGAGTCTCTCCAAAAAGTGCATTCCAAGAACATGGACGAATTTAGCGATCATTAGACAGAGAAAGAGAGACAGAGGTAGGAGGGAGAGAGAGAGAGAGAGAGAGAGAGAGAGAGAAAGAGAGAGAGAGAGAAATGGAGGGATGAGAGAGAGGGAGAGAGGGAGAGGGAGGGAGAGGGAGGGAGGGGAGAGAGAGAGAGAGAGAGAGAGAGAGAGAGAGAGAGAGAGAGAGAGAGAGAGGAGAGAGAGAGAGAGAGAGAAAGCTGACCATCATTTGTAAAAAGCAATCAAGTTCCTACGTTTTCTCTATTAATCAACGACACCAAAAATATATCGTACACTCTATGCGCTGGTAATCTTTTCAAATTATTCGTCCACGTTAAAAGAAAATCCACGAGGATTCGAAAACCCAGCCCTCTCATCATTCATCATTAAAAGCTAATATGGAAACAACGACATTCCCTGGTGGACCAAATTTTAGAGACTGCATATGCAGGCAAATTTACAGTAAAAGTGTTGCAAATTGCAAAGAAATGGACGAACAAATGCTAATATATATTTTAAACAATATGCAATAATGATTGAGTAGTTAGAGCAGGCAATAATACGTGTCGTATCGGATCAGAAAAATTCGTAGTTCATAGTTAATGTGTTCAACATAATATCATTTTTCCAGATATTCCTGCTCGAGATCATGGGTGAAAGGTGACCGTAATGTTGTATATCAAAAGAAAGAAATGAATGTCACACAGGCACAGCATAGAAACACGGGCCCTGGATGTCTGTATTAACTTGGATAGTCTGTATTAACTTGGATAGTCTTTATTAACTTGGATAGTCTGTATCTACTTACAGTTCTGTATGAACTTGGCTGTCTGTATTAACTATAGTCTGTATCAACTTACAGTTCTGTATGAACTTGGATGTCTGTATTAACTTGGAGGTGTCTATTAACTTGGGTGTCTGTATTAACTTGGATAGTCTGTATCAACTTACAGTTCTGTATGAACTTGGCTGTTTATATTAACTCGGAGGTGTCTATTAACTTGGGTGTCTGTATTAACTTGGATAGTCTGTATCAACTTACAGTTCTGTATGAACTTGGATGTCTGTATTAACTTGGAGGTGTGTATTAACTTGGGTGTCTGTATTAACTTGGATAGTCTGTATCAACTTACAGTTCTGTATGAACTTGGATGTCTGTATTAACTTGGAGGTGTGTATTAACTTGGCTGTCTGTATTAACTTGGAGGTGTGTATTACCTTGGCTGTCTGTATTAACTTGGAGGTGTGTATTAACTTGGGTGTCAGTATTAACTTGGAGGTGTGTATTAACTTGGCTGTCTGTATTAATTTTGAGGTGTGTATGAACTTGGCTGTCTGTATTAATTTGGAGGTGTGTATGAACTTGGCTGTCTGTATTAACTTGGAGGTGTGTATTAACTTGGAGGTGTGTATGTACTTGGCTGTCTGTATTAACTTGGAGGTGTGTATGAACTTGGCTGTCTGTATTAACTTGGAGGTGTGTATGAACTTGGGTGTGTGTATTAACTTGGAGGTGTGTATGAACTTGGGGGGGTGTATTAACTTGGAGGTGTGTATTAACTTGGATGTGTGTATGAACTTGGGGGTGTGTATTAACTTGGAGGTGTGTATTAACTTGGGGGGGTGTATTAACTTGGAGGTATGTATTAACTTGGAGGTGTGTATGAACTTGGAGGTGTGTATGAACTTGGATGTGTGTATTAACTTGGACGTCTGTATTAAATTGGAGGAGTGTATGAACTTGGAGGAGTGTATGAACTTGGATGTCTGTATTAATTTTGAGGTGTGTATATACTTGGCTGTCTATGTCTGTATTAACTTGGAGGTGTGTATTAACTTGGAGGTGTGTATGAACTTGGCTGTCTGTATTAACTTGGAGGTGTGTATTAACTTGGAGGTGTGTATGAACTTGGCTGTCTGTATAAACTTGGATGTTTGTATTAACTTGGGGGTGTGTATGAACTTGGCTGTTTGTATCAACTTGGAGGTGTGTGTTGACTTGGCTGTCTGTATTAACTTGGAGGTGTGTATTAACTTGGATGTGTGTATTTGGTACACTGTACACTTCTTTTGTCACTGTACAATAATGAACACAAGCACGTGGCCAGTGAGACAGAGAGAAAGAGTTCAGATGGTAACCTCATGTAAAGGCCATTCTGAAAAGGGTACAAATACATAACCAGTGTGAATATTTGACATCATGATAATCACAACACGAATATAAACATTTTCATAATACAATAAAAGATCTACGCTTAACTGCCTTGTACTAATAAAGTCGGGAGGGAGGGAGAGAGAGAGAGAGAGAGAGAGAGAGAGAGAGAGAGAGAGAGAGAGACAGAGAGAGAGACAGAGAGAGAGGAAAAAGTAATTAAATAAACTCTCACCTGAATGCCCTAATACGCCAATGCATGCAATATGAAACAAAGAAAACAAACAAAAAAGATATTAAAACATTGTAGTAGACATATATGATCTTGTTAGCACGCACGCGCACGCACACACACACACACACACACACACACACACACACACACACACACACACACACACACACACACACACGCACGCACACACACGCACGCACGCACACACACACAAACACACACACACATATATATATATACATGTAGGTAGGTAGGTAGGCCTCCCTCGGTCATGGCTGACCATGGTTAAAGTACATCCGTTCTAATGTCTAGATGGGCTGTCTGCTTGGTCCTAGAAGCGTATACATGTATGTATATATATATACATACATACACACACACATATGTGGGTGGGGCACGCTGGGGTGGAGGAATGAGATTTGGTGTTCGGCATTGGGATTGGGGTGGGAGAGGGAGGAATGGACAGGCGTCTCGTGTTGTTGAAAAGAAAAAAGATTGGATTACTCTGTGAACAGTTTTCATTCAAAAATGTTTGATGTGTGTGTTCATTCCTGAATAAACAGTCCCCTGAGGAAGGCCACTGGCCGAAGTACTGGGCTCAAAACTCTAGTTTGTTGTCTTGTTTCTTTGGTTTATCTACTATATATATATATATATATTATATATATATATATATATATATATATATATATATATATATATATATATATATGTCACTTCCAAAGAAGACAGGGGCTATAGAATGCGAACTCCATCGCACAATCAGTTTGATGAGTCATGTAACAAAAATCCTGTTAAGAATAATCATGATGAGGACAAGGAATAAAATCAAAAGAAAAATAGCAGATGAACAGTGTGGATTTGTGGAAGGGAAAGGAATTATTAATGCCATATACATCCTAAGAACTATCATACTATCATAGAGAGGTCAACTGAGATGAATAAGGATTTGTATTTATGCTTTGTTGACGATACCAAGGCTTTCGATCGGGTAAGACATGAAGAATTGATCAACCAACTGGAGAGACTCAATGTTGATGGAAAAGATCTACGAATAATCAAAAATATGTACTGGGAACAAACAGCTGCAATGAGAATAGAAAACAACACGAGCTCTTTCCAAAACATCAAAAGAGGAGTCAGACAGGGTTGTGTTTTGTCACCAGATCTGTTTTCACTTTACAGCGAAAACATCATGAGAAACGTAGAAGAACACCCTGGATTAAAGGTTGGAGGGAAATGATAAACAACATTCAATACGCAGATGACACCGTGCTAATTGCAAAAAGTGAAAGGGACCTACAAAACCTTGTGAATATACTAGAAATAGAAAGCAAAGGTAAGGGGTTGGAACTAAACAGCAGGAAGACTGAAGTCATGGTGATCAGTAAAAAACATGAAATCCCCTCATGCAAAATAACAGCAAATGGCACAACCTTGACACAGGTTAATAAAATCAAAGGACATAACTCTGGAGAATTATCTCCCATGTTGTATAGAACATCTCAAATCTAACACAGTATGCGCTACCCATTCAGCTAGCATTGAAGCAGATACAAAGTACAAAAACAGTAAGCTCAGAGATAATTCTCCAGAGTTATGTCCTTTGATTATATTATACAAATTCTCCCTGCTTCCCTCTTATTTCACAAGTTAATAAGTTCAAATACCTGGGAACGGTCATTTCATCAGACGGCAGATGCACATCGGAAATAGCCGGCAGAATCGGCCAAGCCAAAACAGCATTCAAGAAGATGACAAGAATTCTTACCAACAAATACCTATCAATTAACATCAGGAAGAGAGTTCTTGGATGTTATATAGAACCAATACTATTGTACGGATGTGAGGCGTGGACAGTCAACATGCAAAGCCAGAACAAGATTGAGGCAGCCAAGATGTTTCTCAGAAGAATGTTGAGAAAACAAACGAGACAGTCTTGATGGAGGCAGACACAAGTAGATCACTCATAAGGAAGATTAGGAAAAGACAGGCAACATTTATAGGCCACTTTATGAGGAAGGGGGATTTGGAGCACCTGGTCACAACGGGAAAGCTGGAGGGAAAGAGAGCACCAGGTAGACCCAGGGAGAAAATGCTAAATGGACTTGCGAAGTGGCTGAAGACGAGGAGGGTGGAGGAGATGCTTGGGGCAACAAGAGATAGAGACGAGGAGGCCATAGGGCAACCTGATATTATATGTAATTATATGATATATACATATTAGATAGACTGACATAATACAGATAGAAGATAGTAGATAGACAGACAGACAGACAGACAGAGAGAGAGAGTGAGAAGACAGACAGAGACAGAGCACAGAAAGAGAGGAGAGAGAGAGAGAAAGGCAGTGGAGAGAGAGAGAGAGGGGAGAGGAGGAGAGAGAGAGGAGAGAGGAGAGAGAGAGAGGAGAGAGAGAGGAGAGAGAGAGGAGAGGGAGAGAGAGGGAGAGGGAGAGAGAGAGAGAGGAGAGGAGAGAGAGAGGGAGAGAGAGAGAGAGGGAGAGAGAGAGAGAGAGGGAGAGAGAGAGAGAGAGAGGGAGAGAGAGAGAGAGAGGGTCAAAGAGGTTGTGGAAAAGAAAATTATTTCTGCGAAGCTCTTCTAGTAAGCCGAGTCAAAAAAAAAATGACTAGGTCTCTGGAACGTCAGCATTACCAGGTTGTATTCACCGAAGAACAAGCAAATTTGATGACAAGGAGCAAGAGAAGAAGTAATTACCACGTTCTCGGAAAACTTTGTCTCAAACTAAAATAGAGTTCCACATGATGGACATTCGGATCAAAGCACTATATATACATGTATATGTATAGTACCAGCTTGAAGACAGGAGACGCAGTGTGCACTGTCAAAACAGTCATAACTACTGTTAATGAAACATCCTGGCAACAGACAGATTAATACTTCATTTACCAAACCGTACAATCTTTCTAACGGATCATCTAGTAAATAAAGTCATCTGATAGCTAAACAAAACGAAAGTCTTTGTTCTGATCGACCTTTTAGAGAAAAAAAAAACAGTCAAAAACCCTGAAGGCCCCAAATCGTTGCCAATACGTATGACTAATTTGAAAATTCGACGATACATTACGAAGCAGGTCGTTTTTTCTTTTCTTTTTTTTCACAAGTACCACATCTCCTTGTTCTGTATTCAAACAACCGTACCACATGTTGCACAGTTTGTTGGAATCGCAGCTTGGACCAATCAGAAGTAGCTGTACATCTGTACCAAACCTGAAGCTTCAAAGATCACATAATCATCCCGCTATTGTATGCATAATGCACAATATACTGGACTATATTAGACTGAGTTTTAATAGTTAGATTGGACGGCAAGCCATTTTATATCAACATCATCCAATTACATGCACCAACATCTGCAAGTATTGAGGAAGAAATTGACAACCAGGCGCAGACTGCAACAGTGACCACAATTCTGTAATGAAAAGATTAAACCTGAGACTAAAGAGATGAAAACAATGCAAAAGTGATATTATACTAAATCTTGCATTCTTAGAGACAGATAATGGACTCACGGAAAATGTAATGTACATGTTCAAAACAAATTCATTACTATAGAGGACGTTGGTGACAGTGAAGAACAATGGATAAAGTTCAGAAACTCGATAAAGAAAGCTTGAGAAAAAATCCCTAGAGTTGAAAGAAAAGCAAAGAAGACCTGGATGACAAAAGAAATTTTAGGCTTAATGGAAGAACGGAGGAGGCCAAAAGTAAAAGAGGAAGAATACAAAAAGATACACAGTGAAATGAGAAATAGGTGCAATGAAGCTAACGAAGCTTGGCTGGAAACAAAATGCAAAAAAGTACAAGACCGACACAAAATAAGTAAGTTTGGCGGGAAACAAGGTACAAAGAAATAGAAGACTGACACAAAACAGATCCGAAGTTTATGTACAGAAAGAGTGAAGAAATTACCCTCCGGAAAAAATCTAAAAGGTGGTATGATTATCACAGAAAAAGACAAAATATTAAAAAGAATGCAAGAGTACATATACATTAAACACCTTCTTGACGAAGACAGAAAGGAGGAACACATAAAAAAAAACGTTGAAGGACCACCAATAATGAAAGATGAAGTTAGAGCAGCGTTGAAAGATATGAAACCGGGAAAAGCTCCAGGACCAGACAATAAATACTACTATAGATATAACTGAGATTCCAGATGAATTTGGTACTGAAAAAATAAGTCTTCCAAAATGAAATTTATGACACCGTAACTATCCCTCAAGAATGGATCAACCAACCAGAAAGGCTCAATGTTGATGGAAAAGATCTAAGAATAATAAGTAACATGTATTGCGAACAAAGAGCAGCTATGAGAGAAGAAAATGAGATAAGCTCTTTCCAAAATATCAAAAGAGGAGTAAGGCTAGGATGTGTTCTGTCATCAGATTTGTTTTCATTTTACATCGAAACCATCATGAAAAATCTAGAAGAATGCCCTGGGATGACGTTTGGAGGAAGATGGCACCGCTCTAACTGCAGAAAATGAAAAAGACTTACAAAATCTTGTGAATGTAATAGAAATAGAAAGAAGAAATAAAGGGCAGGAGCTAGAAGACTGAAGTCATGACAATCAGTCAAAATCAAGAAATCCCCTCAAGCAAAATAACAGGAAACAGCACAACACTGAGAAAACTTCATTAATTTAAATTCTTGGCAACAGTCATCTCACCAGACGGCAGATGCAAATTAGAAATAACCAACAGAATCGGCTATGCTATAACATTCAAGAAAATGAAAAGCGTTCTTACCAACAAATAATATAATAATATAATAATTACAATATTTATATAGCGCAAAATCTTGATAAAATCAAATCTAAGCGCTGAAATGCCCATCAATTAACTTCAGGAAGAGAATTCTCCAGTGTTCTATAGA
>CM060311.1:51472691-51475191 GCA_030674185.1 Monoplex corrugatus
CTCGGCTGCCTCATTCTTGCTCTGGCCTTGCATGTTGACTGTCCACGCCTCACAACCGTACAACAGTACTGGTTCTATGTAACATTCAAGAACTCTCTTCCTGATGTTAATTGATAGGCATTTGTTGGTAAGAATCCTTGTCATCTTCTTGAATGCTGTTTTGGCTTGGCCGATTCTTCCGGCTATTTCTGATGTGCATCTGCCGTCTGGTGAAATGATCGTTCCCAGGTATTTAATCTTATCAACCTGTCTCGAGGTTGTGCCGTTTGCTGTTATTTTGCATGAGGGGATTTCATGTTTTTTGCTGCTCACCATGACTTCAGTCTTCCTGCTGTTTAGTTCCAACCCCTTACCTTTGCTTTCTATTTCTAGTATATTCACAAGATTTTGTAGGTCCCTTTCACTTTCTGCAATTAGCAATGTGGCATCTGCGTATCGAAAGTTGTTTATCATTTTTCCTCCAACCTTTAATCCAGGGTCTTCCTCTAGGTTTCTCATGATGTTTTTGCTGTGAAGTGAAAACAGATCTGGTGACAAAACACAACCCTGTCTGACTCCTCTTTTGATGTTTTGGAAAGAGTTTTTTAATTCTCATTGCAGCTGTTTGTTCCCAGTACATATTTCTGATTTTTCTTAGATCTTTTCCATCAATATTGAGTCTTTCTAGTTGGTTGATCAATTCTTCATGTCTTACCCGATCGAAAGCCTTGGTATAGTCAACAAAGCATAAATATATATCCTTGTTCACATCGATTGACCTCTCTATGATAGTTCTTAGGATGTATATGGCATTAATAGTTTCTTTCCCTTCCACAAATCCATACTGTTCTTCTGCTATTTCTCTTTTGATTCTATTCCTTGTCCTCATCATGATTATTCTTAATAGGGTCTTCGTTACATGACTCATCAAACTGATTGTGCGATGAGTTCGCATTCTATAGCCCCTGTCTTCTTTGGAAGTGCAATGAAAATTGATTTTGACATATATTTGGGGATTTTTCCAGTGTCGTAAATTTCATTTAGGAAGACTGTTATTTTTTCTATACCGAATTCCTCCAGGGCTTCAATCATCTCTGTGGTAATGTTGTCTGGTCCTGGGGCTTTTCCCGGTTTCATCTTTTTCAATACTGCTCTAACTTTATCTTTCATTATGGGTGGTCCTTCAAAGTTCTTTTTTATAATGTGTTCTGCGTTTCTGTCATCTTCAAAAGGGTCTTTAATGTACTCTCCCCATCTGTCTAATATATTGTCTTTTTCCATGGAATCGAACCATCTTTCGATTTTAAGCAACCAGTTGATGTGCATGTTATTTTTCCTGTGGACAGTTTCATCAATTAGTTTGTACATACCCTGAGGATCCGTTTTGTGTTGGTCTTCTATTTCTTTGCGTTTTGTTTTCAACTAAGCTTCCTTAGCTTCATTGCACCTATTCTTGATTTCTTTGTTTATCTTCCTGTATATTTCCTCGTTTCTCTTTGCCTTCCTCCTTTCCTCCATCAAGCCTAAAATTTCTTTTGTCGTCCAGTTCTTTTTTACTTTTCTATCTACTACAGGGATTTCTTCACAAGCTTCATTTATCGAATTTCTCAACTTTGTCTTTTGTTTCTTACTGTCACCAACATCTTCCAGAGCACTGAATTTGTTTTGAACATGTACATTAAATTTTTTACATATCACTTCATGTCTTTAAGAGTCCAAGATCTAGTTTGATGTTGATTTTGGTCTGTTTCCTTTTCCGTAATTTCAACCTAAACCTTCCCACTACAGGACTGTGGTCACTGTTGCAGTCTGCACCTGGTAGTGTTTTTTGCAGACAGTAAAGAATTTCTAAATCTTTCATTAATCAGGATGTAGTCAATCTGATTTTTGGTATTATCTCCTGGACTCATCTTCTGTCAGGCTGCTCAAACCAGGTGTTTCCTACTATGAACTCATCCATCTGTGCCCATTCTACAAGTTTCCCTCCCCTTTCATTTTTGTGTACCAAGGCCATGAAGTCCAACTATATCCCCTACTCTATCCTTTCCCACTTTAGCATTAAAATCTCCCATTATTATGGTAACTTCTTGTGATTTACATTGGGCCTTGGCCATCTCTAATACTTCGTAGAAGTTGTCGATGTCTTCCTGAGTACTTGTGGATGTTGGTGTATACACCTGAATGATGTTGATATCAAATGGTCTGCCTCCCAATTTGACCAGCAAGACTCTGTCGGACACAATCCAGTATCCCTTAACTGCTTTTGATTTGTCTTTGTCCATTTTTTTTTGCTGTCCATGGAACTTATTACTGTTCAGCTGCCTCAGTCATGTTTTGACTTTGATTGTTGACTGTCCTGGTTTCGCCTTTGTACAACAGTACTGGTTACATACAATTCTCTTCCTAATGTTAACTGATAGGCATTTGTTGGCAAGAATGCTTTTTTTTTTTTTCTTGAGTGGATATTTCTAATGTGTGTCTGAAATTAGAGGAATCAAACAAAATACATTACAAAAGAATT
>CM060311.1:51477691-51500191 GCA_030674185.1 Monoplex corrugatus
AATTAGGATGCATTCTGCTATTCGAGCAAGTCAGGCTCCATTCGGAAGGTCAGAGTAGAATATAGGACGCAAAGAAGTGGAGGCGTGTTGGTGGTTAAGTTTAGCAACGGCCAGCTTGAAGCAGTTATGAAATGAAAACACTGGTCATGTAAGGTTCGAAGTAGAAAGGCAAACTGTCCGTACTCAAGACTAGTTGTGTGTTAATTTAAGCAAAGCAGCAATTTCTTTAGGGTTTTCTTTCCCAAGGTGATGGCAGGAGCATTCATTGTACTGATCCCAAGATTTGAACCTCTCCTCTATCAATAAATAGTGAACGTTTCCCTCTCTGACAGACTGACAGAAGATTCTTTTGCGCACAATATGAAATACACATTTTGTATCCTACTTCAACTTCTCATCATCTGCAGCAAATCTTTGTCATGCTACGAGAAAATTTATGTCAATGATATAAACATACCTACAATTAACAATTTTGTAATCATCAATAATATCAATATCTATGCAGGGGTTCCACAGCTTGAGCAAAATTTTAAACTTTGATTGGTAAATCAGTAAAACCACCCCTGCTTATTGAAAGCTAATTCTAAATCATCAATATGCACAGTAGGATCACATTTTACAGACACACGCCATTATTCAACGTCGTCAATGCCCTGATTCCAAACAGAAACTAGTACAGAAGACAAACTGCAAACAAGTAGATATATGGTGATATATGAGTTCAGATATTATGGAATGTACAGAAAAAACCCCAATAAGTGCCAGTTTACAATAATTCGTCGTCGTTAAGATTAGTGCGGTCAACAATAAATGCCTTTCCAATTCTTTCAGGTCTCTTCGGAGGAATGGGCGATCACTTTGACTTCAGAATTTCTTTCAATCTGTCCCCATCCACAAATGAGAAACTCTTTTCTCTTACTTAGAAAAACAATTTTCAACAAAAGATTCTTCAATCTATCCTGCCGATTGACGTTCTGAAATCTATGCAATATAATTACTCATTTCCCGAATAATTTCCTGAGTGTGTCGCCAAAGAACTGCTCCCCAAGACACACAGAGTGTGTAGGTGGGTGAGAAGGGGAAAGATAAGGAAAAGGAAGAAAAACAGAATATTTTACATCTCGAAATATCGGGGAAAATGAAGAACAGAGTGAAAGGAGGAGAAAAGAAAAACAAGGGAACACTGGACTGTAAACAAAATGAAAAGTACACAGACAGACAAGCAAGCAGACAGAAAGACTGACGTGCGATAACAGAGTAGAAAACACATCAATCGTTTTCTCTCACACATCGCTTTCTCTTTACATCCAATATTACACAGTGCAAAACCAAAATTCATATCTTACTTCAGGAACTCATCAGTCCTGGCAAATACTGGTGCTATCTGCAAACATTGATTGAAAACTTTTTCTCACCATCCCAAACCGGTGCACACACAGACACACGCGCGCGCGCACGCACACTCACACAAATACACGCACGCGCGCGCGCGAGAGAGAGAGAGATGGAGAAAGAGACAGAGACAGACAGACAGACACACAGTGGAGCAGACTAGGAGTGTGTGCAATCATTTTCGAAAATCAAAACTTATTTTACATTCATTCTATTTACCTCCAACATTCCTCAAAGCAAAACTTAAATCCACACCTTACTTTAAGATCTCTTTACATTGCATATATTGGTCCATGCGAAAAATCAAATGGAAAACCAGCCCCCATCATTAAAAGCTCCAGCTAACATCGAAACATCAGCATCTCCGGTCCAACAGTTTATCTACTGCAGGGCAACACTACAAACAGATGGGTGAAAGCTAGTATTCAAGTTCAGCAATAACTAGAGGATTTTTTCATCATCATGAGCTTGTTGGTTCCTTTGATAGATCTTGGACTCAAGATCTGACATCCTGATTTCAATCCCAGGCCACACATCAAAAACTGTCCTGCTCGCTGCCCATCGTAATGCTTCCATCATTCTAGTGGTTCATACGTTCTTCTTTACCCCCCCCCCCCCCCCCCCCCGTCCCTATTTCAATACCTTACCAGCGCAGGCACAGGGACTCTGCGAGGTTTGCGTGAAGCGCATATGGAACGTCCAAGTGCGACGAATCCATCCTGAACAAACTCCAAACACACTGGATGGCAAAGTAGATAGCATCATTCTGTTTGTGTTATATATGAAGAGGTTGCTGCAGTTAAGAGCTGTGCGTTCAGACTAAAAACTTTTCTCCAAATCTTCCTTGTGTAATGATTTGGACCCATCCCTCTCTGTAATTGTGTTTGTCCTCCTAGAGCATGAACTAGAACTGAAGTTTTGCATTATCGTATTTTAAACTGCGCCTGGTTGTCACCCTATCCCCGTAAACAAACCATACGGATTGTACGCTTTATTTTTCTTTAACAAATTGATTTTCCAAAGTTTTTATGTTTATTCTACCTTTTAATGCTCTGGATTTATTAATAACAGATTTATTTTTCAATTGCATAACAACTTTCTACGCCCGGCACAAAGAAATGCTCTCCAGGATATCCAAAATGTCATCATCATCATCAGGTGCCCTGCCGCATGCCGTTGGCGATTATGGACTTCCATCTGCCTCTATCTCTCGTTGTCCCTAGCATCTCCCCCACCCTCCCCGTCCCCAGCCATTCTGCAAGTCCGTCCAGCATTTTCTCCCTGGGTCTACCTGGTGCTCTCTTTCCCTCCAGCTTTCCCGCCGTGACCAGGTGCTCCAATTCCCCTTTCCTCATAAAATGGCCGATAAATGTTACCTGTCTTTTCCTAATCTTCCTTATGAGTGATCTACTTGTCTCTGCCTCCATCAAGACTGTCTCGTTTGTTTTCTTTCCTGTCCATGGAACCCTCAACATTCTTCTTAGAAACCACATCTCGGCTGCCTCAATCTTGTTCTGGCTTTGTTTCTTGACTGTCCACGCCTCGCATCCGTACAACAGTATTGGTTCTATATAACATTCAAGAACTCTCTTCCTGATGTTAATTGATAGGTATTTGTTGGTAAGAATGCTTGTCATTTTCTTGAATGCTGTTTTGGCGTGACCGATTCTGCCGGCTATTTCTGATGTGCATCTGCCGTCTGGTGAAATGATCGTTCCCAGGTATTTGAATTTATCAACCTGTGTCAAGGTTGTGCCATTTGCTGTTATTTTGCATGAGGGGATTTCATGTTTTTTACTGATCACCATGACTTCAGTCTTCCTGCTGTTTAGTTCCAGCTCCTTACCTTTGCTTTCTATTTCTAGTATATTCACAAGGTTTTGTAGGTCTCTTTCACTTTCTGCAGTTAGCACAGTGTCGTCTGCATATCGAATGTTGTTTATCATTTTTCCTCCAACCTTTAATCCAGGATCTTCTTCTAGGTTTCTCATGATGTTTTTGCTGTGAAGTGAAAACAGATCTGGTGACAAAACACAACCCTGTCTGACTCCTCTTTTGATATTTTGGAAAGAGCTCGTGTTGTTTTCTATTCTCATTGCAGCTGTTTGTTCCCAGTACATATTTCTGATTATTCGTAGATCTTTTCCATCAACATTGAGTCTCTCCAGTTCTCCAGTTGGTTGATCAATTCATCATGTCTTACCCGATCGAAAGCCTTGGTCTAGTCAACAAAGCATAAATATAAATCCTTATTCATCTCATTTGACCTCTCTATGATAGTTCTTAGGATGTATATGGCATTAATAGTTCCTTTCCCTTCCACAAATCCACACTGTTCTTCTGCTATTTCTCTTTTGATTCTATTCCTTGTCCTCATCATGATTATTCTTAACAGGATTTTTGTTACATGGCTCATCAGACTGATTGTGCGATGGAGTTCGCACTCTATAGCCCCTGTCTTCTTTGGAAGTGCAATGAAAATTGAATTTGACATATATTTGGGGATTTTTCCAGTGTCGTAAATTTCATTTAGGAGGACTTATTTTTTCTATGCCAAATTCCTCCAGGACTTCAATCATCTCTGTAGTAATGTTGTCTGGTCCTGGGGCTTTTCCCGGTTTCATCTTTTTCAGTGCCGCTCTAACTTCATCTTTCATTATGGTTGGTCCTTCAAAGTTCTTTTTTATAATGTGTTCTTCGTTTCTGTCATCCTCAAAAAGGTCTTTAATGTACTCTCCCCATCTGTCTAATATTTTGTCTTTTTCCATGATAAGCGTGCCATCTTTCGATTTTAAGCAACCAGTTGATGTGCATGTATTTTTTCCGTGGACAATTTCTTCAATTCGTCTGTACATACCCTGAGGATCCGTTTTGTGTTGGTCTTCCATTTCTTTGCACTTTGATTTCAGCCAAGCTTCCTAAGCTTCATTGCACCTATTCCTGATCTCCTTGTTTATCTTCCTGTAGATCTCCTCATTTCTCTTTGCCTTCCTCCTTTCCTCCATCAAGCCCAAAATTTCATCAGTCATCCAGTTCTTTTTTGCTTTTCTATCTGCTTTAGGGATTTCTTCACAAGCTTCATTTATCGAATTCCTCAACTTTGTCCATTGTTCCTCACTGTCACCAACGTCTTCCAGAGCACTGAATTTGTTTTGAACATGCACATTAAATTTTTTACGTATCACTTCATCTGTCCTTAAGAGTCCAAGGTTTAATTTGATGTTGTTTTTGGTCTGTTTCCTTTTCCTCACTTTCAGTCTAAATCTTCCCACTACAGGATTGTGGTCACTGTTGCAGTCTGCCCATGGTAGTGTTTTTGCTGACAGTAAAGAATTTCTAAATCTTTTGTTGATCAGGATGTAGTCAATCTGATTTTTGGTATTATCTCCTGGACTCATCCAAGTCCATTTTCTTCTATTAGGCTGCTCAAACCAGGTGTTTCCTACTATAAACTCATTCATCTGTGCCCATTCTACAAGTTTCTCACCCCTTTCATTTTGCGTACCAAGGCCATGAGGTCCAACTATATCCTCCACCCTATCCTGTCCCACTTTAGCATTAAAATCTCCCTTTATTATGGTAACTTCTTGTGATTTACATTGGACTTCGGCCATTTCTAATACTTCGTAGAAGTTGTCGATGTCTTCCTGAGAACTTGCGGATGTTGGTGCATACACCTGAATGATGTTGATATCAATTGGTTTGCCTCCGAATTTGACCAACAAAACTCTGTCGGACACAGCCTAGTATCCCTTAACTGCTTTTGATTTGTCTTTGTCCATCATGATGCCTACTCCTCTTTCATGTGAGTTACCACCAGAGTATATCATTGTGTATTCTCCTGATGTTATCATGCCTGCCCCCTTCCATCTCACTTCCCCTAGTCCTAAAATACCAATGTTAAGTCTTTTCATCTCTGTCTTGATATTTTCTAATTTACCCTTTTGCAACAATGTTCTTATATTCCATGTTGCAACTTTGATGTTTTTAAATCTGAGTTTAGAGTTCGCAGTAACTTGCTGACGGTCTGGTGTCACCTGCGCCGCATGACGGTCCCTACCGGACGAAGCTGCTCCAACGGAGCACCTATTTACGTCGTTGTCTTTGATCTTTTTGTTTCTGTCCATGATATCCTGGCAAAAATTACGATGGTGGTTTCCCGTTGCCTTCCATCGGTTTGTGTACGGTCTCTCCGCTAAATGTAGGAAGATAAAAACAGAAAAAGAGAGACAGAGACAGACAGACAGACAGGCAGGCAGGCAGGCAGGCAGGCAGGCAAGCAGACAGACAGACAGACAGAAGTGGGGAAACTCAAAATCATCTGCAGTCACACATTTTCCAAACAGAACGCTTAAATACTCATTTTCTTTTTCACACACACACACACACACACACACACACACACACACACACACACACACACACACACACACACACCTCTTCCTCCCCCATTATTACGCAACACAAACCGAAATTCATACCTGATTTTAGAAACTCATCAATCTTCACAAACTGCTCATGCTAAAACTGCAATGGAAAACTAGTCTCCTCAGCATTTATCATCAAAAGCTAACAAATAAACATCGACGTCTGCTGGCAGTTTACGCACTGCACAAACTGCACAACAGCACTGCAAAGCACTAATGCACGCTCAGCAATGACAAGTTTCGATCAGGATGCAGAGTTGAAGGTGAAAACCTTGTCGCTGTCAGATCTGAAAGGCTTGATGTAGTTAAGACGTGCTGCACGTTCAGCAGGAAAAGGAATTCTCCCAACCTTTTTGGCTTGAAGTTTTCGGTGGAAGGTGAGATCAATCTTCTCGTAATGGCACAGACGTGACCGAAACAGGGAAACAAAAGTTGTCCGCTGATCTTTCTACAAAAGAGTAGATTCAGTGCCCTCATCACCTTCAGTGTCAAAGGACGAGGGAGCATTGCAAGCAATCTCAATCTGCATTTTTTTTAGTCCACACTGAGCTGATCTCTGCAGCCTTGCGTTCATTCTTACACTGTCCTCTAGTCCTCACTCCACACCCGTCAACAAATCATATTGATTTTCTGTTTTATTCTTCTCAGAAAGATTGATTCTGCACTGATGCATCCCCAGCTTGATGTTCTGAAATGAATGTAGATTAATTTCGCAACGGTTCTAAGCGGGCATCGCAGAGATATGCTCTCCAGGGTATATAAAAATACCTGAGGATAAGATCGACGGAGAAACAGAGAGAGAGGGAGGGAGCGATGGAAGAGAATAGAGACTGAGAAAGACAGGAGAGAGGGAGACAGACAGAAGTGAGGCATTTAGTCACTTTTCCAATTCAAAACAATAATAAACGTTTTGTCTATTTATCCTAATTCAGGGACTCATCAGTTCAGATAAAAACTGGTCTATTATAAAATTTAACTGAGGCACCAATCCCCTCACCAGTCATCATCAAAAACCAACATCAAAACATCATCTCTAGATAGACAGTTTACATACTGCAAAAACTGCAAAGCAGCATTACAAATCAACAGATAAACGTTGGTATTCAAGATAGCAACTTGTCACAATAATTTGGACGTCAGAATACATGTAAAAGTAAAGTTTATCGTGTCAGACAGGAATGGCAAGCAGTATTTAACACGGTGCAAGTTCAGCCATCAGTCAATACTGTTTCCTCCTTGGGATGCCGGGGGCTCTTTCAGCATAAAGTCTCCACATTCTGGACAATCTATGCTAGAAATGTCCTCTTTTCTGTCACTCTCTTTGTTTCTGCCTTGCTCATTTGCTTTGTCATATCTTCCTATCATTTTCTGCCTTACTGATCCATTCACCTGTGTGTGTTCGATAAAAAGTCGTAGGCTACGTACTTTCTCTTAGGACTGACAATTGGGTACGCGTATTAAGTGCATTTCTGGCTATAGGGAAATGAGATATGCAGAAGCGATTTTAGGTAATTCAGGCCCGTTTTATATACCTTTCAGTGTCCTTAGTTAATCTAAATTTGTATTCATGCTTGTTTTATTAAATCCCCAGGTAATAAATTGGACGGAGTGGTCAACGCCATGGGTATCTCCTTAGATTACGTGCGCGAATGCATTGATATATGTACTTAATGTTCTTTTTTTTTTCCTGTGCGTGTTTTGAAAAGGCTATAGCCCTGATATGGCTGTACGCAGTCGCTAGGCTTTAAAAAAATAACAATAACAACAATAACCAAGTCAATACTGTGGTGTATAGAGAAAAAGACGACTCTCCCAGACTGATTGTAGATCCGGTACTTGATGTCATAAAAATCGATGAAGCTAACTGCATTATTAAGGTAAGATTTTTCAGTATATCTTCAAGAATTACGCTCCGAGGAACAATTGAAAAGTTTAGAGATCCTGAAAGATCGAGAGAAGAAAGGGAGGGAAAAATGATAGAAGAAGACAGAAACAGACAGTAAAGAAATGACAGTGAAAATGAAGAGAGATAGCAAATCGTGAAGCATGATATTCAAGTAAGGATTGCCATTCAAGAAACATTCACAATTCATTCATAAATTAAATTGAGAGTTCACATCAACACATTAACATCTCCAGATGAACAACACACACTGCATGAAATGGTAAATCAACCTTGCAAAGAAATGGATGCACGCTGGCATCCAAGCTCAGCAATGTCCAGTATCTTATTTGACGGTAGAGTAGAAGAAAAAAAAACACTTTTTGTGTGTTCTTTTTGTTTGTTTGTTTGTTTTTGTTTGTTTGTTTTTTTGTTTGTTTGTTTTTCGTTTGTGTGTGTGTGTGTGTTTTAAGATAAAACTTATTAGTGTCAGGTTTGAGATCTCCTTGAGGTGACTAGTAAAACTCGTTGTACAGATCTTTTCCCATGGCATCGCATTTGCCGTGTTAGTGCACATGGAATGTACTCCGAGCGCGAGACGCCTTCTTTAAAAGATGACAATGAAACTGTCAACTTCTCAGAAATAAAAGAATCGAACAGCGACTGAACAAAAAATTCCAGAAGAAAAAGTTGTGCTCTCCAGACCTCTCCAGAGGATGCCATCTCGGATGAAAATGGGGGCCATTTTGTTAGTCAGGAGAAACGGGTGAACGAAAGAATGACAGCTGTGTTGCATTCAACACAGTCACCAGCAAGAATACTGCGTTCTTTTTAATCGGTCTTTTTTTGTTTGTTTTTTTCCTGCCTACCTCTAACTACCTGCCTGCCTGCCTGCCTGCCTGCCGGTCAGTCTGTCTGCCTGTCTGACTTTCCTTCTGCATGTGTCTGTCTGTCTTTAATGAACGACTGATTGTCAGTTTCCGGCGTGGGTCTTGTTGCCTGAAGTCCAGAAATCAATGCCAGTTACGGAGTTTTGAGTGTGTCCACAAGAACTACACTATGAGATTAAAAGATAATTTGAACGGCTCAGAAAGAAACACACAAGAATCTGAGTTTGGCGTTTGGGGTCTGTCCAAGAGAGATTCACTGTACTCGGACAATTCCATATGTGTGCCACCCAAAATCGGCCAGCAAAATAATAACACACTATATACTTTCTATTCATGAGCCCATAAGTCACAACAAAAATATTCTTATAACTAAACAACGTCAATTCCAAACGGAAAACGAGATTGTCATAATTCATGGTAAAAACAAACAGCACACTACGGAACATGAACACCACCCACCGAACCAGTATTCACACCGATAGCACAAACAAGCACTAGGAAAAAAATGACGCGTACTGGTACTAAACTAACTACGGGTAACACCCATTTGAGTTCGTGATATCAAAGTGGAAGCAGAATCCTTTAGTGCTTGTTTCATTATTAAACAAAAGAAAAAAGAAAAAAATGCCCCAGTTAAGCCACTGCACGTTCAGCAGAAAACAAGTTTCTGTAGATCTTTCTCGCCCAACCAAGTGGTGGGAATGGGGGTGGGGGCGCAAGAGTGAATGGGGGGGGGGGGGGGAGTTGAGTTATGTGGTGACTGAAAGAAGGAAACACAAACAGACCGGCCAGCTGGGTTCTGGTATTTGGCATTCAGTCACAAACCAGAATGGCCGTTTCTGGGGCTGTCAACTCAAACTCAATGAGGATCCCTCCACTCGCTGAGTTCCGAAAAAAATCCTTTCAGGCACACAGAACGGGCTGTACTGTCATGAAGAGGGACAAAGAGCGATGGGGATAGTTCGAGGAAACACACACACAAATGTCATAGATACAGATATGTATTCCCAATGATGCTGATGCTGGAAGTGACATGTGAAAACATTAACTTTTGACATTAACTGCTGTGTCAATTTATTACAACCATGTTCTGAGTTCATACCTACCCACACAACCGGGGTCGGGGGGGGGGGGATGAGACAGAGACAGAGACAGAGACAGAGGCAGCGACAGAGAACGAATGAGTGATGTTTATTTTCAGCAATAAAGGCATTTATTCACCCATGTTCTGAGTTCATACCCACCCATAAAACCAGAGAGAGAGAGAGAGAGAGAGAGGGAGAGAAGAGAGAGAGAGAGAGAGAGAGAGAGAGAGAGAGAGAGAGAGAGAGAGAGCATTAAAATACGGGAAAATAAATACAGACATACTAACAAAGATGGCGCTTGGTGAAGATCAACGAACATTTACTTAAGCCTCTCTCTCTCTCTCTCTCTCTCTCCCCCCCCCCTCTCTCTCTCTCCCTCTTTCAGATTATTTATAAGTTACAACCATACAACTCTGAAAACGTCTGTTTAAGGTCACGATGATTCCCACGCCATTTATTTCAGAACTTGCTATTAAAAAAGCACCAGTCTGTATAGACCTGGAACATTTCATGGCCACAACCGTAAAGAAAATGGAATCAACAAAATGAACACAAAATGGAAATGGAAAAGGGTAGCTAGAACACACACACACACACACACAAACACAAACACACACACACACACACACAATCTTGTTTCTTCCCAGCCTAGAGTTTGGCGATGCAGTATGCAGGGTATGTAAGTCTTTTGATGGATACAGATATCATCAGCAAATGACACGAGGGTGGCTGGGAAAAAGGTGGGGTCAGATATAGACTTTCTCTGTTCACATTGGCAAACGGGAACAACCATTTGCATTAACTTTAAAAGGAGAGCGGTACAGAGACAAGACGGAGAGAGAGAGAGAGGCGAAAAAAGGGGGAAAGATGAAGTATGTGAATATTCCCGAAAAGCAGCATGCAGATTGTGGCGAGTAGGACAAAAGATGGACAGGAGTGTGGTAGAAAGTAATAACGAATGGTGATCAAATAGCGTCAACGATGGGCCACAGGTTGACAACGAAACACTGAACATCTTTTAGAAATCTTTTTTCTTCTTTCAACTTTGCGGAAAAAATTATTACAAGCACACAGGCAAAGTATTACACATACATACATAATACCGTCGAAACATTATCATGTACATGTATAAAGTTTTACACAAGTTTTTTCTTTTTTCTTTGATTTTTGTTTAAAGCCCACCCGACTGCGCAGAGCCATATCAGGGCTATAACCGCTTCAAAACACACAAAACCTCAACAGGAAAAAAAAAAAGAAAAGAAAATTAAGTACACATATCAATGCATTCGCGCATACAATCTAAGGACATGCCCCCGGCGTAGGACCACTCCGTCCGATTTATCGCACAGGGGAGATCCAAAAAACACCTCTAAATACAAATATAAGCATACATAAGGACACCAAAACATACATAAAAACAGGCATAAGTTACCCAAAATTGCCTCCGCATATCTCACCTCCCCAGAGCCAAAAATGAACCTAACACATGTACCCAACCATCAATCCGAAGAAAAAGTACGGAAGACTTTATCGAAAAAATACAGGTGAATGGACCATTAAGGCAGAAAATAAGTAGAAATGACAGAAAGCAAGGCAACAAGACAGAAACAAAGAGAGTGACAGAAAAGAGGAAATTTCTAGCACAGAATTTTCAGAAGGTGGGGATACTATTTATACTGAAAGAGCCCCCGGCAACCCAACGGGGGAATTTTACACAAGTACATTACATACATTTCGAACAGATAATACGAGTAAAGTGATGATGCAAATAATCGAATCAAACATTTAAATCCGTTCTTTATTAAAGAACCAGTCAGTTTGAAATCTGTTGTAGTTGATAGTCCTTAACCTTTTCGCGACATGACGTGAGAATCGTCGCTACGCCTGCCGATGCCGTCAGGACAAGTAGAAAGGTCGCTGTGGACACGTAGAGAGAATGTTTGCGACGCCTGTCCTAAACTTAAAAATGTGTCAGTAAGTCACTGGAAATTCCCTCAAAACGTGTCGAAACTACAAAATGAACCCTTCTACATCATATGATGCCACTTTTTCAGCTTAAAAGGGGCAATTTCATTGGTTAATTTGTGCTGAAAGCAACCAACCCCAATTCTTTGTCTCTTCGTGTTACCCGCGTCATTCACACTGCTGTAAACATGGCTAGACGTACAACTTTCACGGCCGCTGAAGTAGCAGAATTGATCATTCAGGCCAGTTCTGACGATGATCTAGACGTTGATCATTATGAAAGCAGTAACTAAATTGCAGAAGTGGAAGATTTTGAGGATGATGTGCCGCAAAACGACGACGATCCCGCATATTCAACGGATGAAGACGAAGTTGAAGCAGATGAACAAAGTGCGATCGTTGCTGACAGTGACATCTTTCACTCAGGTAGTCAGGCAACAAATCATTCGGTCTTGGAGCCAGAATAGCTAGAAATAAGTTGTCCTGATCAATGTGAAGCCGACACTGAGGTTGACACTGCCAATGACGACAGTGGCAATGAAAATGATGCACCACCTGGGTGAAAAAGTCTTCGGAAATTCCCGCAAGTATCTGTTTTCTCAGCTGCCGAAACACGCGGTTTGCAGCCCTTAGTCTTTTAAGACATCGCCGACCCTACACCATTATGTTCCACTATGTTACCAATATGTTCTAAAATGTTGAAATATTGTCTTTTATGTCTTTTTTCTACAGTTTTTGGCCATAATATGCTAAAAATAACACCTTGTATGAATCTCCTGTGGCTGTTTGGGATTTTGACACTTTCGTTGACATTTTCAAAAGCACAAAATACTAACTAAATGAATCTTTACAGAAATTGTTTTTACTTCACCAGGGAGATAAAAGAATGATCTGCAAAAGTTGTTCTAACATCAATAAGCTAGCTTTTACGGCCTATTCAAGAAAATTAAATAAAAATGACCAAAATAGGGTGTCCTCAGGGCATTTCTGCTTCCTGCCCCCAGTGTGCACAGGGCATAGTAGCTGTAGTGAGGGAGTGTTGTGTAAAGGTTAATGACACATTTTTCAATATCGTAAACAATTTTCAAAATTCTACTTGGCGGATCAATTTGTGGAGTACAGCCTTCAACTGTACATTTATACCTGTAGGACTTACCTTGCAGCAAAACCAAGTCGAATATGAGATCCGATTTAAGATGTCTGTCATGTTCCAATAATACAATCTCTTCATTAAACACTATTACTTAAGTGGCATCGCCACAAAGATTACTGACAGCTGTTTGGAACTGTTGCCCGAATATTGTATACTTCTGCAATTAAAAAGTCTTTCATTTCTACAAATTGAGCACATTTCATTATTCTGTATACCCATGTGCATCAAGGTAACATTTGTTGGTGATATTCGTTTATTACTTTAATCCATAACCATTTAAATCTGATTTTTCTTATTTTTCATACTTTTCAATGTGATGTGTCATAATACTATTTCTTCATTCAATTCTCATTCCCACTTGTTATGATGATTCTTGTTGTTTTCCATGTTTATGTTCTAATTACAAAATATTGGTTCCGAAAGAAATTCTTCCGATATTTTTAGCTGCAAAGTCTTGCCAAACTCTTTATATGCAAGCAGGATATTTTTCTGAAATGAATTTGCTTTATCGGGCTATTGTCTTGGAAGGCAAGAAACCAAGTTTTCCAACCATGTCATTTTATGACATTAATCTGTGGGGTATACTTTTCCATTCATGACTGGCATTCTGTAGATTTCTTTATCCAAATCAATTTTAACGCGTTTGTGTATTTCCTTACGTCAGGTATTCCAAGGCCACTAGTCTCAGCATATTCAACACTTGTTTTTCTGTTGATGTTATCTCTGTTATATTCCATACAAACTGAAGCACTGATTTTTGCAAAGAATCTATTAGATTGTCTGTGGGAAATTCTGAGAGATCCGCACGTTTTTGCTGTTCGTGTTCTTTTTGAATGTTGTCATGTTGGATCTGAAGGATCTTTACTGAAGTTTGTCCTTCAAGTGGGTTGTCTTTTGCCCAAAAGTCACACAGCAGTAAAACAGTAGTCCAAAATCCCAGGCCACAGATTTTCCACGAAGACTATACTGACTTGGACAATAGAAATGAAATATAACTATTTTTGTTATGCATGCACTTTCAAGAATGGGAATTAAACACGCGTGACGCTCTACGTATCAAAAATTCATCATTCCAATATTATAACAGAAAACGGAGAACGGTTTGCAAAGTGAACTCTAAAATGCAGCTTAATGTTCAGCAGATTCATCTTTAGAATCGTGAGATGTATCGTTGTTGTAACTATTTCGTTGATATCTGCTGTCGATGTTGTGGATGATTTTATAACGCTGTCAATGTAAACATTCATGCGGTTTATTCCATGTTGTAAAATGTGCATATCTGAAAGAAAAGAAACTTTTCTGCACTGGTTAATAAAACAAAATAAGTTTCGCTGTCTCTTAATGAAATCAAACAAGATCAAGATATATTATAGACTATCATAAATAAGCTTTTTAATGTTTCAAGACTTCTTCAAAGTGTAAATATACAAATAAATATTTCACAAATTTTACAGTTTAAGGATATAACAAATAATCCAGAAAAAATCCAATGCAACGAATGTTTCTGACAATAAAACTGTTATGTGCGTCTTCATCACCTAATTGATGTAAGGGTGTCCGGATCTGTTGGTCAATGTTTTACACATAAGTAATAAAGTATCATGTATGCAAATGTGCTGATAAGGGAAACCATTTACGAAGTCACTCGTACCATCTTGATCAGTAGCTTTATTTCAAAAGTGATTATATTTATCATAGTCCGCTTGTATGATTCAGATTTGTTTATTCGACATGAGAACCCAGTTAGACACAGGGACAATGATAATGATTCTTATGGAGACGTGAATATGCAAGATAAAATAAAGGTTATAATGCTTTCACGCTCACGCAATTGTCAATAATTCGAAATGGTAAAATATTGTAATGCCATCCAAACAAAAATCATCACAGATATACTGTGCAAAATCAATGTGTAAAAAAACGTATCAATACTCTCTCTCTCTCTCTCTGCCCTTTCGGGTGAAGGAATATCTGACAATCTGCTGTTTTATTCCCGCACATGAAGTAGTAAAGTTGGACAGATCGATGCCAGTCGCAGGTGAATACTTTGTTAGGATTTTTGTGTGTGTGTGTGTTGTTCGTGGTTCTACTAATTTTCTGTTTATATTTAAATATTGCCAGATGCCTGTTTTTCTTACTAGTTCTGCAATGTGTGCTAGTGTATATTTGTATCCAACTTCCACATAGCTAACGAAACCAAACATTATGAGAAAGAAACTTTGTTTTGATATAACAATAACAGATTTTTACAATCTTCAATTTCGGTCCAATTTCTGTTCTCTTTCGGGGAACAATTTGGAATTTAGACCATTTTGTCAACAAAGAACACAACAAATTGCATTCCAAACAATTCCATTCGAACAACTACAATTTTTCCTACATTACTTTCAAATGTTTTTAGGATTCGAAACTTTTGAGTTTCCTTTCTTTGTAAGGTTCAATTAAAGTATCTAGGAAGCTAGTTACGGGTCCTTGAATGTGTATAAAAATCTTTGACGGTAGCTTCCTGGTTTGTTTAATAACAAACTTAACTGGCCGGGTGAAATCTTCGCCATAATTGAAGAAACGTCTTATCACTGGGCGCTGAAGAGGTGACGACCTCCAGCTGGTGAAGTCTGTAGAGGAAGAGGACTTCGTGTAGTGAGCAGATTGAGTCATCTTACGTTCTGCGCTGGAACATAAAGTTCTACAGGGTTAGGGTCACAGTCTTCTGAAAATTCCGTCAAAACCTCCTGGCATCAGTTCTTTCTTCTATTCTCTGGGCCGGTCTGGAGCTCTTAATTTCAACAAAATACTTGAGCTCTCGAAAAATCCGTTTACTCTTGAATGCAGTTACAAAGGCATTCGCGATGACGCGGTAATATTCCGTAGTTTCGTCATTCTTTGCTTTCCGTATTTTTGACGTCATGTAGATGCGAGATTTCGGCGAGGCGCGTTTCTTTTGTTACACACTGTCTTTCTGTAGCCTAAAGGACACCTCATTAGGCCTAACAGGACTAGCCTATCGCAGTCCGCACCTCTAGTTGTACAGGACTCCTTCCTGAGCTGTAAATCCCCGATTCTGAACAAGCTAATTAGATCCCTCAAATATAATCCCTCAAATATAAGTATAAGTAAATACGTACATAAGCATACACGTAAATAGCTAATTAAACCGAGCTGATGGTGCAACCATACGCTGAAATTCTGAACTTGTTAATGCTGAAAATTTTGCGCAGCGTGAAAGAATCTCCCAGAACATTATTGTCAGATTTGGGTGAAGCGCATTCTGGAACTATTTGAATAGACGTAAATTCAATTTCAAAATTTCCTTTTTCAAAGCCTTCAGAGACGTTTTCTTGTAGAGGCTTTGAAAATGGACCAGTTCTCCTAAATTAAGCAACCTCTATTCAGGTTTTGTTACAGAAATGTGATGGAGTGGTAGTAAGGATGAAGATGAAGACAGGAGCAGAAGAGCGCAGATGGTAATGCTGCCTGGCAAAGAAGACCCGTGGAAGCAGAGCTGGTGTTTCCTTCTTTATTTTGACCCAAACTGAACAGTTCAAGACCAGACCAGAGGAGAAAGGCGTGCTTGACACTCACACAAATCGGCTTATATACTCGGCAAGTGAACTGCAAAGACAGCACCGCGAGTCTGCAGAGGAATCAACTCTTTGGGGCGCCTTAGAGGCCAGATTTGTATTTCTTCGTGCAAGCTCAGCGGTGTTTATCTTGCGATCCACATAACAAATATCATCATATTATACATCACAAAAATCTACACAGCACACAGATTGTTGTGGTTTACATCAATTTACATAATATTCACTTAGATCGAAACTATGAGCTGAAAGGGGTTTTAGCCGTATTTTTACGTATTTAATCAGTTAATATTAATCCAAGAAAATATCAAATAAATGGGTAAATAGACGATAACCGAGAAGTTTATGTGGACATACTTCGAATAGGTAAATCAACTTCTTGGTGCAGAAATTGATCGATGAACAGGCGAATGAAAACACAACTGATCCTAATTTGGACGCGCGCAGTTCGACCACAATACGGAATGCCACAATCTCTTCTAATACCTTACAGCTTAGCAATATTTTATTGCAGTATCAGTTTTGTTTATAAAAAGAGCAAAAATGTAAATGTAATTATGTATTCTAAATCAGATTTTAAACATTAATGATTAGATTCTACATCCCGGCAAGATGGCGTCATTTTGGCGGTTTGCCGCACTTAGATTTGGCCTTTAATGCAAGCTTAATATCTAATGATTAAAGGTGTGATGTGGTTCGAATGAAAGATTAGAATATCAACATTCTAATCGTGATCTTAAGATTTCCACAATTTATTTCATTACTTTACAAATTTTCGATTATCGTCATGGCTCATTGATCGGAAATTTGAATCTATAAATCTAGTACCGAACAATCGAACAATAAACAACACACGACGAATAGAATGGGACAAAGTACGCCAACGCCATCGAAAGAAATTCGAACTTCTAGCAACAAAAAACAACAGGAGACAACAGAATGACAAAAGCGAGATTACACCTGTACCGGAAGAAACAAAAAGAAAGACCAAAGAGAGGTGGGTGATCAATCTATCAGATCGCCAACTCACTAAACCTGAACAGGAAGTACTAGAGAAAGGACTAAATTTCGCCGTAGCCCCTAACAAGCTTCCAGTGGTAGACCTCATCACAAGCATTGAAACAGCTTGCAGGTATATTGGCCCTAATTCAGAAGAAGCCACACACTTAAGATCAGACTGTGTCAGAATCATGAAACAGGCCAAACTACCGAAATCCAACTTAACACCGGACCAAAGACGGGCTCTGGCGGATTTAAAGAACGAACACGCCACGATGATCCTACCAGCTGACAAAGGTCGTGCCACAGTCATCATGCCTAGACCCATGTACTATGAGAAGGCAAGCAAACTTCTGGAAGATACTACAACATATGAACGCCTCAAGAAAGATCCTACTTCCAAGTTTTCCAACAAACTGAAAGACACACTGAAACGCCTGAAAGAGACGGACCGCCTGTCATTAGAACAGTACAGGAAATTATACCCAATTGTGTCCGACGTCCCCAAGTTCTATGGTCTACCCAAAGTCCACAAGAAAGAAGTCCCCCTCCGTCCCATAGTCGCATCCAGAGGTTCCATCATGTATGAGACGGCTAGATTTGTGGCGGACATCCTATCACCTCTCGTAGGACACACAGATCATCACATCCACAACAGTGCTGACCTAGTGGAAAAACTGAGTAACTACACCCTCGCTCATGATGAACTCCTTGTGTCATATGATGTCTCTGCCCTATTTACCAGCGTACCAGTGAAAGAAAGCATAGAGATCATACGCCGAAGGTTACAAAACGACCAAACCCTCCACCAACGTACATCTCTCACAGTGGACGACGTATGTGAACTCTTGTCCTGCTGCCTCACCACCACCCACTTCACCTTCCAAGGTGAATTCTACCAACAAAAAGAAGGAGCAGCCATGGGCTCCCCAGTAAGCCCAATAGTAGCCAACCTGTTCATGGAGGATTTTGAAGAGAAAGCATTGGCTTCTTTCCACTCCCCACCACGATACTGGGGGCGCTACGTAGACGACACCATGACTATCCTCCCCCAGCAACTGGTCGAACAGTTCACAGAACATCTGAACAACCAACACCCAGCCATCAAATTCACGAGGGAAGTGGAACAGAACAACTCCATAGCCATGCTGGACACCCTCATCACCAGAACTGATGGCTTTTTATCCTTCTCGGTCTACCGTAAACCAACTCATACGGACCAATATTTACAGTTCGACAGCCACCAGCCCCTTGAACACAAACTGGGAGTGATTCGAACCCTTACCCACAGAGCTAACACCATATGCAGTACCCAAGAGGCAAAAGACAAGGAGACAAACCACCTGAAAAAAGTGCTCACCATCTCGGGCTACAAAAAGTGGGCCTGGAACAGCCCGGGAGGCAGGAAATCCAACACCGCATCCCAACAGCCAGTGAAACAACACCAGCGCAAGGGACACATCACCATCCCATACGTAGGAGGTGTGAGTGACGCTCTGTCCAGAAAGATCAGAAAACTGGGGGTGGCTGTACATTCCAAACCTTCCAACACCATACGCAGCCAGCTGGTCACCCCCAAGGACAAAACCAGCAAACTCGACAAAGCTGGCATTATATACAGAATAGACTGCCAGGACTGTAACCAACATTATGTCGGTGAAACTGAACGCCCCCTTCAGAAGAGACTAACAGAACACAAGAGGGACTCTTCTCCAGTAGGAGCTCACCTACACGCCGAAAAACATCAATTCAGTGCGGACAATGTCAACATCCTGGACAGAGAAAATAAGTGGTTCCAGCGAGGAGTCAAGGAGGCCATCTACATCGCAGCCACCAACCCCCCGCTCAACAGGGACCGGGCCGTTACACCCTGCCCCCGGTGTACCATTCTCTGATTCGATCTCGTGAACTGGGTTCATCCCATGTTCGCGAGATCTGAGTAGAGATTCACGCAGACAGCATTAGAGCGCTGACGAAGATGGCGAGAACGCCATCGAAAGCTACGGAACTGTGAGTAGCGATTTTTACACTGTTGGGAGACCTTGTTCTTCAAAATCGGTAGCATTATAATAAAATTATTCATTTCAGGGAAACGAGGGGAAATTTCACCTCGAGGACATTTCCCATAAGAAATACTTTTCTAGAATGCACAAGTTACTTATTTCCTAGCTTTTAAGGGTTTAACTAAGAATTTCCTAATATTATTGAGAATCACTGAACCTGGGGAAGTAATTGTACTCAAAATCGTTTGAGAAGAAAAAGACGTCTGCTACGTTGGGTGTGCACGGCTACAGAAAGATAGATTCTCACACACACACACACACACACACACACACACACAGATCAGTTGCAACATGACTAGACTTAGAAAAGTCATATGGATAAATCTGTAATATCTTCACAGATGTTTATAGCATAATGCAGTCTTCTGTCGATCCCACGGATGACAAGAAATAGTCATCCTTTATCGCCTGGTAAGAGTCTTCCTATGAGATATAAGACTAATCCTGGAAGTACATGTTCTTCTACAGGTGCTGCATGGGAAGTGGTCTTATGGATTCTGTTTCCGCATGCCCACTTCGGCTGAATAGCAATTCTTATACGCCATTCAAATGTGACTGTGTCCAGCGCATTGCTGTCACCTTGTTGCTCTGCTGTGAGCACTGTCTTCCCAGTTGGTGATGTCGATGCCGCAGCTCATGAGCGTGGCCTCCATAATATCCTTGTAACGCTTTAGCGGTCTTCTATTCACGGTATCCTCGCTTCAGGTCTCTGTACAGAACTATCTTTGGATGCCGCTGTATTTCGTGATGACAAGAGATGGTGAAGCGTCAGAAGCACGAGATGAAGTTGGTTGAAATACAGCCTCTGTTTTGTTGAGCCTGCCTGTAAAGCCGTAGCATCGCAGACCGCAGCAAACAGGTCAGTCATGCGCTGGATGTCCTTGTGGAGTGTGCAGCCACTACATAGTCATCTGTGAAGAGACATTCCTGCAGGAAGACTGAGCACTCTGGCATGGAGTCTCCACAGGTAGAAGAGTTTTCCATCTGAGCAAAAATGAATATACGTAATATACACAGTCTTGTCAGTCTTGACACTTCCCTTACAGCTGACATGGCAAACATGTCAGTCGTGCCTGTTCCACCAGGAAAGCCACACCAAAACTCAGGAACTAAGCACTCGGCTATACAGATGATGACTCCGTTAAGGATGGTTCTGGTAAGGACTTTCCCTGTAATGCACAAAGAAGGCTATCACACCATTGTTATCGCATAAGGTCTTATCGCCCTTCTTGTAAATTAGGATGATAAGAGCTTCTTTAAATTCATAAAGAACCTCTTCCTTCTGCTATACAGACCGGTACAGAGATGTCTACTTCTCCAAAAGCATTTCATCCCCCATTCATACAGATCATTATCACGGTCTGTGCCTGTCCCCTTACCCATGTCTATCTATTCTGTATTTGATCTCATTTCTCCAATAGTCTCTTCGGGGTGGAAAGATTCATAATCGAGCTGATTGCGTCATGGAGTTCAGATCAAAGTATGGTCACATTCTCCGACAAACAAACAAAAACTACACAAATGCAATTCTATTTCAAAATAAAGATAGCATCATCACAAGTAACTTTATTTCAAGAGTTCTTTCCATATCACAGGTCGCTACATGACTGTAACTCTAGACACACTCGCTTGTCATAAGAATCAAATTAAGATTATACAGACAAACAACAGCTACACTTCAAAAATGAAGATGAAATGACAGTAGTTTGACAATTTCATATCACTGGATAGTCAGAATGTATGTACTCGTACTTAACGAATAGTTATCTTTTAGACTTCGAAGATACAGGCAATCATGGACATACTTTGTTACATGAATGTGTGAATTATCAGCTCTCTCTCTCTCTCTCTCTCTCTCTCTCTCTCTCTCTCTCTCTCTCTCCCTCTCTCTCTCACACACACACCCTCCCCCTCTCTCCTCTTACGCCTTATTACAACAGATTTCTGTGTGAAATGTTTGGCAACTCTTTTCAGGAAAAGCGCGTAACCACAGCACTTTGCCAGTATATATATATATTGTATACGTGCACATTTTTCATTTACCCAAGTTAATCTTCGATACAATTTTGCCGAGGACAACGTCTTTGTAGTCTCCAGGGTACATACAGGTCCTTTGCGTGTGTTTTGTTGTTGTTGTTGTTGTTGCTGTTGTTTTTTGGGGGTTGTCTTCTTTTTTTTTTATCTCAGTCTAAAGACTGGCATCTAGATCACCACATTACCTTTGAGCGGAACGGTGGAAAAAATCCCTGTCTAGTTCTGGAATTGAATTTCAAATGCACCGACTCTATATGCAGAGAATGCAACAAAGTTATATTATCTATACAGTGTAGACCTGCCAAGCAGAACAACTACATGCACGTATCTGATCCTTTGGTGGATATACTGACCATATAAAGCATCACAAAGCTAGGACGAAGAAGAAGAGGAGGATCCTGGGGTTCTTCCCTGGGGTCCTTTATGTCCTTGACGACCGTTCTAACCCATAGCCGCCCCCCCCCCCCTTTTACACAAATATAGTCATGTTTGTGGCTAACGCCATGATTAGGATTCTCATGACATAAAATATTAACGTACATGAAGAATGAAGAATAAGTCCATCGTAGGCATGGATAGAGAGACAGGCAATTAGCTCTGTCCCACTCCGCAATATGATTGTCTATACAGCGCTAAAGAACACTGTGTTATTCAACTAGCTTCATTTCAAACTCGTAGCCAGTTTCTTTCTCTAATTAACGTAATCCAATCCAATTCAATAACCATTTATTTGTCCGATTGATTTGTGTTGTAGTAACAATGTCAGTAGTAAAACAGAATATCAAAAGCAAACATAGATTACTCCAAATGAACAAGCTTACTATCAAAAATGGTAAAGATTGAAACAGAAAACAAAAGACTTTAGAATAAAGCTCCGATCTTGGTCAATATCATATAAACAGAACAAAACCGTCATCACATAAATAATATTTTGTATCAAGCGACAGTCTGTAACTTACGACTTCCAGGTATGAAGGCGTTAATCCGTCGAAACAAGTGGGAACTGATTCTGAGGATGATTGAGTCCAT
>CM060311.1:51507691-51572691 GCA_030674185.1 Monoplex corrugatus
AATAATTACATTATTCCGCTGAGTTCCTCCTTACTAATTTTTTTGTTTGTTTCTATGTGTCTTGTATCAACAGCTTTGTCTATCCCCTTAAAATTGTCATCCCTCTTGTCAGGCTCGCTAAGACCTGATCTTGCTAAGAGGGATAGACAGAATTTACAGACCTATCTACCTATCGCCCCAACACACAGTAATGGTAACAAGAAAACTATTTTTTCCATTCACCCACATTTAATAGCTGTCATCCAACAATACAGGAGTTCACAAATTACATCAACATATACCTTAAACAGAATTACCCCCTGGACACACAAAAATCGTCACAAAATATACTCTTGTGCAACAACAGGGCATCTCGAAGACAAGTATACAATATCATCCACAGGGCATCTCGAGGGCACAATCAAATTGTAAAGAAATCAGCCCCTTGAAATTTTTGTTGATCTGTCACCGAAATGAACTCGATATCAGGTATAAGCCATCATCACGTTGCCCAAGACAAGGCAAATGATTGAACTTAGCCCCGATCTCATTTTATGAATATATGAAGGTGACAATTTCAATGCCCATCACAAGACACATAGTAGAATAACATAAAACGAAACCCATACAACGTTACTACGACATGGGCCCAATATACAAAACAACTGGCCCTTGACAATAGCCACACACTCATGCTGGCACTCAATAATAAAGTTACCATATTCGTTTCATCTTTAACTTCCTCGTCAACTGTCAGTCTGCCACACAACAAACTATCTTATCTCAAACGGTAACCTCATCTAGGTCTATCCTCAAATTGTAAATAAAAATGTTTGTTGAACAAACCAAATCGGTTATCCCTAACGTCATGGGTTGGGTTCCCCACGCTAGGCCCATCTAGCCACCAAAGGCGTAGAGAATCAAAATATTTACAAATTTACATCTCAACGACGACGTATAAACCCTGACCCAAACTTACGTTACGACGCCACACAAACAGTTGGGCAATCCTCTCAAACAAGCTTAGAATTCAGGGAAACAAGAAATTTGAAATGAACGCGAACAACACACCACCCCACAAGCAACTCCCTCGAAACGACATAGAGATCTGAACAGCACAGAACAGCACAGACGCCACATCACCCTTGCCAAGTTCTTTCAACCGGACTACAGGGTGAAACATAGAAACGTAGAATACGTAGATGAACAGCACAGAGCAGCACAGAACTGATACAGACGCCACATCACCCTTGCCAAGTTCTTTCAACTGGACTACGGGGTGAAACATAGAAACATAGAATACATAGATGAACAGCACAGAACAGCACAGAACTGATACAGACGCCACATCACCCTTGCCAAGTTCAATCAATCGGACTACAGGGTGAAACACAGAAACATAGAATACATAAAACACATTGTTTGGCCAAACGTGGTGTCTGGGGTGAACATAGAATACATCGAAACATAGAAACATAGAATACATAGATGAACAGCACAGAACAGCACAGAACTAATACAGACGCCACATCACCCTTGCCAAGTACAATCAACCGGACTACAGGGTGAAACATAGAAACATAGAATACATGGATGAACAGCACAGAACAGCATAGAACTAATACAGACGCCACATCACCCTTGCCAAGTACAATCAACCGGACTACAAGGTGAAACAGAAACATAGAATACATAGATGAACAGCACAGAACAGCACAGAACTAATACAGACGCCACATCACCCTTGCCAAGTACAATCAACCGGACTACGGGGTGAAACAGAAACATAGAATACATAGAATATATAGATGAACAGCACAGAACAGCACAGAACTAATACAGACGCCACATCACCCTTGCCAAGTACAATCAACCGGACTACGGGGTGAAACATAGAAATATAAGCTACGCACAAAAAGTTAAGGATCACTATGAGAAAACAGGTGCGTAATAAACTCAGTTCGCTACTGTTATTTATTTCTCAGTCCAGCCAAATTGTTATGAATTCTTGTTCAGCTGTAAGTGGGCGATGTTGTGTTAGTGCGAAAATTGCACGGGACTCTCTACTACTGAGCTTGGCCGCAAACGGAAAAGCGGAAACTTGCGAAAAAGGACCTTGTTTTGGACCGTTCTGCCTGAACACATTGCACAAGCCAGATGGAAAAACCATTATGCACGTGCAAGCACTGCTGTTTATGTGTGAGATGCTGTCTCTTGCTTGGCTTTATAAAAAGACATTCCACCAGTAGTAGGCTTGATCTGACAATGCCTCCACGACGAAAATTGAGCGAGTTTGAGAGGGGACGAGCTGTTGCATGGTTCCAAGATGGTGTTCCCAAGCGAGAAGTGGCCAGGCGACTTCAGGTGTCCATCTCGGTCATTGTCAGACTGATTCAACGCTTCACAGCCACTGGTAGGTTCCATGAAAGACGCAGATCTGGTCGACCGAAGAAGACAAACCCACGTGAAGATCGTCTCATTGAACGACAAGCCCTGCAGACAAGAACAGCCTCTTCCAGCATCATTCGAAGGCAGCTGAGGGTGGCTACTAACATCAACATCAGCCAGCAGACCATACGGAACCGCCTTCATGGGTTTAACCTCCGTTCTCGTCGCCCAGCTGTATGGCCACGCTTAACTCCAGCCCATAGGGCAGCACACCGCGCCTTCTGCAGACGTCACGTGAGGTGGACACGTCAGCAATGGTCCCAGGTCCTGTTCAGTGATGAATCACGCTTCACCATGAACCACGACGACGGCCGACTGAGGGTCTGGAGGCGCCCAGGGCAACGCTTTATTGACACCACTATCCAAGAAAAGGTGGCCTTTGGTGGAGGTTCTGTAATGGTCTGGGGGGCCTTCAGCCTTCACCACAGAACACCCTTGTATCATGTACAGGGTAACCTGACTGGCCTCCGATACCGGGATGAGATCCTTCGACCGCTGGCTGTGCCTACACTGCAGCAGATGGGTCCGACGGCTGTCTACCAGGATGACAACGTTCGCCCCCACAGGGCAAGGGTGGTCAACGACTTCCTGCAGCAGTCTGGAGTCAACAGAATGGAGTGGCCAGCATGCAGTCCCGATCTCAACCCGATTGAGAACCTCTGGGATGAGCTGGATCGCAAAGTGAGGAGCAACCACCCCCCTCCCAGGGATGCCCAACACCTCTACCAGATGCTGCAGGCTGAGTGGCAGGCGCTTCCACAGAGGATCTTCACCAACCTGGTCAACTCGATGAGGACTCGCTGCGTGAGTGCCAGAACAGCCATGGCAGTTACACGTATTACTGAACTTTTGGGAGCATCAGAATGCCCTGTCTTGTGATTTCAATGACTGTGGGAAATCAAATTTCGATACGTACCCACTTTGATCAAATGTACACACCAAACGATTGCTCGGAATTGAAGGCAATTGTGTATCGTTATCACTAAAGCATGGAATTAAATGTTTTGCCAAACTTCAACGCATTGGCTTTCTAATTTTGAAAGTTATGAATTTTTGTGCAAGTGATCTTTAACTTTTTGTGCGTAGTGTAGAATACATAGATGAACAGCACAGAACAGCACAGAACTGATACAGACGCCACATCACCCTTGCCAAGTACAATCAACCGGACTACAGGGTGAAACATAGAATACATAGATGAACAGCACAGAACTAATACAGACGCCACATCACCCTTGCCAAGTTCTTTCAACCGGACTACGGGGTGAAACATAGAAACATAGAATACATAGATGAACAGCACAGAACAACACAGAACTGATACAGACACCACATCACGCTTGCCAAGTACAATCAACCGGACTACAGGGTGAAACATGGAAACATAGAATACATAGAATACATAGATGAACAGCACAGAACTGATACAGACGCCACATCACATAATATTTCTGAAGCTGGACCTAAACTTATATAGTCATGTCCCACTTCAAATGAATAAAGAAAATATTGTAATGTTCTATATCACAAACTGGATGGTGAGACGTTTACCTGTGTCAACAAGGCTCCAGTCATGATAGAAAAAGTCATGGCTTCTTGTGATAACTTCTGGATTGTCATCTACATGCCATAATGGACATCAGACTGTCTGCATTAAGTGAAACAGAAACAAGGATTGTCATCTACATGCCATAATGGACATCAGACTGTCTGCATTAAGTGAAACAGAAACAAGGATTGTCATCTACATGCCATAATGGACATCAGACTGTCTGCATTAAGTGAAACAGAAACAAGGATTGTCATCTACATGCCATAATGGACATCAGACTGTCTGCATTAAGTGAAACAGAAACAAGGATTGTCATCTACATGCCATAATGGACATCAGACTGTCTGCATTAAGTGAAACAGAAACAAGGATTGTCATCTACATGCCATAATGGACATCAGACTGTCTGCATTAAGTGAAACAGAAACAAGGATTGTCATCTACATGCCATAATGGACATCAGACTGTCTGCATTAAGTGAAACAGAAACAAGGATTGTCATCTACATGCCATAATGGACATCACAGACTGTCTGCATTAAGTGAAACAGAAACAAGGATTGTCATCTACATGTTATAACTGAAATCACAGGGAATTTCAGCATTCAAGAAAAACAACACAGAAACACAAACTTGTTGACTAACTGACCTTCAATACTACAGTTTCACCACAACAAAGCAGATTTGTCCATATAATATTATGTATGGTAAGATACTACAAAATTACACACCAAAACAGATTTCATAAAGTATTGTGTATGGTAGGATACCACAGACTGTCATAACAATAACAAGACAGACTTCACACAGTATTATGTATGACATCAAACTATAGACTTATAACAAAACAGACTTCACACAGTATTATGTATGACATCAAACTACAGACTTATAACAGACTTCACGCAGTATTATGTATAACATCAAACTACAGACTGTTATAACAAAACAGACTTCACACGGTATTATGTATGACATCAGGATAACATCACCAGGACTGCCCTTCACTGGACACCATGAAGACATCAGGATATCACCAGGACTGCCCTTCACTGGACACCATGAAGACATCAGGATAACATCACCGGGACTGCCCTTCACTGGACACCATGAAGACATCAGGATAACATCACCAGGACTGCCCTTCACTGGACACCATGAAGACATCAGGATAACATCACCAGGACTGCCCCTCACTGAACACCATGAAGACATCAGGATAACATCACCAGGACTGCCCTTCACTGGACACCATGAAGACATCAGGATATCACCAGGACTGCCCCTCACTGGACACCATGAAGACATCAGGATAACATCACCAGGACTGTCCTTCACTGGACACCATGAAGACAACAGGATAACATCACCAGGACTGCCCTTCACTGGACACCATGAAGATAGCAGGATAACATCACCAGGACTGCCCTTCACTGGACACCATGAAGACATCAGGATAACATCACCAGGACTGCCCCTCACTGGACACCATGAAGACATCAGGATAACATCACCAGGACTGCCCTTCACTGGACACCATGAAGACATCAGGATAACATCACCAGGACTGCCCCTCACTGGACACCATGAAGACATCAGGATAACATCACCAGGACTGCCCTTCACTGGACACCATGAAGACATCAGGATAACATCACCAGGACTGCCCTTCACTGGACACCATGAAGACATCAGGATAACATCACCAGGACTGCCCTTCACTGGACACCATGAAGACATCAGGATAACATCACCAGGACTGCCCTTCACTGGACACCATGAAGACATCAGGATAACATCACCAGGACTGCCCTTCACTGGACACCATGAAGACATCAGGATAACATCACCAGGACTGCCCTTCACTGGACACCATGAAGACATCAGGATAACATCACCAGGACTGCCCTTCACTGGATACCAGAAGGAAGACATCAGACAGGAAAACAAGAACACATGACGAACAGGAGCTTAAGGTATTGAAACACACTTGGCATGCAATACAGAGGCAGGCCCAGGACAGACTGAAGTGGAGGGCCTTTGTTGCTGCCATACATGCTAATGATATTATGGGTAATAAGTCAGTCAGTCAGTATAAAAGGAAGTAAGGATTGAAGTCTCTTGTTCACTGGGTGTAGTCATCCACTACCCAAACCTTTCCCGAAACACACACACACCGCAACTACACAGACCAACCACGAAATGACTGACCCTTAAACTCTCCACATACCGTCCGTAGCGGAAGAAATTACAGGCGTCGAGTCGATCCCGGTTTCACGCTGAGGACACAGACCTCCACAAAGCTCCACACCACTACACAGACCAACAACACACCGATGCTTCTACCCACTTCTGAGACATGAAACCCAACTACAAGTGGGAACTAACCTAAACTACTACATCTTAAAAAAAAAAACACGAGCGTCTGACTAGAAACTGGCCAGACCCCCACCTCCCTATCTGCAACCGTCCGTTCAGAAGGAAGGCCCCACACCAACTGACCAGAAATTTCCAAGCCAGAATATCGGGAACTCAAACTCAGACCTGAACTCAGGTTGGCCCCACAATCCACCGAATCCGCCTGAAAAGCGTGATTCACAGGACCAACCGAGACAGAGTGACTCGCCCCTCGGAACACAGGCCTACAAATTCAACCTTCACACGCATGAGGCGAAACAGCACGGGAAACCAGCCCTACCGAGAAAATATTTCTCGAACAGAAATTAGACTCCCTTGACTACCAAGATAGCATCAATGAAATCACCACCTGCAACCAAGGCAACCACATGGGCCACAAAAACAACCTTGGTTCCAGAACGATAATTTGGTCAAGGCTTAGCAAGAACAAAGTCAGCATCCAGACGACTGCGTCCTGACATGTAGTTATAGTCTTCAGACGTACACGCTCATACAAGCACACGTACCCATGTATGAAGAGGGAGACATTGTGTGTGTGTGTGTGTGTGTGTGTGTGTGTGTGTGTGTGTGTGTGTGTGTGTGTGTGTGTGTGTGTGTGTGTGCGTGCGTGCGTGCTTGCGTGCGTGCGTGCGTGTGTGTGCGTGCGTGTGTGTGTGCGTGAGTGTTTGTGTGTGTGTGACAGTGAGGTGCAGTACACAAGCACACGTGCACACGTACACACGAGTATGAAGAGGGAGGGAGTGCATGTGTGAGGTAAACACACACACACACAACACACACACACACACACACAACACACACACACACACACACACACACACACACACACACAAACACATTTTGAAAAATTCTGTATTATTTGTTCACTTATGAATTAAATAATTCCATTTAGAGTCAGTATAAGTGGATGTGAGAAAGTGAAGGGGTAGTATAAAGATAACTGCCACTATATGCATGGCGTCAAATGCTGATTTTAAGTCACTGAATTATTCTCACAAAACACAAACAGAAATCTTCATTATGACTGAGACCAAAGTAAGTCTGGTGATTAACTGAGGTCTTCATTTTTACATAATTAACAAGAAGTACTGCAATTCTCTCTGTCTGTGTGTTCGTGCATGTGCATGCGTGTGTGTGTGTGTGCGTGTGTATGTGGTGCATAAGTGCGTGAGTGTGAACCATAGAAACACCCAGCTACAATAATCGTATGTAACGTTCTGTTTTCTTTTTCAGACAAAATTTGAAGTACGGAAATGTCTGGAACTTTTGTTTGGCATGGGGCTGTTCAAACACAAAACAAAAGGGAAATCTTTTCATAGGTAAGTGTGTGTATGCATGCGTGTCTATGTGTGTGTGTGTGTCCGTGTGTGTGTGTGTGTGTGTGTGTGTGTGTGTGTGTGTGTGTGTGTGTGTGTGTGTGTGTGTGTGTGTGTGTGTGTGTGTGTGTGTGTGTTTGCACCTGCTCGTGACCGTTTCAAAGAACGTTGCAAACGTGAACGAATCCTGAAATCGTTTATGATATAAAACAAATATTCAAATCTATCAAATAACCATTTTCCCTAAAAAGTTGTATTTTCAATCAACATGCTACAGTGTTGATGTTGATTGGCATATGCAAGACTTACAGACCAGGTGAACCTGATACTTTGTGTATTTCTTTGTTTCTAGATTTCCAAAGAATGAAGAAAGACGAAAACAGTGGATTGCAGCGCTGAAGAGGGACAAGTTCCAAGTCACTGAATACTCCAGGATATGTGCAGATCATTTTGATCGCACTGGCCAAACCATCCGCCTGAAAGACACTGCAGTTCCCACTATCTTTAACTTCCCTGCACACTTACAGAAAATAGTTGCAAACCTGTTTATAAACTTGGTATAAACAGTGGACACTCGATGTTTTATTCAAATAGGCCAAAGCCCTTAATGAAAATTGTGAACAATAGTCATCACAAATATTATATACACAACGCATGTTCGTAACTTAGAAGTATACACTAGTAAAACCGAATTATATCATATATGACATGTTTGTGATGCAGTTTTTCCTAGTCTTTTATCATTTGTATAGAAATATTGTAAGCTTCTTGTTATCTTCATCTATGGACAAAAAAAAAAGAGAAAAAAGAGAGAGAGAGAGAGAGAGAGAGAACTTGCATTTCTATGATATCTAGGATATTTAGATGGAATATATTTATACATGAATCATTTCATCTCTCTCTCTCTCTCTCTCTCTCTCTCTCTCTCTCTCTCTCTCTCTCTCTCTCTCATGTGAATATTTATATCGTTCATGGAAAACACCACAGAAAGACAAAGTGCAATTCTCGTTGTTTGTCCAGCTTTAAGATTTAAGAGATCTCAGAGTAAAACTACTGCAGAGAAAAACATCTTCAGCCAAAAAATTACAATAATCCATATAATTTTACAGTGTCAGATTGAATTTACTCATGTTGTGGAGTATGGCGTCTGCTGTTTGTAATCTGGCCACACACAATTAAACAGGACTGATCAGAATACATACCATAAATGTGTTACATGTTTAATGTTGACACAAGCTGCAATCAGTTTCTTTAATCTGATTTGTTATAATTGTCAAAGTATTTCGTTTATGGGTCAGGACACTTATCCCACTTTTCTTCGTTCATTTACTTTTGCTGTTAAGCCCATGTTCCCCCTTAAGTAAGAGACTTTGGTCTTTTTCACAATAAATATCATGATACGTGAATCGTGAATCTCTGTGTTTGTCCGTGTGTTTTGTGGCTGTGTGTGTGTGTGTGTGTGTGTGTGTGTGTGTGTGTGTGTGTGTGTGTGTGTGTGTGTGTGTGCGTGCGTGCGTGCGTGCGTGTGCATGTGCGCGCGTGCCCGTGTGTGTGGTGTGTGTACGACGAAGAGAGAGCCAAACTTTACACACACACACACACACACACACACACACACACACACATACACACACGCGTGCGCACGCGCGCATACACACACACAAGCAAGCGCGCACACACACACAAACACACACTCACCACACGCACGCTGATAATGGGTCAACGGAGGTTTCTTTCAAAAGAATTATTTTCAACGGTACAGCCTGGCTTTCCCCTCGGTCCTACACTCATTTTCACAATGCAAAACAACAGGCAGCTGAGCGCTGGTAGGTCTCCAACATGGCGGCCACTTGGAAATCACCGTGGGGCCGTTTCGCGTCAACGCTCGCAGTCTATATATGGGATGTCTGTGGTCTAAACTCAAACAGCACACACATCAATGGATATGCTGCAAGGCAGCAGAGGTTTGAGGTCGGACTTTTCCTTCTCCTTGATGAGCTGCCATCCAATGCAGCGCATCCGGTCACGGGAAAGGCTTCGGGAGTAAACCCTGAGGAAAATCTGGAGCCCCTAAGGCGGTTCGCTGATGTTTTCAGCAACATCCCGGCAACTCCTGCAACACTGCTGGTGCCAAACTGTACCGGCCTTCACCAGTTCCTTTGGTTCCATCAACAGTGTGGATAGGGGGGACCTGCTGCATGGGCAACAGCTTGTCCTTCATATCACCCCGCCCTGGCTTGCGCCCTGGAGAGGTCACTCCAGCTTCGCTTCATGGTGTTGAAACAACACAGGAAGCAGCAATCTACCAGTTATAAGCTACACATCAATTGGCTTAGAGAGTAGCGCCAGGGGCTGCTTCCGACGGTGGAAGAGATTCTCGAATCTTCCTGATGGCTATTGCTCACCTAAGCTGGGTAGCCCCCAGTCAAATAGGTGTGCTGTCCCGCAACAGTCAGCCCTCTACAATAGATGCTTGGAGATTAGGAAAACACCGACAAGCAGACTGCAAGACCTGCACCAGGCAAAAAAGAAAGAAAACCAAACATAAAACAAACTGCAATAAAGACAGCTGTCATCAATGACGAGCTCCTCGGGCACACTCAAGGAGAAAGACCACACCTTCATCTGGCATGGAAAGAGTGCTAAGGAGCACAGAGAACATGGAGTTGCATTTGAACTCAGGAACTCCCTGCTGAAAGTGGTTGACCGAGGTGACAAGAGATCTGAACGCCTGCTGACTCTCCATCACCATACGTCTGACGGCCCAGACACTCTTGTTAGTGCCTATGATACTACCTTAACACGACACCAGAAGCAAATGGTAAGTTCTATGCTAACCTCAATGACATTATCAAGAATATTCCAAACAAAGAATATGTTTTCATCTTTGGCGACTTCAACACCACAGTGGGTGCCGATCACAACCCTTGGCCTTCCTGGCTTGGACGTTTCGGAGTTGGCAACATCAATGAAAATGGGCAGTGCCTCCTGAAGCTTTGTTCCTACCATGGCCTCTGCGTAACCAACTCTTACTTCCAGACGAATCCTCAACACAAAGTGTCATGGAGACATCTTCGATCAAAACATTGGCACCAGCTGGGCGTGGTCATTGTCAGACGAACAAGCCTCAAGATCGTGATTCTCATCCGCACATACCGTAGTGCAGACAGTGACACTGACCACTCACTAGAGTGTTGCAAGATCAGGCTACAACCTAAGAAGCTCCACCATACCAAACAAGACGGGGAACCTCCAAGATACAGTACCCAATGAAAGTTAAGGAATTTCCCAAGTCTTTCAGAGATGCTCTGTCCACAGATCAACCGCACAACTCTGCCTACGAAAAATGGGACCACCTCCGGGAGAACATTCAGAAAACAGCCCTAGCTCCAAAACAAGTGTGACTGCCCGCGTTCAAGCAAACAGGAACCAGAAAAAACAAGAAAGAAGAATATGAACGCGTATTTAATACAACAAAACAAGACAGGCGCAAATTTTCGGCCAACTGGCCTTTGTCAAGCGTAAGATTACAAACAAACAAACACTAGATACAAAAAAATACGCGTTCATATTCTTCTTTCGTGTTTTTTCCTCCCTTTGGGAGGAAGACCTCCAAAAACAACGTCAGGTTTGAAGCCAAGTCCAGAGAGATGATCCTCGTTATCGAAGCAAATCGTGCTGCCCTTGCTGAATACAAGAGCTCACCAAGAGAGAAATCCTTGCAAGCACTCAGAGCTGCCAGAAGCAAAGTGCAGCAGACAGCAAGATGTGCCAAGAAATACTGGCAACAGCTCAGTGACGACATCCAGACTGCAGCAGCTACAGGCAACATAACAGGTATGTATGAGGGCTTCAAGAAAGCTCTTGGTCCAACACAAAGCAGAACAGCCCGTCATGGAGGAGCTAGATGCTGAACCAACACTAGAAGAAGTCCGCAAGGCAATTACCAGCTTGGCCTGCGGGATAGCACCTGCATCCTCACCTCATGTCTCATCAAGCACTGCACGAACACCCTCCTGCGGCCCCTACATGATGTCCTCTGTCAGTGTTGGAGAGAAGGAACAGCAACACAAGATAAGAGAGATGCCAAGATCGTCACCCTCTATGAAAGCAATGGAGACAGAAGTGAATGCAACTATTGGGGCATTTCCCTACTGAATGTCGTAGGCAAACTGCACGCCCGAGTCGTTTTGTTCCGTCTACAAAAGCTAGCTGAACGTATCTTCCCTGGGTCCCCTGTGGCTTCCGATCAGAACGCTCCACAGTGGACACGATTTTTCCCTTCGTCACCTGCAGGAGAAATACAGAGAAGAGCAAAAGCCCCTTTACATCGCCTTCATCGACCTCACCAAGGCCTTGGATTTAGTCGGCAGGGAGGGACTGTTAAACATTCTCCTGAAAATAGGATCTCTACCAAAGCTGCATAACCTGATCAGATCATTCCACGATTATATGAAAACAACCATCCAGCAGAAGGGCAGCATGTGGAAACCCTCTGACGTCAAAAGCAGCTTCAAGCAAGGCTGTGTCCTTGCTCCCATTTTGTTCGGCATCTTCTTCTCCATGCTTCTGAAGCATGCTTTTGGGACTGCACTGGAAGGAGTGTACGAATTACGAACTTGATGTCTACCAGTTCACATACCACAGGTCCATCATCAACAACAATCTGTACCTCGATGCCGAGATCAACAAGCCCATTGGCATGGCTGCAGCAACCTCAAGCCAACTTAATGTTCCCGTCTGGGAGAACACAAAGCTGACAACTCTGGCCAAGATGGCAGTGACAACGCATGCGTCATCAGCACGCTACTGTATGGCAGCGAAACATGGACAACATATGCCAAACAAGAGCAAAAGCTGAAAACCTTTCATTTGCACTGCCTTCGCCACGTTCTCGGCATCAAGTGGAGTGACAAGAGACCAAACGCCCAGCTCCTAGCATGCGCTGGTCTCCCTACCCTCCACAGACTGTTAGAACAACGCAGGCTTTGCTGGCCTGGCTGTGTGCATCGGATGGAAGATAGTCGTGTCCCAAAGGATATCCTTTACGGTGAACTAGTTTCCAGCAAAAGATCAGAAGGACGATAGACGTGTCCCAAAGATATCCTTTACAGTGAACTAGTCTCCAGCAAAAGATCTCTTGTCCGCCCCCAGCTACGATACAAAGACGTCTGCAAGCGCGATATGAAAGCTCTGGACATAATACAGACAGCTGGGAAGACACAGCAGCCGACCGCAAGAGATAGCGGAGTGTGCTCCAGAAACCACTCAGGTCGGGGGAAAAGAGGATCCAGACCTTTTAGCTCAGGAAAAGAGAGTCAGGCGGAAAGCAAGCTCCTGTGAAGTCCGTGGCCAGCATCCATTCATGCATCCAATATTGCAGAGACTGCCTTTCCCGCATAGGCCTTACCAGCCACAGCCGACGCTGCTCCAAATGCGTCAACTCGACTAGCAACGACACTAGGGCGCATCATCCATAGTCCACGACGAATGACATAGGCCTACTACTACACACATCAATCAACGCACCACCCAACACCACTACCCTTGTACGTCCCTTGGATCTCATGTAGTACTAACAAGGCCTTTCTCAAGGAATGCCACGCATATGAGACCTCACTCGGTCCTGAAAACAAACGGTCATGTTATTATTATGTGCTTTCTGGCTATCATATAAGGACGGACGTTGCACAGTTGGCAAACGTCACATCACAAAATTGTCACAAACAACAGAAAATGCATTTTAATACCAAGTTAGTCTCTGTTGTAAGAATAGAAGCGTACGGGTGTTAAAACGTTTCTTGTGGCTAGGTTCAGTATGTCTGGATAATGGAGAAGTTCTGACAAATGAAGTCTTACATGTGTGTGTGTGTGTGTGTGTGTGTGTGTGTTACATTCTGGCTAGAAAAAAGGGTGGGTGTGGGCGGTATCAGTGGAGGTAGTGAGGGTGTATCATCGTGTGGGTGGGACGAGGACAAAAGGCAAGTTAGAGAGAGACCCAGTTGTTTGCCTAGCTGACATACGATCACGATAAAACACTTTGTTGGCCAGGCTGGTGGAGTGTGTAACTGAATTGTGAGACAGGGTGTGGCTAAATTATGCTCAACCTCTAACGGAATTGTTTTGTGTGCGAGGATCAATATACACTGGAGTTAAGATGTTCCATGTGGAGGGAGTTGGGTTTCTTTGGGATACTGGAGAAGTTCCAACAAGAGAAGTCGGTCAATATTTTTCAATGTGTGTGCTTTAGTGTTATTGGCTGTGTATGTTCTGCTTTGAAAGAAATAGTAATGATAGGAATCAAAGTATAGAGAATGGGGGGTGGTACGGTGTATTAAAGATCTCCCTCCCTCTCTCTCTCTCTCTCTCTCTCTCTCTCTCTCTCTCTCTCTCTCTCTCTCTCTCTCTCTCTCTCTCTCTCTCTCATCCCGAAGTCTGAACTGTACGATGCTACAGATTCGGTGGAGATTTTCCAATCGATAAATGAGACTGAAAGTTTGCGTAAATGTGTGTGTGTGTGTGTGTGTGTGTGTGTGTGTGTGTGTGTGTGTGTGTGTGTGTGTGTGTGTGTGTGTGTGTGTGTGTTGGTTGTGTGTGTGTGTGTGTGTGTGTGTGTGTGTGTGTGTGTGTGTGTGTGTGTGTGTGTTATTGTTGTTGTTGTTGTGTGTGTGTTTGTGCGAGCGAGCGAGCGCGCGCGCGCGAGAGAGAGAGAGATAGAGAGAGTTTCTTCTCCTACTTTTGATTTCTTATAAACCTTCCATTTAAAAGCACTGAATATTTAACAGACGCCAGGAAATAAAATACGCGATTTACGACACAGCCGGATCGATGACCATGGATGGCATTCTCTCTCTCTCTCTCTCTCTCTCTCTCTCTCTCTCTCTCTCTCTCTCTCTCTCTCTCTCTCTCTCTCTCTCTCTCTCTCTCTCTCTCTGTAAAATTAGATAGCTGTTAAAATTGATGAGTTAGAACGTGTGTGTGTGGTGTGTGTTGTGTGGTGTGTGTGTGTGTGTGTGTGTGTTGTGTGTTGTGTGTGTGTGTGTGTGTGTGTCTGTATATGAGTGTGTGTGTGTGTGCGCGCGTATGCGCGTGGTGTAATGCACAACACGCTGCCAACAACCTAAGAGAATCCTACACGGACAAAAGCAGAGAAACCATTACTAGAACCGGACGAAACCACACCGGCAAACACATTACACTCCGACTGCCGACTGCCGCCTTCCTGCCACCCTTACACAGCAACCTACACAGATCGATAGGAAGATCCAAGAGGGAGCCAACAAGAATGCATTGCTATGGGAGCACTAGGCTCTTTCTATCATCCCTGTTTGTTTTACAACACGTTTATGAATCGCCTCGTTTCGTGACTTAGTCTTTCCTCCCAGTGGCTCTGTTTTCCATCACAGACCAGGAACACAAGGACAGGCCATAGCCACTGCCCAAATTCCTGTATGCCTCCTCTTAGTGTTTCAAGAATATGTTTTGTTTGGTGTTTTCTCCCTTCTCCCTATTCTCCTAAACCGAAGGTTAAAAACATAACTTAACCAGTTAATCTCGTAAATCAAATATTCTGAAAGGGCTGTTTATCATATCAGTATATATATATAAGTAACACGATCAAAGGAGATTTTTTTTTGCTTGCAAAATACCTTTAAAGTAAATACAATTCATTGTTTACATTGTGTCCAGAAAGGTATTCTGATTTAACAGTAACTTCAGTCTGGTCAACATCAAACCACTGTCCCTTTTGTCCGGGTCTATGTTCTCATGGAGTAGAAATCGGGTGAAATATCCATTCTTGCAGGAATCAGTCGTGCTGGATTCAGAAAAACACAAAAACAGAATTAGAACATGTATTTTATATAACAAGACAAGACATGAGCAAGTTTTCAGCGCATTAGACAACAGGGCAGTTTAGATGTCTTTTCACTAGTTTTTGTGTTTCTTGTTTGTCTTACGTTTACACCTGACAAAGGCCAGTTGTGCCGAAAATTTGCCCCTGTCTTGCCTTGTTACATTAAATAAGCGTTCTGATTCTGTTTTCGTATTTTTCTGTTTCCTTTCTTTTTTGTTTTGTTTTCTTTTGTTTTATTTTGTTTTGTTTTGTTTTGACGTGGGCGGTCACATTTGTTTTGATGTCCAGCTTTACAGGTCTCAGATCACTTCAGGTGAAAAAAGTTTAAAGAAACACTTTTAATTTTGCTGATTCAAGCCTTCGTACAGTGTAATCACCACTCACTCAATAAAAATGTTTTTACTTTATCAGACCTTTTCAAAGCTGAGAGCTTTGAGTTTAACCTAAAACCGAGTAACATTTTCTATTCTTGTAAATCAAAAACACTCGCATCTTATTATAATATTGTCCACCACAGTCTAGTAAACATTAAAATAAACTTTTGATAACAAAGTTAAAAAATATATCCATTACGTAATACATCTTCTTTGGTTTGCGTTGTTTGCTTGCGAAAAAAATCAACAAAAAAACAACACGAGAATCTTTTCAGAACAGCGTCAACAGCAGGACGAGACTAAACATGAGCTGTGTTCTTCCCAGTTATAGCTATTGTTATTTTTGCTTAAAGCCCAGCCGACTGCGTGGAGCCATATCAGGGCTATAACCATTTCAAAACATATGCTGCAGTTCAGAATGCTGTAGGATAACAGGCAGCGACCTTACCAAGCTATTAACAATCCTCACAGACAGCCTCTACAGAGAATCACAAAAATCGTCTGTCCCAACACCAACATCGACCACTAACTATTCATCCTATATAATCAGGAGAGTATGGATACCTTCATCCGGAAAAGACGATGGTGATGGATTTGGGCACGTCATCATCCGAAGAGAGCATGATAACATCACCCAGACTGCCTTTCACTGGACACCAGAAGGAAGACACGAGAGAGGAAGACCCACGAACCGCATAGTACCGTACAATGGAAAAAGAACCCAGGACTGAAACAATCTGCTTGTATCATACAGATGTCGGCCAACAACAAGAGTGGCGGATTTTAACTGTTGCCTTACATGCCAATGGTATCATGTGCAGTAGCAGTAAGAACACAACGTAGGAGACATTTTCTTCTGTTGATTTTGTTGCAAGGGAAAGGGGGGGGGGGGGGGGAGTACAAATTTCTCCCGATTATCACTATCAAAACAGACCCCATTCTTCTGCCCCAAAACAGTAGAATGGAGCAGCCTAACCCCGGTTTCTCTCTCTCTCTCTCTCTCTCTCTCTCTCTCTCTCTCTCTCTCTCTCTCTCTCTCTCTCTCTCTTACACACAAACAAAATACTGTGTGCATCATCATCATCATCATCAGGTGCCCTGCCGCATGGCATTGGCGACCATGGATTTCCATCCATCTCTATCTCTCGTTGCCCCTAGCATCTCCCCCACCCTCCTCGTCCCCAGCCACTCTGCAAGTCCGTCCAGCATTCTCTCCCTGGGTCTACCTGGTTCTCTCTTTCACTCCAGCTTTCCCGCCATGACCAGGTGCTCCAAATCCCCCTTCCTCATAAAATGGCCTATAAATGTTGCCTGTCTTTTCCTAATCTTCCTTATGAGTGATCTACTTGTGTCTGCCTCCATCAAGACTGTCTTGTTTGTTTTCTTTGCTGTCCATGGAACTCTCAATATTCTTCTTAGAAACCACATCTCGGCTGCCTCAATCTTGTTCTGGCTTTGCTTGCTGACTGTCCACGCCTCACATCCGTACAACAGTATTGGTTCTATATAACATTCAAGGACTCTCTTTCTGATGTTAATTGATAGGCATTCGTTGGTAAGAATGCTTGTCATTTTCTTGAATGCTGTTTTGGCTTGGCCGATTCTGCGGGCTATTTCTGATGTGTATCTGCCGTCTGATGAAATGACCGTTCCCAGGTATTTGAACTTATTAACCTGTGTCCAGGTTGTGCCATTTGCTGTTATTTTGCATGAGGGGATTTCATGTTTTTTAACTGATCACCACGACTTCAGTCTTCCTGCTGTTTAGTTCCCTTACCTTTGCTTTCTATTTCTAGTATATTCACAAGGTTTTGTAGGTCTCTTTCATTTTTTGCAATTAGCACGGTGTCATCTGCGTACTGAATGTTGTTTATCATTTTCCCTCCAACCTTTAATCCAGGGTCTTCTTCTAGGTTTCTCATGATGTTCTTGCTGTATAGTGAAAACAGATCTGGTGACAAAACACAACCCTGTCTGACTCCTCTTTTGATGTTTTGGAAAGAGCTTATATTGTTTTCTGTTCTCATTGCAGCTGTTTGTTCCCAGTACATATTCCTGATTATTCGTAGATCTTTTCCATCAACATTGAGTCCCTCCAATTGGTTGATCAATTCTTCATGCCGTACCCGATCGAAAGCCTTGGTATAGTCAACAAAGCATAAATACAAATCCTTATTCATCTCAATTGACCTCTCTATGATAGTTCTTAGGATGTATATGGCATTAATAGTTCCTTTCCCTTCCACAAATCCACACTGTTCTTCTGCTATTTCTCTTTTGATTCTATTCCTTGTCCTCATCATGATTATTCTTAACAGGATTTTTGTTACATGACTCATCAAACTGATTGTGCGATGGAGTTCGCATTCTATAGTCCCTGTCTTCTTTGGAAGTGCAATGAAAATTGATTTTGACATATCTTTGGGGATTTTTCCAGTGTCATAAATTTCATTTAGGAGGACTGTTATTTTTTCTATGCCAAATTCTTCCAGGGCTTCAATCATCTCTGTAGTAATGTTGTCTGGTCCTGGGGCTTTTCCTGGTTTAATCTTTTTCAGTGCTGCTCTAACATCATCTTTCATTATGGGTGGTCCTTCAAAGTTCTTTCTTATAATGTGTTCTAGGTTTCTGTCATCCTCTGTGTGTGCAGACAGCATAAACACCCTGCTTCTTATCAGAAGTGAGAAGGGCGTGAAAAAAAAAGTATCCTCGAGTCTTACAGATTGAAAGCCTCTTGATTTCCTTCGAACTCTACGGCATCCCATTTAGGATAAATACCATCGACTGAAAATCACGTGGGCACAGTCATACACTAGCTGCTAATCGACAGGGAGTGAGAGAAACGATCCCACAAATTTGAACATCTATAACTGTCTTGTAATCAGACAATTTTATGTCTGCAACTGTCTTGTAATCAGACTATCTAATGTCAGTAGCTGTCTTGTAATCAGACTATCTAATGTCAGTAACTGTCTTGTAATCAGACTATCTAATGTCAGTAACTGTCTTGTAATCAGACTATCTAATGTCAGTAACTGTCTTGTAATCAGACTATTTAATGTCTGTAACTGTCTTGTAATCAGACTATTTGATGTCTGTAACTATCTTGTAATCAGACAATTTTATTTCTGCAACTGTCTTGTAATCAGACTATCTAATGTCAGTAACTGTCTTGTAATCAGACTATTTAATGTCTGTATCTTGCAATCAGACTATTCAATGTCAGTAACTGTCTTGTAATCAGACTATTTGATGTCTGTAACTGTCTTGTAATCAGACTATTTGGGAATTTGATGTCTAACTGTCTTGAAATCTTGTCTGTAGCTGTCTTGTAATCAGGCTATTTGATGTCTGTAACTGTCTTGTAATCAGACTGTTTAATGTCTGTAGCTGTCCTGTAACCAGACAATTTTATGTCTGCAACTGTCTTGTAATCAGACTATTTGATGTCTGTAACTGTCTTGTAATCAGACTATTTAATGTCTGTAGCTGTCCTGTAATCAGACTATTTGATGTCTGTAACTGTCTTGTAATCAGACTATTTGATGTCTGTAACTGTCTTGTAATCAGACTATCTAATGTCAGTAACTGTCTTGTAATCAGACTATTTAATGTCTGTAACTGTCTTGTAATCAGATTATTTGATGTCTGTAACTGTCTTGTAATCAGACAATTTAATGTCTGTAGCTGTCCTGTAATCAGACCATTTAATGTCTGTAGCTGTCCTGTAATCAGACTGATGTCTGTGACTATCTTGTAATCAGACTATTATACTGTCTTTTAAACAAAACAATTATGAAATTATCAGGGGGGGGGGGGGGTTAATCCATGTTAGGCGACACGCAGTCCATGTTTCTTTCTTTCTTTCTTTCTTTTCCTTTGGATGAATACGGAGTGTCGACTGTCACAAGATTTAACAATTCAGGAAATTACTAAAACTGATTGTACAGAATCTGCTATACTGTTTTATTGTAATGTATTAAGTCTCGTCACAGTAGATGCTATGTACGACACGCAGGTTCCTCTCTCCATGACGGTAGATAAGCAAGCAAAAAGAGGGGCTCTGGAAAAGTAACCAGAAACGGCATCAGCTACAGCCAGATGTGACTTGACCATGTAGGCGGCGAACAAAAGAAGAAAAGAAGAACAAACTGAACATAACTGATATAGAAATTGACAAAAATCCACAGATCTGACGGTCTACAAAGAGAAAAAAACTCTAAAACACAGTTCATAACATTTGTTATCTTTTGTCTGAAAACCTCATGTTCACTTTTGAAGAAACCGATATTGTGTGCCTGAATATAAATCAGATCTCTCTGTTGAATTCCAAAACCAAAATTTCGAGAAAACATAAAGCAGAATACATTTTTGGAAGTTCATCTCTTCTTTATTGAAAGAAAAACAGTGTGTACAAGAAATAAATAAACTAATACGTGACATTACATTCGAATACTCCAGTAAACATTGTAATGAAGTGACATCAAATATCACAGCTTACGCAATAATGAGGTAAAAAAGCAACAGAGAACGAAAATGGGTTGATTGGGGAAATTGAGCGACTGGAGGAAAATGAAAGAAAGACTGCCGAAGATGTCAAATTACTGATAGAAAAAAAGACCAAAACTAGTTAAGAGAAAGAGAAAAAAATTACATGTAGTTATCTTCAGATCGGGAGCAAAATGAGCTGTCGAAGGAGAAATAACAAAAAATCTGTAATTTAGAAGACATTTTATAAATAAAAGTATGATCAAACTGACTGATCAAAATGGAAGTCTAAACCAATGAATTTTAACGATTGAATTAAAAAAAAAAACAAAACGTCGATCAACACATTGTATAAAAACCTGCACACAGAGAACCAGCTCTCCCTGGGAAAAGCAAGTTACTACAGTACAAAACCATTCAAGCAGTTCATGCATTCTACTCTTCTTTATCTTTCTTTTCTTTTCATTCATTCATCTAATCTATTGAGAGGATTTGTTACATAATTTTGCCTGAGACTCATTCTTGGTTGATGTTCATTACCTTATGTGGTCTGATTGCATACTCATCACAGCACTTTGGGTTGTCCTCACTTGAAATACTACGCATCCAAGACCATCAGCAAACAACTAGTGAAAGGGGGAAGCCAGGGGGAGAGAGAGGAGAGAAAAGTATCGGCAGGAATCGAACACATGACATCTTGCGTTCTGGGTGGGCACTCTAACTACAACACCACTGGGGAAATAAATGTAGACGAATACTATTAGCAAAACGTAAACGAAATAGTATAAGAAAAGTATTATTCAAAGTAGAGGTGTTTCGATTAGTCATGATCTGCACTTCAGTATGAAATTCTTGTTATGTATTAACAAACGAAACTCACTCCCTACTATGCGATTTGGAATTTAACAATCCTCTGTGTACTGGGCGTTTGTATAATTTTTTTAAAAACTCATTAAAAAATAACGGCTATACACATATTCTTTTAATTTTGACACCTGATTATCATCATATTGAACAAGCATTTTCCAAAGTTTCAAAGCTGTAACCTTTATAGTACTCTTTTTGTTGCCAGTTGTAAAACAAGGTATGGTTTTCATGGTAATGAAAATGAGGGTGATCACAAGAGCATATAAGGGAAGTTCTCACTGTTCTTGAAAAGAGGACTGTTTTTCACATAAATCACATTGGAAATACCAGTAGAGAGTAAACAATAACTAACTGAGAGTTTCTACTTCCTAAAAATAAACTAAAATCAATAACATACTACTGATAACTTGTTGATTTGTCATTTAACATTCTCTCGTACACAGGCGGTTTGTACAGGTGTTTAAAAAAATCATAAAAAAATAATGTGGAAACACACACTCTTGAAATTTTCACACATGATTATTGTTTGATTGAATAAGCATGTTACAGAGTTTCAAAGTTGTAACTTTTATAGTTCTCTTTTTGTAGGTGGTGATGAGAGAAAATATGTTTTTGTGACAACAAAATTGATGGTGGCTGCAATTGGATAGTGGTAAAGTTCACACTGCTCCTGAAAAGTGGACAGTTTTCCACATAAATCACATTGAAAATCCCAGTAGAGAGTGAACAATGGCTACCTGAGATTTCTACTTTATACAATTCAGCTAAAGTCAGCAAAATGCTGCTGACTACTTGGCGATTTGTAGTTGGCTTCAGCATACCAAGTGCTTGAATGGAATTGGGAAATTCATGAAAAATATTAACAAAGCACACATTCTTGAAACAGCAACATATGATTACTGTTTGACTAAATAAGCACAGCACAAGGTTTCAAAACTATAACCTCAACACACACACACACCCAGACACACACACCCAGACACACAGACACCCACATCCATACACACAATATACAAACACATTCATACATACAACACACAAACACACACACACACACACACACACACACACACGCATGCACACACGCACACACACAACACATACACAGAGTGCACACACACAGTACAAACATTCACACACAGTACAAACATCCACATGCACATGCAAATGTATACACCCCCCCCCCACACACACACTTATCCACATCACACACACACACACACACATACACCACATACACACACACTCACATACCCACCCACACACACCACACACACACACACACACACACACACACACACACACACACACACACACACACACACACACACATACATTTCATTCTCTGCTGTTCCATTTTCAAACTATTTTGCTAGTTCCCCTTATGCCTGAAGGCTTTGATCATTGAATCTCTTTGTTTCATCAACCATGTGCTTCATAATCAGGTCACTGAATATTTGGTCAAAAAATGAATGGGGGCATGGTCTGTAATGCCATACAAGTTTAGCCTATGTGTTTTGCTGTCTGTGTATGGAGGAATAACTGAAAGGAAAACACACACACACATAAAATCTTCAAGCAGACATTCATCACGAAACAACAAAACCAACCTCTGTCAGATCAGCTAGTGGGCTATTTGCATAAGTACCGCGCTACGAAGGCCACAGGTACACACACTGTCTGTGTCACTCACCACACCCACCCCTCTCTTCCTTTCACCTTCTCTGTCGGACACATTTTCATCAATTCCATCACTTCTGGTGGGCTAAAACCACTTTCTTCATACTGTTCTGCATCTTCAGAGTCAGACCCCTTGGTAAGAATGACTTTTTTGCCTGACATAAAGTGCAAACACGTCTTGTTCGACCGCTGTGAGCACAACTCGTTTGCAGCTGAGACGCCATTGCTCTCACGTGGTAAACAGGAAAGAGGTCAGCACAAAGATAGCTCTGTGGCTGACCGGTCATAGGTCACTCGCAACGTGCAGTGGTCAAATGTTACTCTGTGGTAACGAGGCTTTATAGCATGACCCACTTCAATTTCCACTACACAGCACTATGTCACCAGTGGAAATGTTTGAAGGTGAGATCCGCATATAAGGACCTTAGTAAGGAAGCACTTCGCCGGGCCTGTCCGCATATCAGGCTGTTAGTAGGGAGTGAGTTTAAATTAATTAAACAATTAAATTTAACTAAATTTGGATATAACTCATTTTTACACCAATATTGAAGAATGCCAAATGTTCAATCTGATGAGAATTGCCAATTTCTCAAGTAACAAATGTTATCCATAGGTGTGAAAAATGACATATGATGATATCCTATATGATTAATAGTATGGTTTGACTTTCGTGCTACATGTTTGTTGACTACAATCTCAACAACAAAGAAATAATGATATAAAGGACACTCCTGTATAGTCTGACCATTGTGCTTAAGTGTTTGTTGTCTGCAATCTATGGTAAACAAGCCAAATGATACTTCGCTGACGCACTTCTTGTGCATTGATACATTTATGCATGCCTCACATTTCCTTGCTGAAAGCTATGTTTACACTGATGGGCTTCTTTGAAGTCGAGATGGAGGATTCATACAGAATTGTATATTTTCCAGCAAGATGGCTATTCTCCTCTATGCATATCGGTTACATAGTTTTTCCCTTAAACATATATCTAAAGAGCATACAACCAAGGGATTCTACAAGAGGTTTAAGTTAGGATAATCTTTCCTGTGTGTTTGGCCTTCTGGTTGAGTTTCAAGTGTGCACACACAAACACACACGCGCACACAAATGGGGAGAGAGAGAGGGAGGGAGGGAGGGAGAGAAAGAGAGAGAGAGAGAGAGAATGAGAGAAGATCCTATACATCCAAACTTCAGTTACGAATCATCAAACACATAAAACATATCAGGTTTATTCTAACCTGTTTTCTTATTTTCCCCCCAGGACATGTGTGATTTTCACACTACACTGTTTAAAACCCAGACATTATCACCCGATATGTTGGAGCAACAGATCAAAAATTGGCTGAAAGAAACGAGGCAGTCTGATCAATGATGCTCTCCGTTTTCTACTTCATTACGCTTGTGGCCACACATTCCTGTACTTACATACTATCTCTATTCACGAGATTCGCAGTTGTCCCCTAAGCCCATGATGATGTCTTTTAATTAGAGTCTACTTGCACTGGTGGGGTAGATTTAGCCCGTGTAAATTTAGTCATGTGTTCTTGTTGTTTCTATTCTACATCAACAGACATCAAAGGGAAACTTTCACAGCTGTCCTCTAAGCCTATGGTGACGTATTTTCGTTAGAATCAACTTGTGCTTTTCCATTCTTGCAAATTCAGTAACTGGTTTCTGTGGTTTACATTTATCAACAACATCTTAAAGTGCACCTGAGAACGCACATGAGCGTGCCCACATATACGCACGCGAGCATGCGCAACATACATGCACATACACTCAAACACACACTGAAAACACACACACACTGAACACACACACACACACACACACACACACACTCGTGCCTCTCTCCCTGTCTTTCAACTTTTTTCAAGCACTTATTAGAACGCACACCGACGCACAGATGCACGCACTAAAATGCAGAAAAGAGAAAGGCGAGACAGGGAGAGAGAGAAAAACAACAACAGAAATAAGGAAAGAGAGACAGACAGATATAAACAAGAAGATACATACAAAATGGTAAGAGTGGGGGGGGGGGGGGGTACAGACTGAATGTCAATGACATTTTATTTTCCCATGGTGAGTGATCTGATCTTAAAGACCTTGTTTTTAAAGGGAGGGAGGGAGAGAAAAGGACAAAGGGTGGACAGAGAAAGGAAAAAGACAATGAAAATAGCAATATTATATTATATTGTCCAACTTTAGAACTGATTAGCTACAATCCACACAGAAACATCAGGCTTCAGATGGTTTGTTCATACAGGTCCAGAAGGGTGAGGTACATAAAAACGACATCGCAGTATCATATACAGGTTAATAACAATAATGACACTTCTCATTTCAAATGCTTTGTGCAACCAAACGAAATATTTCCTTACAGTACATTCGATTGTTGATAGCATGAACAAAAAACAAACAAACAAACAAAAATGTTTTAAAGCATAATCCTTAGCAAGAAAGACAGAGACAGCAAGACAGACAGAGAGACAGACCAATGAAGTCAGAAACAGTTGTTCTCAGTCGATTTCAACAACTCGTTTTTATTTATGCCACCAGCAACAGAAACATAGAAAAAGCCACCAAATCTGTGTGCGTCCTCCCAACCATTTCTTACTTAAAAATCGTTTGTTTGTTGTTGGTTGTTTTTTTTTAGCAAACTGGATCATCACCTCTGACGTAGTTAGGTCACCATGTGATGTAATATGCAGACGTCCACATTAGAGGGCAGGCCGTGCATTCAAATTTAACTGGTGACAAGGGCGAAGGGATGTGAGAAGAGGGGTAACTCGAGTTAGTCTTTAAGTTTTCCCTTCTTAGCCATCAACAAGTAAGACCAAGGAAGACGCTAAAGTGATAGAGAAGGGAGGCAGCAAGATGGGAATGGGGAAAGGGAGAAAGGGAGAAAGGGAAAGTTTCTATTAACCTTTTCGCGACGCACCGGTTGCCGGGAGACGGTGCAAAAGAAGTTCCCTCCCGACGCACCGTACCCCCAGTGCCGGTAAGGCGTCTGTTCCCCACAGACGCACCGACCGTACAGTGCCGGTCAAGTTTTGAAAAATTCTGGCAGCTTTCACTGTAAAGAATATCCAAAACAACTGCCAGTACTGTTTAGCAGAAGGTTTCAGCAAAGGGACAGAGTCTGTTTAGTTGGTGTAGCTTTACAGTTGATGGTTTGACTGATAACGGAATAAAGTAACTCCCCTGACCAGGAAATTCCAATGCCATGTTAGGTCTGCACTATCTTCCTTCATAAACTGTTTGCTGGCTTCCGGGCGTGGGAATTCAGGAGTTATTATAAACTTTACCATCTAAGTTGACTGCTCTCTCTCTCTCTCTCTCTCTCTCTCTCTCTCTCTCTCTCTCTCTCTCTCTCTCTCTCTCTCTCTCTCTTCTCTCTCTCTTCTCTTCTCTCTCTCTATCTCTCTCTCTGAATCTCACACTCACTCTCTCTTTCTTGCTCGCTCTGTGTGTGTGTGTGTTTGAGAGAGAGAGAGAGAGAAAGAGAGAGAGAGAAGAGAAAGAGAGAGAGAGAGAGAGAGGTTTCAAAGGTTCCTTTAGGCTTCAATACAGCACAGTACAGTTACTACTGGGACGTGAGCTTGCGTCTGGGTTATACTCTGTGACCTATGTTGTTCTTGTCGTAGCGGTGCGTATAAACGTTGGAAGTTCTTATTTGAAAATAGTATGCTAGCAAAGATCACGTTTTGAGCTTTCTGGTAATATCAAATACTTCGCCATCAATCATACTTTAGTAGCTGTAAAATAAAATAGAAAAGTAGTAAAAACGGGGCGTCAGCAGGGAAGAAAACAAACGCCGACGGCCCGGCGGCTGGGAACTCGCCGGGGTGCGCACTGGCCGTCTTGAAAGAATTAAAACTATAAACCATGGCCCGAATCTCCTTAGTTTACTTCAAAACCCTATTTTCACCAGGTACAGGCTATTGAAAGGGGGTAGGAGAGCCAAAGGAAGCCATAAGTTCATAAGTGTGGATTACAGTGCACTTGTGGTATGGTAAAGTCTACGTTTTGTGCTGTTTGTTTTGGCCTGTACAATGGCTTTCAGTTCTCCCAAAACAGTCCATCCTACAGCTGGGCTGGGAGCATCAGTCAAAACAGTGTCTACAAGAGTTAAAAGTGTCTCCTCGTCACTTTCCGCCATCTTGCAAAATACTTTCACTGAAATGACAAACAGATCATCAGTTCTGACGTGGTTTGTCAGTCTGTGACATGCACACAGCATTGGAATCTGAGGCCCATATTGGGGGGTGGGGGTGGGAACAAACATCGGCAGTAGCCCATTAGATAATTTATGTAAGCAGGTCAGATAATACGTAAGTTTAATTGGTGATGGGTTGGCGAGGGTGGAAGGGATTGTGTGTTTTAAATCAGCATGCGTCAACCTCCTGTGCCAATCAACAAGGGAGATAAGGGGAAATGATATGATCACTGTCTTTCAGAGAAGAGAAAATCAAAGCAGGAGAAACAGAGCTAACACATCTAAACTCAAGTTATGATTCACACATCCATAAACGACAGTTTTGTTCTAATCTGCATTTTGTTCTCTTCCGTCCAGAACGAGAAATGATTTCACCCTAGCCAATATAAACCAAGACATTATGTTACACAGGAAGTCTCAGATTATATATCATATCAATATATGGTGGATTCGACTGATCGAAAAGAGGCCGAAAGAAACGACACAGTCTGATCAATGATGGCTTGAACTTTCTACTTATTTTTTTGTTGTTGTAGTTACACACATAGATATCTCTGTTCACGAGATTCACAGTCGTCCACTACGTCCTTGACGATGTCTTTTCATTAGAGTCTACTTGGGTGGAGGAGGCTGGATTTAGCTCCCCCTGAATTCGGTCATTTGCTCTTGCTTATATATTTGTCAGTGCATAGCAAGAAACTTGAAGCAAGAATGTGTGAATCCCTGCATACGTCTATGCATCCCCCCCCCCACACACACACACACACACAACACACACCTATTAAAACCGTCATCTCTTTCTCTCTTTAACTCTCTGAATTTCACTTACCTATAAGTACTACTGTGGAGGAACATGGACGCGCACACACACGCAGTAATAAGACACAGAAACAGGAGTCACAGGAGCGAGAGACACACACAAATATCGAGAGAAGAAAAGAAACGGAGATGGAGAAAGATGTTTTATTCGACAAAGGTAAAACATTTCATTTGAATGTAATTTTTTTCAATCTTACCCTTCTCATAATTATATAAAAGCTACACACACACACACACACACACACACACACACACACACACACACACACACACACACACACACACACAGTGAGAGAGAGAGAGAGAGAGAGAGAGAGAGACAGACAGACAGACAGACAGACAGACAGGTAGGCAGACAGACAGACAGACAGAGAATACGAATACCAAATGTTTTCATCAGTATCAAGGCCCCTTACCGAAAGCAGTGACATATTCAAAAATTAAGAATAGTAGCCTACTTTTAACTTTAACACCCAACACACAGGCCATTTCTCGCCAGTACAGGCTACTGAAAACATCACTGGAGGAGAGGGATGGTAACTATCAAAACTGTGTCCCTTCCCCATCTTCCACCTCATTTAAATCCTCTTATAACCTCATAAACTGATCGTCACCCTCTGACGTCGTTTATATGTATGTCATTCAGTTCTGACATTGCTGTAGCCCACTGACTAGTCACGGCACACAGGTCAGACAGGCACGTTTAGGGGGTGACGGACAGGAAGGGGTATGGTGTGAGGTGTACTGACTTTAGCACGCATCTTCCTTCCTTACCCAATCAATAAGGGAGATGACAGGAAGTGATGAAGTGCAAACCTTTATGTAAGGAGGAGGAAAAGATGGTCATGCCATACTACATCCCTTCATATACAAAAAATATTACAGAAAATCCACATTTAGTACTTATCAAGGTCATTGTAAGATGGTCATGCCATACTACATCCCTTCATATACAAAAAATATTACAGAAAATCCACATTTAGTACTTATCAAGGTCATTGTAACACTGAAGCAGCATCAGATGAAATAAAATCTGACATGAAACGACGACAGTGGCAACTTTCATAACAATACAAACAAAATGTAAACACTTCAAAAGTTTCTGAGCACCCACTTTCCGCGTAAATTGCTAATAGCAAGCGCTTTTTGGGTGCATGTTATCTTGACTTTGGTGTAAATTGCTGATAGCAGGCTTTTTTGGGGTCCATGATATCTTATGTTGTCTTGACTTCTGCGCAGTGACTTCTAAACGTCTGTGAATGCGATAAAAAATGTAGACTAGGTAACATAGGCTAGGTAGGCCTCAGGAACTGGCCAGCTCATGGCTTTGTGTGCAGGCTTAAGACTCGTGCCATGATCACCATACACATAGCCCTTGTGACGTTAGTGCATATGGAATTCATTCCGAAGCGGAGACGTCATCTTGAGAAACTGAAACTGTGTATGTAACTTGTCGATAGTCTTCACTCCTGACCCAAATTCGATAATGTTCCATCAAGAAACATCTGAGAAGATCTTGCTAAGACATTTCTGTCACAAACACATACCTCTCTCCCGTCAAATATGAAACAATTTCCCTTTAACGCATAAGAAAAGAAAAGGGGGAGGGGGGTTGAAAAAGAAAGAAAAGGTGGATAGAGACAACAGAATCAGAAAGGCAGATGAGATTTAGGAAAGAAGGAAAACACAGAGACAGAGAGAGAGACAGAGAGAGACACAGAGAGAGAGAGAGAAAGAGAGAGAGAGTATGACATGTTATAGTAAATACAAGAATAATACATCCTTAAAATCAATAGGAACAGAAAAAACATTTTTAGAGCATACTGGACACTTTTTCCCTGGGAGGACAGGCGCAATACACGGTTGGAGTGGGAGGTGAGAGGAGTGAACGATACCGATAATGTAAAAAAGTGTTCATGATTATGACTTGTACGACGGTGACAAATGACAGTTTGTCGTCACAAGAGCAGACATTCGAGACATCATATTCCCTTGTGATCCCAATGCTTCCATCTCCATGTGTGGGCGTCTTTATACATATCCATATCGTGCTGTGGTCTCTATACGTTCTGTATGTCGTGTCTGTGCCTTAAATATGCCATCAAGGATTTACCCGGTCATTGGCGATAACTTTCCGTTGTTGACCGAATTACTAAGTATGATATTTGATAAGAATCTTTTATCGGGTAGAAAAAGAGAGAAAAACATGGAATGAGGCAGGGGCGGGAGTTACAGGAGTAACTGCAAAGTATGTTAAGAATAGATACTCATGGGTGTATTCTTTTCTCATCCACTCCCACTCTAAGCCCCCACCATTTTTCTGTTTGTTTGTTTGTTTGTTGTTTCGGCAGAAGGAGGGGGAATAACGAACAGTAGCTAAAACTGTTAATGTGTTCGTGAGTACTCACGTGCTGTACAGAGGCAGTACAAGACGAAGTGGGACTATTCTAAATCGTTAAGCAGCGTGCGAGAAAGAAAGCCATGAGTACTATCAATGAGCGGGGGTTATCATCATCGTCGTCATCATCATCATCATCATCATCATCACAGTTGTTGAAACAGTTACATATGCTATGCTGCTGTTACTATTAGCATTGGCAGTAGTTGCGGGCTAAATCATTTATGTAGGAAGGTCAGACACTCACGTATATCAACTGACATAAGAAAGGGATGTGGACGGAAGGAAGGTCTCAGATTAGTGTCTGTCTTTTTCTCTTCCCCAATAAAGAAAAGGAGATGGGGACAGATGATTAGTGACAATCCAGAAAACTGAAGACAGGAGAAGAGGAAAGACAGACAGACAGGCAGGCAGGCAGACAGACAGACAGACAAACAGACATACAGAAGTTGCGATATAGTGTGGATGAAAACAAGAGAATATGAATAACTGATGAAGGCGAAGAGAGGGAAGGAAAGATATGGCGAAAGCAGAGAGAGACGGGGAAAGAAAGTGTTATAATATCATACGATACGGAGCAACAATTCCGCAGTAGCTTCTTGCTCTCAAGATTAAATAATTATAATCATATTCAACTTGTTTACAGAAAGAGGAAGCGACAGAGACAAGAGAAATGGACACACATACGAATAAAGACAGAACGAGATGAAGAGATAAGGGAGGCAAGAGACATCGATAAGGTAATAATGGCAATGATGATGCCTTCAACAACAGTGACAAATATCAACTTGCCGCCCCAGGTGCAGGCTTTCATACAAACTGATATTTCACCCGTGATCCCAACGATTCCAAACATCTTTGCGGGTGGGTGTTTCCATGCATATGTATGTTGTGGTTATGGCCTAAATGTGTCGCCAAGGACTTATCCACTCTTTACCGATACATATTCATTATCATCTAGGCCAATGCCCTAGATACAAGGAGATTATTTACGGAAAGAATAAATGAAATGCCTCTCACGAATTTTTTTAAAGGATCTCATGAACACAGTCTGTTAAGCACTGTCATTTTTTTCTATCTGTGGAACACACACAGTCTGCTTGGGTATCTCCGCCAGGTGGACAAAAGATGGAGATTTTCCCGATCTCCCAGATCGCCATATGTGCTGACCTTCCAGCGCCTAGCCTCCATCCGTGTGAACATGTATGCAGAATATCAAACATACACGCTGAAGATCAGGTAAATGATGTCAGCGTCCGGTGGCTTACCGGAAACCTGAAAACATCCAGCATGCATGGCCACCAAAGATGCAGATTAGGCATCAACACAGTGGAGTGTCGTCACCTCGCCTGAGTTCTCTGTGTTCCACTAAAAAGTCTGATTATGTGTAATCGCCAGTGAGTCCAAATGAGTGTGGAGAATAGCGCTGTACAAGAATGATTTATACTAATTCATTGTTGAGTACTGTGGGAAGGCCAAAAGACTATTGTCAAACGTGCTGGGATTATTGTCGCTCTTCTTGTTGTTGTTGTTGTTATTCTTGGTGGTGTTACTACTGATGTTAAGCACAATTATTATTACTACAACTCAGGTGAAATTGAAGTTCTCCCCACAAACTGGGTGGTCGTAAGGGAATATACACAGCAATCTTTGTGGCAAACTTGATGCCGTGGTTTCGTCATAACCACTTGATCAGCTTTCCAGACGCACAGCTGGTCCTGGAGATGCGCAGCGCCACCTTAGTATCAAGCGATCCATTGCTGCTCATTGTACTGATCAGGTAGCAGAATTTGTCTACAGCCTTTATCTCGTGGCAGGTAATGACAACTAGATGCGGTGAAGCACCTGAAACCCTACACGGTGGTGACTGAAACACAGCCTCTGTATTGCTGAGGCCAACTGAATGGAGGAACACGTCACCAGTGCCTCTTTCACCATGAAAGCCACAGTGAAACTATGGAATGATGGGTTCGGCCACACAGGTAGCAATTTGTTACGGATGATTCTGCCAAGGACCTTCCCGAAATACTGCTTACTGGTAGTACAAGGTAAAGTCACTGAATGCTACTGCTGTTAATACTAGGCAACTACACTGAGTACTACGACTGGCAAAACGAGGCAAGTACAATGAAAAGTATAAGAAAAGAAAAGAAACTTATATACATACATATGAAGTACTACTACTAGTTGTCCTAGATAAACACACAGAATACTACAGGTATCGGTGCAAAGCAAATGCACTGAATATTACTACAAGAAGTACTAGACAACTACAATGAATATTATTTAGTATTATTACTACTACTAAGAGGACAGCGATGACTAACTACTATGCTTCGTTTCTTTTCTGATACATTTCAACAAAGAGAACGGAAAGTTACTGCTTTAACGGGTTAACAGCCTTGTTATCTCTCCATCTGGCAAGCTGCAAAACTACCCAGCACAACAAACTTCATGTGCACAGTGCATCCACTCCACACTCCACACTTCCTCCCCTGTCCCCCCTGCCTTCTATGCCGCTACTTCCTTAAATAATTTCTTAAAACGGTCGTCTTGCATATGTCAATCATCAGGAACCTGACCTACTGCCAGCCTTACAACTCAGTCCGTTTCTGTCCTTCAAGTTTTCACATTTTGTTTTGATACACCCCTATCGTTTTATTATCCGGTTTTTATGTATGTATGTATGTATGTATGTATTGTATGTATGTATGTATGTATGTATGCATGCATGTACGTATGTACGTACGTACGTATGTATGTATGTATGTATGTATGTATGAATATATGTATTTATGCATGTGCAAATAATATTATATGGATGTAAAAACATACATATATTTAATGTGTGTTCGTGCTGTATGTGCCTATACTTATTTACAAACGTACATATCTCTGAATGTAAACATGTGTCATGGACCTGGTAGGTATAAGAAACAGAAGTCTCCAACGAGGAAAGCAAAGTCATGGTTTAATGGCACAACCCACAGCAGCGCAGACGCCTACGTGAACTGTGAAGTACACTGGCGCAGAAGTATATAACAGGATGGCAACAGAAAAAATACACATCCAGACTGCAGCAGCAATGGCCAAAACTAAACATGCCTTAAAGAAGCGCCAAACAACTACTTTTTCTTATCTAATTTCATGAAGAGTCACTGAAATGCCGCACCAAAGACCTGTTCACTTGATTCCTCCAGCTCTGTCGGTTGAGTGCCAAAGCTTGGGTCTCAGCATATGGTTTCTCTGTTCAATCCGGATTGTTTTCAATCCATCGATGTTTTTATCTTCCCCTTCGTCGCCCTCCCTGAACACTTCCCTAGAGAACTGATTTAGCAAGGCCATTCGATCTTGTCACACAGCTATACCTACGTAGTTTTCTTTTCTTATTAAATGATGGCCCATCTTCAAATGGTCGAAAGTGCTGGTCGACGGTATGGCTTAATTGTATCTGATGTTTAGTATCTTTTCATAACACATTTTCATGTCTTTGGTTCGTCTGTCCAAATCCGCTGTGAGGGCCCTGGTCACACATGCATACAGGAAAACGGACTATACCAGTGCACATAAAAGCCTAAGCTTGCGTTTTATAAGGCATTCTTGTCCTTCCATACAGGTTTCAACCTGGATAGTGCTGACGTTGTCTTCGCTGCCATTGAGAGGATTTCTGGCTCTTAAAATTCTTTTCTGTCATGCGGTGTGTCTTGGGCAAGTCAAACCTGGTGGAGCCCATCCCCCCCAGGCCGGATTTTTGTTTGTTTCGGTCCACTCCCAACGTGCGATAAGTATTATTGGATTACACGACTACCAGTAGCAGAGGACAACCTTTGACCTGACTACTAACTACATTTGATAAGACCAGACTGCAGATGAGCCAACTCCAGTCATACATCATCCACCGAACATCCTACCAACGCCAATTTTACGGTCATTAAATATTTGGGTCGACATCAGTATTAAGAGCAGTGGAATATTATTATTATTATTATTATGAACATTTAGTACGCCTAATCAAATTAATGCCCTAGGCGTTAACAATGGCAAAACATATAACCGAAATCACAAGCACGCACACACACGCCCACAAACACACACACACGCACACACACACACACACACACGCACACGCACACACACACACACACACACACACACACACACACACAGCACGACATGCAAATGCAATGACACATTGACACTAAGACATTATAAAGCCAACATTACGTTACATGGGGGGAGGGGGGCAGAAATTACCAGTTATTTGGGAAACAGATGAGTTTTGAGGGAGCGTTTGAATGTGGACAGAGAGGGTGAGTATCTGAGTGAGCGAGGTAGCTGATTCCAGATAGTTGGAGCTTGATAGGAAAAAGAACGCTGCCCAAACCTTTTAGTGCGGACTATGGGGATACTATAGAGACGGGTGTCGGATGAGGACCGCAAAGCTCGAGATGGCGTGTAGAGATGTAACAGATGGGCGAGATACTCAGGACAGGAAGACTCAATAGATTTGAAGCAGAGACAGGCAATCTTGTAGGATATTCTTTGCTGAACCGGGAGCCAGTGAAGAGAACAGAGCAATGGCGTAACATGGTTAAATTTTGAAGAGCGGAAGATGAGACGGGCAGCATGATTTTGAACTTTCTGAAGTTTGTTAATGAGGTGAGAGGGGGAACCAGACAAAAGAGCATTACAGTAATCAAGACGAGATAGAACAAGTGCACAGACAAGAGTCTTTGTCGTGTCTTCTGAGAGGAGATGGCGGATAGAAGCAATTCGGCGGAGTTCAAGAAAACAAGTCCGACAAACGTTGCTAACATGCAGATGGAAGGACAGGGTTTGGTCAAGAGTTACACCAAGGTTACGGGCAGAATAGGAGAGAGTGATAGACGAGTCAACAAGTGTGATGGAGGTTGGAAGAGAGGGGTGATTTTGGAGTTTGGGTGGGGTGATCAAGATCAATTCGGATTTCTCTTCATTCAATTTCAGTTTGTTTTCAGTCATCCAATCCTTCAGGTCGGCTACACAAGATTGGGTGTTTTGGATCATGAGGGGAAGGTCAGGGAGAGGCCCAGAGACATACAGCTGATTGTCGTCCGAGAAAGAATGATGCTGAAGTAGGTGTTCTTGGACAATAGAGGAGACAGGATAGGTGTAGAGAATGAAAAGTAGGGGGCCCAGAACAGATCCCTGTGGCACTCCATAGGTCAGACAGGAAGCATTAGAAGAATGACCATTGACAGAAACTACTTGCAGACGATCGGTGATGTAAGAATGAAACCAATTCAAGACAGTATCATGGAGCCCAAAAGAGTGATGCAGACGGGAGAGAAGGATAGAGTGGTCAATAGTGTCAAAGGCAGCAGATAGGTCCAAGAGAGTCAAAAGTGATACATTGTTAGAGTCAAGAGTAGTCAGTAAGTCGTTGCAGATTTTGAGAAGAGCAGTCTCGGTGCTATGTGCAGAACGGTAAGCAGACTGAAGGGGATAGACAAGGTTATTGGAATGAAGGTGGTTTAACAGCTGGTTGAGAACAACTTTCTCTAAGACCTTGGAAAGAAATGGAAGATTTGACACAGGTCTATAGTTTTTCAAATTCTCAGGGTCAAGAGTCGTCTTTTTTAGAAGAGGTCTAACAATTGCTGACTTGAAAGAAGAAGGAAAGGAGCCAGTTGAGAGGGAATGGTTGATGATGTTGGTGATGTGAGGAAGAAGAGTATCAAGACAATGGGTGAGGAAAGAAACTGGCAATGGTCAAGTTCACAGGTTTTAATGCCGGATTTCATGATGATTTTCTTAACAAAGTCCTCAGAAACGGGTTGGAAGGAAGTAAGGGGGATTCCAGAGAAAGGGGGTTCAGGAAATGTTGCATGAGTGTTCGTCGTGGAATCAAGAGAAAGCCTGAGGTTAGCAATCTTGTTGACAAAATAGTCGGAGAAAGCCTGTGGAAGATCAGATGGTGGCAGGTTAGATGGAAGAGGAGAAGAGCCAGTTTTGCCAAGAAGAGTATTAGTGATATTATACAATTGTTTGGACGTGGAGCAAGCAAGAATTTTGGCATTGTAATAGGCTGATTTAGCGGCGTCTACAAGGTTATTAACAATTTTGTTGGCAGTTTGAAAGATTTGCCTATGCACAGTTAGACTGGACTTGAGCCATTGTCTCTCAGCTTGACGTCTGTCACGCTTGGCATCTTGCAGTTGTGAAGCTATGGAGGAGAACCAAGGTGTAGGCGGTCGTTTGGAGACTTGGCGTGTTGTTGATGGAGCATGTTGATCCAGTAGCCCAAGAAGGAGGTTGTTCAGTTCATCAGCAGTACTAGGAGGCGAGGCAGTAAGGAGAGAGTGAAGATCAGCATCGAACACAGACAAGTCAACAGCAGATAGGTGTCTGGCTTGCACAGCAGTTTTCTGAGGAGGAGGACGGGAAAGCAGGAGATCAGAGATGAGGCAGACATGGTCAGAAGGGAGGGTGTGATCAGTGGTGATGGACTTCACGATGGCCTGATCAGCCCTGTGGATAATACCGTCAAGGGTATGCCCCCGTGTGTGTGTAGGCACGTTGACTGTCTGAACCAGACCATATGAGTCCAGTAGATCAATAACTTTAGAAGAAAGAGTGTTGGCAGGATGGTCAAAATGAATGTTGAAGTCCCCGGCGATGATGTAGGAACCACTGAGTGAATTGCAGTAAGACAGAAGGTCAGGCAGTTCGTCAGTGAAGGTAGAGTCAGTCAGACGGTTCTTGGAGTTGGGTGGAGGGCGGTAGAGGCAAAGCAGGTGGAACGTCTGATGAGGGAAAGTAAGGGTGAGTTGGGCCAGTTCAAAGGAGGAGTGACTGAAAGGGAAGGCAGATTTGGTTGAGGCATAAGGTGAAAGTTGATCAGCGACGACAAAGGCAATGCCGCCACCACGGCTGGACTGACGAGGGAAGGAAAGGGTGTAGTGACCAGGGGGAGCAATGTCACGGCACTTGGCTTCATCACCAACTGAACGAAACCAGGTTTCAACAACAGCGAATACATATATCCTATCCAGTTAAACAGTTATCAATTACTACAATGGGTCAACAATAATCTTTACAGTCACCCAATACATACGTACATACATACATACATACATAAATACATATATGCATACATTCATACATACATACATATCTATCTATCTATCTATATATATATACACACACACAACAATCACCCAATACATGTGTCTAAACCAAATTTACAATTACCACACACACACACACACCACACACACACACACACACCACACAACACACACACACACACACACACACACACACACAATTTATCTATAAATGTATACATACATACATAAATACATACATACATACATACATACATACATATATATATGTATATGTCTAAACCACATTTACAATCACAAAATATATATGTCCAAACCAAATTCACAATTGCCAAATATACGGGTCGACACGTCTTACGATCCAATAATTCTTTTGGCTAATTCCAGTCTTACAATCGAAAAAAAAATGGTCGTCTTGTTTTCATTACTCCGGCAATACTTTCATAATAAAAAAAAAAGGGGGGTAAATTTGAAACTTACGTATTCATCCAGGCAATGCACGTCATCAAAATGTTAAAACCCGAAATTATAAAGCCTGCCAACAGACATAATCAAAAGACTGGAAGCAAGTCCTTATCCGTTCCCTTGGCAACACTCGACGCCCTAACGCCTGTCCCGTGGTAGCCCTTTCCTGTCTGCTTATTGCAGGCAAGCGTCATGATTTATCTCCTTCCGGTCCTAATCTGCTCGTAAATTTCTCGGTTCACTCCCTTTCCGTAAGAAAAGAAGAGAAATTTGAACGGACATTTTCCTGAATTTCTGTTTTCTTTCTTGCTTTCTTTTTTTTTTATACACATACATGATTTAATAACCAAACAAGTGGTCATTAGTCGATCAATGTGTGGAAGATCTGTTAAAATAATTGTTTCACTGGTGTTGTTTAAAGAAAGAAGCAAAAAATTGGCTGTGTGTGTGTGTGTGTGTGTGTGTGTGTGTGTGTGTGTGTGTGTGTGTGTGTGTGTGTGTGTGTGTGTGTGTGTCTGTGTGTGTGTGTCTGTGTGTGTGTCTGTGTGTCTGTGTCTGTGTGTCTGTCTGTGTGTGTCTGTGTGTGTCTGTGTCCGTGTAAATGTGAGAGACAGACAGACAGACAGGCAGTCAGACGACAGACAGAGCTTGTGGCTGTTTTCGTCGCTGTCAGTTGTTGGTTTCATTTTGCTTTTATCTAAAACACTTTCACTTCAACATGAATGATTATTTTGTGGTTTCAAAAACTAAAAGTAACAATCTTTCCTCATTTACAATAATAAATACAGGAACATCCTTGTAGTTTATTTACGTCCCTCAAAATGACACCTTGCCCAACATACGTGAAGGGTTCATCCTTCAACAGCAGACAACACCATGGTATTTCGATACTCGCCATACGTTACAGACATCTGAACAAATGGAAGCAACTGTTTCTCCTACCTACGACGTGATTTTCCGTTCTGAAAAATGGATGTACTACATCCTAGTAGTTTGTTATCATTACGACACACAAGCACTAGGCCGATGCCACCTTGTTAACCCTTTGACTCCCGCAACCTGTTCACCAGCATGCTGCACTGCCAACCATGCAAACAAAGCAAAATCTTAATCCTTTGCTTCCCTCGCCCCATCCACCAGCTTCCTGCAGGAAGCAGCTGGATAAGATGGAGGAGTCAAAGGGTTCATTTTTTTGCAGTTGTTGGATAGGATATAGGAGTCAAAGGGTCAAACACTACCACATAATTACGTAGCGTGATGATTATCTTCACACGCCCATCAGTCTCAAGCGCAGGCTGAAAGTGCGGTTTCCCGCTCTCTCTCTCTCTCTCTCTCTCTCTCCTCTCTCTCTCTCTCTCTCTCTCTCTCTCTCTCTCTCTCTCTCTCTTCAACCCCCGAAAATAGATTGCTTGCATGGGGTGTGGCACAAACCGTCTTGTACAATGTATACATACATGCTTTCCAGAAAACATGAAACAGCTTTGTGGCAGCAAAGGGGACCTTACAAAGACCATCCATCCATCCTTAAAACAAACTAATGGACTGACCACCTGCGGCGAGACCATCATCAGATGCATATGAAATATGACCTCTGTCATCTTCTTTTGCTCTGTACGCCTATGTTTCGGAGGAGTGTGTAAGGAGATCAGGTGGGGTGGGGAGGGGTGGGGTAGGGGGTAGCGAAAAGGATTAAAAGGACTTCCCAAGTATTGCTAAGATGACAGATTTCAACTAGATTTCCAAACATTCGCCTTATCAAACAGAATATTTAAACAAACCAGAGAAAATTCACGCTTTTACAAAACGGGATACACAGTATCCTGGTAGTTTATCAACATCGTCACAGTGTCATCGTGACAAACACGAAACACTGATCCAATGCCAGGTGGCTTTTTTTTATCTTCATTATCTTTAAACACAACAACATTAACTTCAAACGCCCACCAATCTCGATCGTGGACCGGCAATAGTTTTTTAGCGTTGTGCACAGGGGTGGAGTCCACTGTTCAACAAACAGACTCAGCCAGAAGTACTGGGCCCAGAGATAATATCTGAATAGGGAAACTGTATGCGTTTTAAAGCTTATTTAACGATTTCCTTCAAGCTTATCTCCACACATCTATCAGGCTCAGCTTCAAGCAGAAAATTGGTTTTTGGCGTCAGTTCAGAGTAGATTTTTCCACAGACAGACAACGACAGCCTGTCATCCTACAGGAAGGTGCCGGGGATGAAAACATGTGTGAGTGTGCGTGATGGTCAGTTGCCGGAGTGGAGTTTCACAAAAGGAAAACAGAAGGCAGATACACCGTTCAGGCAGGTAGGTAGTCACCTTCGAAATAGACTGGCTTTTTGAACAGACAGAATGTCCGTGCCTCCCTTCTTTTCCAATAAAAACACGACAGGCATATTCTTGCAGTTTATTTACACCCATCACAATGTACTGTGGCCTACACATAAACATTGATCCGATAGCAGAGTTGTGTGTTTTTCAATCACACCATGATTATTTTCACATGCTGTTCAGTCTCAATCACCAGATAAAAAGGATTTGGGGCATGGTTCAAGTATGGTGGAAGGAACTGACAAAGTCACGTCACATGGAGATACTGGATTTGAACATCAGACAACGATACCCCAAACACAGAGCTGTGCTCCTCTTCTGAGTTCTGTGTTCAATCTTTCAAACCAAAATCTTTTGTTCAGCGTACATTAGTTTATACCTTGTGTAGAATGTACTCCCTGTCCACATGAAACGTTCAGCTACACTCACTTCCTTCAAATCTCCTCGGAAGACTTGATTTTTCTCAACAGTAGTCTTTGTATGCGTGTGTGATGGTAGGGTGGGGTAGTGGTGAATGCGCGCTCTTATGTTTGTGCGTGCGTGTGTCTATGCGGTTGTGCGTGTGTTTGAAAGTGTGAGAAAGAAAGAGAGATAGAGAGAGTGTGTGTGTATGTGTGTGTGTGTGGAGAGAGAGAGAGAGAGAGAGAGAGAGACAGAGAGAGACAGAGACAGACAGAGACAGAGGCAAAAACATAGTGTGTATGCGCATGCGCATGTGCGTGTGTGTGCGTGTGCATGTGTGTGTGAGGTGTGCGTGTGTGTGGTGTGTGTGTGTGTGAGAGAGAGAGAGATAAACAAACAGACAGACAGACAGGGGGGGGGGGGAGAGAGGAATATAATCATTGCTTTTGTAGATTTTGTTACTGCTATTGCTGCTCTTGTTCTTGTTCTTGGTGGTGGTGCATAACCGACTGATTTATGGAAGACAGTATTTATTTCATTATTGTTCATTTCTATTGTTTTGGTTTTTGGTTTTGTTGTTTCTTTGTTTGTTTTCTTTTCTTTTCTTTTTGTTTGTTTATTTGTTTGTGGTTTGTTTGTTGTTGTTTTTTTTGTTTGTTGTTGTTGTTTTTTGGACGTTGTATTATCATTTATTCTCATAATAGCGATAAAGGCTGACTTGTGTTTGCTTTACGTATGTCTGCTTTTATGAGATGAGGAGCTATCCAAGTAGTCAGTAGGAATATTTTCAGTATCGAAAGTAAGACGCGTGTCTGAAAAATCCTATTTAAAAGATTTCTTTGGGGCTTATCTTCTCATATCCATCAACTTCCATCACCAGCTGAAAATGAGTTTCTGGCGTCGCTGTAGGATGGAATGGATTCTGTGGTCAACAGATAGGCAACAGACGCCTGGCCTTGTCACAACAAGGTAAGAATTTGAAGATGTGATAGAGAAAAAAAGCGGCGTGTATTTTAAATCTTGTTTAAAGGCTTTCTGTTAAAAAGGGAAAACGTGAACTGGAGTGGAGTTCTTTTTCAAAATTTATCATAAAGTGTGTGTGTGGGGGGGGGGGGGTGTAGCGCGTGCGTGTGTGTATGCGGGGGTAGGGGTATGTCTAAGAGAGGCCAAATCTGCTTTTCCCCACTATGTACAACTTTAGACTAAAAAGATGGTACACCTGGCTAAACCAAATTTATAGAAAGTACAGATTTTGCTATCCCCTCTCTCTCTCTCTCTCTCTCTCTCTCTCTCTCTCTCTCTCTCTCTCTCTCTCCATCATTTGTCTTAAAGAGCGCTTTTCATCTTTCATCTGCGTGACTGAAAACGGCACACCTGGCTCCACAAAATTTACTATTCTAACTCATCCAGCCGTCCCTCTCCTTCCGCCGTCACTCTCACGTTTTCTCCCTCTTTCACAGCTACATTTATCCAGAAATAAAAAAGAGGGATCGGTAACTAATTGCACCGCGCTGTCTGCATGCGTCTCGCTGCCCTGTGCAACCATTGCTGCTCTGAACAGGATAAACAGATTACTGTCGCTGTGAAATGTACTGCCAAACCGGAGGCTGTTGTTGGTGTCGACCAAGCGAAAGTGTGGTCACCGGCGAAAATGTGATACGCCGTCCTCTCTATCCATGTCTCTGGTCTAACTCAATGCCAACCGCTAGACAGGAGCATGCCACAAGCTGTATGTATACCTCAGCTGTTAGCAGAAGCCAATATTGCGCTATGTGGCTCCGTTTTTCAAGAAACCTCTTTCGCTCAAGGACTACCAATTTTTCATCGTCGAAGGATAATGACGCGACTGGCACTAGATGTCTTCAGTACAAAATAGATGATCAAGCCATAATCACAATGTTTCTTTCTAGTTACTGATCATGCATTACACGATATACGTTTTCATCTATTTTGCAGTTTTGCTACAAATACTGAAATGGATGAAGAATATAAAAGACAGTCTAATCGTGTTATCTTATGGCTGTAATACCTGTATTAAATTCCTTATGATTACCAAGGTTTCGGTGAGCTACTTAATAGAATATAAACGTTTGTTTAAATAACGAAATCAGACACCTGCGATTTTTCTCTAACGAAAGAGCTTTGGGCTAAACGCTCAAACAATAAAGGAAAGAAAGACTATCACCAAATCTAGGACAAAGGATGACAAACGATTCGTTCCTCTGTACTGCAGCCACTATAACTTGTATAAGAGACAGACAGAAAAGACCGACAGACAGACAAAAACGCGTGACTGGATGGAACGGCACCTGTAAAAGGAATGCAATTTATTTAGCAGCGGTTTCGACAGGAGTGGGCATTTCTGTCATTTTGTTGTTTTAATTTTTCAGCTAGATTGCCCATGCCCCTGTTGCTGGGCAATCTAGCTGAAAAATGAAAACAATAAAATAAAACATTTCAGAGAATTGAGGGATCAGACAAAGAGGGTAAAGAATGGTCAAGCCACTCTATCTTAGTCATACAAAAACTGTTACAGAAACTCGGGGTTTGTACTAGACAATGTTACTGTGACCGTAAGAAACATGAAATAAAGCTTGACCTGCGTGGAGGAAAATGACTGATCGTCTCGACAGTGAAAACAAATTTGAAATGTTATTAGAAATTTCTGAGAAAGTGTTGTTCGCAAACCTTCCCGAAGAAAAATTGATTTCAGATACTTCTGCAGTCTGTGTGACCTTGTCCATGACCATGACACCTCCTTCTAATCTATGCGTTCACGACTTCTGAACGGTCTATTACACACACACACACACACACACACACACACACACACACACACACACACACACACACAACATATATATATATATATATATATATATATATATATATATATATATATATATATATATATACACTAAAGAGTAACAGTCAAAGGGCGAGACAGTGGATGGGATATGGCACAGCCAGCCACACAGAGAGGGAGAAAAACGAACAGATACAGTAAAAGACAGAGAGAGAGAAGGGAGAGAGAGAGAGAAGAGAGAAGGGAGAGAGAGAGTGTGTGTGAGAAGAGCGAGGAAAAAATACGAAAAGAGAGAAGAAAAAAAGCAGAGAGAGATAGAGGGACAGAGCGACAGATACAGAGACAGTGACAGATACATAAAGACAGAGACAGATAGTGACAGACAGACAGACTGACGGACAAACCGGAAGAGGGGGGGGGGGAGTGTGCAGGCTTCAGCCAGGAATGGGTTTCCAATATCAGTCTATTTTGGGGTGTGCAGAGATGTGCGGTGATTTCACGAGCCATTGCACGTGCTCTGGCGACAAACAACTTTGCACGTGCTCACAGACCTACAGTCTGCTGCAAATATCGCTTGACTGAAACAATCGCTATCTCTCAGCAATCGGGAAAGTTGTGAATAATTCCCTGGCAGTGATGGAACAGTGCATTTATCGGTAGAAAAGTTTTTGTTTCTAAACAGACACATGGGCAAAAATAAAAATATAAATGCGTGTGTGTTGTGTGTGTGTGTGTGTGTGTGTGTGTGTGTGTGTGTGTGTGTGTGTGGTGTTGTGTGTGTTTGTGTGTGTCTGTGCGTATTTGCGTGTCACAGAAAGAAGGACTGTGACAAAAATAATGATTTCACTTGAAGAGCACAAACAGCCCATGTCAAAACATTGTAAAAGTCAAATGTCAAAAAGCACGATCACTACACTTTACCGGTACACAGTAATGGATCATCATTAATAAAACCATACAGCATGCACAGGCAGTTTATAAACATTAACAATTAAGATAATATAAAATCGAAAAGAAATACTAGAAACATCAGCAAACATTTTTCTTTCAAATTATCAAACGAGCAAAATCTCTCTCTCTCTCTCTCTCTCTCTCTCTCTCTCTCTCTCTCTCTCTCTCTCTCTCTCTCTCTCTCTATCTCGAACAATGGCAGATCCACCAAGGCCGAACCTGAACTTGCTTTCCTTTTTTACATAGTCAAGCCAAGCCCGATAGATAGAGATGCCCGCATTATGCTAATGTGCAGACGTCTTCAAAGTCAGCGATCTTGTGCTTTAGAAACGATGAGAGAGAGAGAGAGAGAGAGAGAGAGAGAGAGAGAGAGAGAGAGAGAGGAGAGAGAGAGAGAGTATGACATGTTATAGTAAATACACGAATATTACATCCTTAAAATCAATACGAACAGAAAAAATATTTTTAGAGCATACTGTCCCCTAAACTGACACTATGTTTAATCCTTTGACTCCTGCACCCTGTCCACCAGCACCCTGCATTGCCTACGTGTTAGCAAAGTAAAAATTTAGCACTTTGATTCCCTCACCCTATTCACCAGGGTGAGGGAGTCAAAGGTTAAGTTTTTGCAGTTGGCAGATAGGGTGCGGGTATCCAAGATTTAAGCTTCAGTCAGTTTTCTGTGCTAAAAACTGCACTCCCTGCTACTGACGTAAACTTTGACAGAGATGTATTGCTTCTATAAAACCCTTAGAACGCACTTGCAGGAAATTCAACATCATCGGTCCCGCGATCCCCATGATAACACGATGACTTATGAAACTGATAGTTCTTATCAGAACTGTTAAGGGACATCTTTCTAAAACAAAAATCATATCAGTACGCAACTAAATGGCACATCTGCGCCGAACAGTCAACAATGTGCTCGACACTACTTTTTCTTTGAAGATTTTACTTTCCTAAATTCAATATATCGATCATCAATTTTCCCACTCCAAATTCAAATATTATCATCGATCCCTGATCTGGCAGGAATTTCCAATACAGTAGCTAACCATGTCTCGTGGTGTAACGAGGACACCCACGGCTGTAACCGTTCAGACAGAAACAAGTAGTAAACAGTCGGAAACTATGGTTTATCTGCGGAGATGGGATCATTTGTTAGGGCAGAGGCTACTTGTTTAGTTGGATGTTAACGACAATGGCAATGGTTAGCTCCAACGGGAATGGGATGAGAAAGTGTTTTGCAACAAATCTGCTCCCAAACCAAAACTGATTTGTGAGAATGATAATCTCAGTATGTATTGTTTTGACAAATCTGATGACCAAAGAATGGATTTATACAAAGAAGCTTGTTATAATTATGCCTACTTTGGACAGGAAAAATTCGCTTAAAATAACTCTAGACAAAAACATCATTCTTGTTCCCAGTTAGATTTCAATTTTCATGTTTATGATTGAAGCCCATGAGGAATTTGGTATTGAAAAAATAACAGTCCTCCTAAATGAAATTTATGACACTGGAAAAATCCCCATAGATAGGTCAAAATCAATTTTCATTCCACTTCCAAAGAAGACAGGGGCTATAGAATGCGAACTCCATCGCACAATCAGTTTGATGAATCAACAAAAATCTTATTAAGAATAATACGATGAGGACAAGGAATAGAATCGAAAGAGAAATAGCAGATGAACAGTGTGGATTTATGGAAGGGAAAGGAACTATTAATGCCATATACATCCTAAGAACTATCATACAGAGGTCAATCGAGATGACTAAGGATTTATATTTATGCTTTGTTGATTATACCAAGGCTTTCGATCGGGTAAGACATGAAGAATTGATCAACCAACTAGAAAGACTCAATATTGACGGAAAAGATCTACGAATAATCAGAACTATGTATTGGGAACTAACAGCGGCAATGAGAATAGAAAACGATATAAGCTTTTTCCAAAACATCAAAAGAGGAGTCCGACAGGGTTGTGTTTTGTCACCAGATCTGTTTTCACTTTACAGCGAAAACTTCATGAAAAACCCAGAGGAAGACCCCGGATTAATAAAGGTTGAAGGAAAAATGATAAACAACATTCGATACGCAGATGACACCGAGTTAATTGCAGAAAACGAAAGGAACCTACAAAACCTTGTGAATATACTAGAAATAGAAAGCTTGGAACTAAACAGCAGGAAGACTGAAGTCATGATGATCAGTAAAAAACATGAAATCCTCTCATGCAAAATAACAGCAAACGGCACAACCTTGAGACAAATTGATACGTTACCTGGGAACGATCATTTCACCAGACGGCAGATGCACATCAGAAATAGCCAGCATAAGCGACCAAGCCAAAACAGCATTCAAGAAGATGAAAAGCATTCTTACTAACAAATGCTTATCGATTGACTTCAGGAAGAGAGTTCTTGAATGTCATATAGAACCAATACTGTTATACGGTTGTGAGGCGTGGACAGTCAAAAAGCAAAGCCAGAACAAGATTTAGGCAGCCGAGATGTGGTTTCTACGAAGAATATTGAGAGTTCCATGGACAGCAAAGAAAACAAACGAGACAGTCTTGATGGAGGCAGACACAAGAAGATCGTTCATAAGGAAGATTAGGAAAATACAGGCAACATTTATAGGCCATTTATGAGGAAAGGGGAATTGGAGCACTTGGTCACAACGGGAAAGCTGGAAGGAAAGAGAGCACCAGGTAGAACCAGGGAGAAGATATTGGACGGATTTGCAGAGTGGCTGAAGACAAAGAGGGTGAAAGAGGTGCTTGAGGCAACAAGAGATAGAAACAGATGGAAGGCCATGATCGCCAACGCCATGTGGCAAGGCACCTGATGATGATGATGATGTTTGTGAGCTTAGTTCTTATTTGTTTGTTTGTTGGTTAGTTGGTTAGTTGGTTTGTGGTTGTTTTTTTCCTCTCAATAAAGTTGATGTATGAGATAATAGAAGTTGTAATGGCAGTGGCATTCATATCCATCGGAAGTCTCCTTCATGCTTTTGTAACAGTAACTGTAAATTCAAATTTATGCCCACGTTAATAAAATCACCTCAAGCAGTCATTAGGGGAAAAAAAACAGCAAATCTGTGTATGTTAACTCCTAACTAATCGTTTGTTCTGCGAGTCACACGTCTGATTCCAGCAGCTGACTTAATGATGCTCAATTTATTCATGTCATCCTAGCAATACGTGTGGGACTGGCCAACCGTGGCCCACAGTATTTAGCAGGACTGTAGTTCCATATAACGGCAACCAATCTACTGCCATGTCAGTGCGGAGTCACGCTTCCAAAACCGACCGGGCCGGTGACCATACACTCTCTCCCGGGGCGTCCTCGCTAGACCTCACATGGCCTCCTGCAGGTACTCCCTGTGGGAGTCACTGTCACGTTAATTACTATGATCCATCAGAAAAGATTTGGGCTCCAAGGTTACCTATCTGGGAATGGTTAGATGTTAGAAATCGGTGGACATTGTGTTTGTTTTGTGACTGCTTATTTGTGTTTTTTGTCGTTTTTTTTTTTCATACGGAAAATACACGTCAAAGATTCTGGTTGACTAAGTGTTAGTTACTTGTACAAAAACAAATATTTCTTTTTCCTGAAGCGTTAAACATCAGGCGATCTGAATGACGGAAATGTAGCGGAAGGCATTCCAACAACACTGGTGATCCCCAACCTATAGCACTGATGACCCCTAACCCACAACACCGGTGACCCCTCAACCTATAACACTGATGACCCCCACCTATAACACTGATGATCCTCAACCAATAGCACTGATGACCCCTAACCCACAACACCGGTGACCCCTAACTCACAACACCGGTGACCCCTAACTCAAAACACTGGTGACCCCTACCTCACAACACTGGTGACCCCTTACCCACAACACCGGTGACCCCTAACCCACAACATCGGTGACCCCTAACTCACAACACATGCGACCCCTAACCCACAACACCGGTGACCCCTAGCTCACAACACTGGTGACCCCTCAACCTATAACACTGATGACCCCCCCCCCCAAACTATAACACTGATGAATCCCAACCTATAGCACTGATGACCCCCAACCTATAACGCTGATGACCCCCAATCTATAACACTGATGACCCCCTACCTATAACGCTGATGACCCCAAACCCATAACACTGGTGATCCCAACCTATAACGCTGATGACCCCTAACCCACAGCACCAGTGACCCCTAACCCACAACACCGGTGACCCCTCAACCTATAATACCGATGACACCCAACCTATAACACTGATGACTCCCAACCTATAACGCTGATGACCCTAACCCATAACACCGGTGACCCCTAACCCACAACACCAGTGACCCCCCGACCTATAACACTGATGATATCCAACCTATAACACTGATGACCTACAAACTACAACACTGATGATTCACAAACAGCAACACTGATGACCCACAAACTACAACACTGATGATTCACAAACAGCAACACTGATGACCCACACACAACAACACTGATGACCCACAACCTACAACACTGATGACCCACAAACAACACTGATGACCCCAACCTTAAACACCGGTGACCCCACACCTACAACACTGATGACCCCAAACCTTAAACACCGATGACCCCTAACCTACAACTGATGACCTCCAACCTAAAACACTGGAGACCATCAGCCTCTCCAACGTCGATCAGCTGGTAATGTCAATGCAGATGTTTTAAAAACCCTAACCCACAACATAAAAATAGAAAATAACAATGGCGGACAACTGATTACTCATTAACAAAGGCGCAAAATTTGAAGTCGGTCTTCTCTTGTGGTCATGTACTTTAATAGAAACCCGATCCCATCAGAGTTTGCCGTGTTGTGCGCCCAATTACTGAACCAGAATGAAAGTCATGCTGAATGTGATTAAAACAATATAACAAAAAGGTAAGTAAACAATCAACAAATAGTTCTTGCTTCAGTTCAGTGCACTATTCATGATCATTTTTATTGCCTGCATGTTCTTTACTATACTATCCAGCCTTCTTCTCTAGTTTCTCCAACATATTTAAGGGCAACACACACACACACACACACACACACACACACACACACACACACACACACACACACAACACACACACACACACAACACACACACACACACACACACACACACACACACCACACACACACTACTCTCTCTCTCTCTCTCCTCTCTCTCTCTCTCTCTCTCTCTCTCTCTCTCTCTCTCCTCGCTCGCTCGCTCGCTCGCTCGCTTTTCATCCTCGGACTGACATATATGTAAATCAACAATATATTACAACTGATCTGCATAATTTCTTTCACGTTCAGAGGTATAATGGTTCATCTGTTTTCATCATAACAGAGTTGACATTCCTCCCTCCCCGATGTTTTTTACTTGTGTCGATTTTGTTGTTGTTGTTTTATATGTTTCGGTGATTGTTTCTTGTTTTCATTTAATTCTATGACTACATATTTTTTAACTACTATTTTCGTTGTTGTCATTTTGATTGAAAATATATCTTATTGCTAGTACCACTAATATTATTAAGTTATTGTTGTTGGTGTTGCTGCTGCTAATGTTGTTATTGTTATTAAGGGATGACATACTTTACATGCATATGCGTCTGCCTTTTTTCCTTCAGACTTTTGAAAAACGCCAGACAAACTAACTTAGAAATAAACATTTTATTTTAATTCATGTTCATAACTTCTCTGACACTGTATATGTCATAGTGCAAATGTTTTCATAACAGCGGTAGTGTTTACATGTTTCATCTCTCTTGTATTTGGTTTTAATGCTTCCTTTACTCTTCTTTTCAATATGTTTATGCCATATGTTACACTTCTTTTCAATACGTTCATGCTATATGTTACTTTTTTTTAATACGTTCATGCTATATGTTACACTTAAAGCAGCTGGATGAGCTGGTGGCCTCTTCAAGAATGAGGTTCAAACCTAAGAAATCCCGAAGTCTCTCACTGCGAAAAGGAAAAGTGGCAGATTCAGTCAAATTCATGGTAGCCAACCAAGCCATCCCCACTGTCACAGAAGAGCCAGTAAAAAGTCTCGGAAGATGGTATGATGACTCCCTGAAAGACACACAAAGGGGATGTGAAACCAAGCAAACAGCAGAAGAAGGCCTGAAGAAAATAGATAACTGCGGACTGCCAGGCAAATACAAAGTCTGGTGTCTACAGTTCATATTGATACCAAAGCTGCTGTGGCCACTGCTAATCTATGACATTTGCACCAGCACAGTCGAAGCAATGGAAGCCAAAATCAACAAATACACAAGAAAATGGCTCGGTGTCCCACCTGGTCTCACTGATGTTGCATTCTACTGTCGTCAAGCAATGCTGAAGCTACCTCTCAAATCCATAGTGGAGGAATACAAAGTTGGAAAAGCAAGACTGTTGAGCATGCTGGAGGAATCGGAAGACAATATCGTGAGATCAGTTCATCCAAAGCTGAGAACTGGCAGAAAGTGGAAAGTCCAAGAGGCTGTAAACAATGCCAAGAGAAACCTCAGCATCAAAGAAATAATTGGACACACGCAAACCAACAGACAGGGACTGGGAGCAACAAAAATGCAGTGGTGGTCCAAAGCCAAAGGGAAGGAAAAAAGAGACATGATCATACAGGAGTTGAAGGAAGAAGAAGATGTCAAAAGAGTGCAGAAGGCAGTCCAGCAAGGTCAACAGGGGCAATGGACAACATGGGACAGTGCACTCCAAAGAAGTCTCAGCTGGAACGATATGTGGCACATGGCTCCTCTAAGGATAAGCTTCCTCCTCAGATCTGTATATGACCTGCTCCCCTCGAATGCAAACTTAGTGAAATGGGGGAAAGCAGACGACCCAGCATGTCCGCTCTGTCAGAAGAAACAAACAGTGGAACATGTCCTAAGCTCTTGCAAAGTAGCGCTAGCCCAAGGAAGGTATACATGGAGGCACAACCAAGTTCTGAAAGTGATCACAGATGTGGTTAGCGAAAAAACCATGACCCCAAACGCACCAATTGCTATGACAACGTTCTACAAAGCAGGAGGGAAACAGGTCTGGCCCGAAAGTGCTATGACAACCAGCACATTGCCAAAGGGTCTTCTGGATGGAGCAGTCGACTGGGAGTGTACAGCAGACCTCCCAGAGTGGAGAAATTACCCAGATGTCATCAGCAAGACAGGCATGAGACCAGACATCGCTCTCCATTCTGACTCCTCGAAACAAGTGATTCTGATAGAACTCACTGTGCCATACGAAAGCAGAATGGAAGAAGCACATATCTACAAGACCGAAAAATACGCCGGTCTTGCCAGCACCCTGAAGAAAGCAGGTCTGCGGGTCAAAATCTTCGCCATAGAGGTCGGGGCAAGAGGGTTTGTGGGCACCTCCGCTTATGATCTCATGAAACAACTCGCCATTTCTGGGAAGAAGAGGACTAGAGCCCTTAAAGCGATGGCAGAGGCAGCAGAAAGGAGCTCAAGCTGGATCTGGGCAAGGAGGAACGAAAAAAGTGAACTTCATAAGGATTAAATTCCCTACAGATGATGTGTGCCCCGTTAGCACATTGGTAAAACCGCGTACCGCAGTTCTGAAGCGCAGAATCGCCCAGGTTCGATCCCCGGCGTGGGGAAAAAAAAAAAAAAAAATAGACAACAGCAGAAGGGCATCCAGGAGTCATGACCTGGATGTGGCCCGGCCCCCCGAGAGTGTAAGGAATTCAGGGCCGAAACACTTGTCTAAAGGGGGTTACTTCTCTGAAGACCTTCTGTTGTCTAGCTCTCCCTAGAGTTTCTTTCTACCACTTATTTTCAATATGTTCATGCTATATGTTACACTTCTTTTCGATATGTTCGTGTTACATGCTATATTTCTTTTCAATATGTTCATGCTAAGTGTGTAGAGTGGGCAGGACAAGCTGTAAGACAGGTCCTGTAGGAATTAATCCTGGAATAACGTCGTGTTTCGTAGTTTGAACACACACACACACACACACACACACACTCTCTCTCTCTCTCTCTCTCTCTCTCTCTCCTGTGCGCTTATTTATTAATGTGTGTGGGGTGGTGGTGGTGGGGGCTGGGTATTGAAAAACGTATTATTTTGCTTATGCTACTAACCTCGTCATACTGTCTTTGTTCGTTATCTCTCCCTTTCTCCCCCTCTTTTCCTTTGTGTGTGTGCGTGCGTGTGTGTGTAGGTGCGCGTGCTTGCGTCTGTGTTTCTTTATGCCCACTGCATGCAGGCGTGTGTGTGTGTGCGTGCGTGTGTGTGTGTGTGTGTGTGTGTGTGTCTGTGTGTGTGTCTGTGTGTGTGTCTGTGTGTGTGTCTGTGTGTGTGTGTCTGTGTGTGTGTCTATGTGTGTGTCTATGTGTGTGTGTGAAGGGTTCACTATCCATGCTGCATGCAGACAATATATGAATGAAATCAATACAGACCAGAGAGAGAATAGAACATGAGAACGAGTTATTCATGGAGTGAACGGTGAAAGTGCGTGTGGTAGGTGTCTCAATTACATTACGCTCCGTCTCTTGGGGGGGGGGGGGGGGGGGGGGCTCTGACTTCTGTCTGAACAGGGCATGGTGTGCTTTTACTGTGTATAGCTTGTTGATTCTGTGTCTCTGTTTACTTCCTACACCCTGTCTCTCTGTACCACATACCCCCTATTTCTCCCGATGTCCCCTCCTTCCTTCTCACTGTCTGACGCCCATCCCTGCCATCCCCACACTTTTCTTTCTCCAGTGATAGAGCGGGTGAAGTCAGTCTAATAACTGTCACTGTGATTTGTTTGCGTTTTGTGTTATTAATTTTTTGGTGTGTTTATTTGTTTTAAATCAGTTTCAGCCGATGACTTTTACATTTTACTCTCTCTCTCTCTGCGCATGCGTGCGAGCGTTTGTTTCCGTGCGTTGTGCGAGTAATTCTCTAAGCATGATGCATCCAGAAAGTTTATGACTTAAATCGACCACGGACAGACAAGGAAGACAGAGACAGGCACTGGGATAATGATTCTTGACCGACAGAGAGAAAGAGGCAGACATAGACTACATGTTAGGTGTGTTTGCTGCCTGCTTGCAAACTCTCTGTCTATCCATCCCTCTCTCTTACAACACACACACACACATACGCGCGCGCGCACTCTCGCTCTCTCTCTCTCTCTCTTTATCTATCTATCAATACATTTTTTTAACACACATATATATATACATATACGTACATGTATCTCTCTCTCTCTCTGGGTGGGTGTGTGTGTGTGTGTGTGTGTGTGTGTGTGTGTGTGTGTGTGTGTGTGTGTGTGTGTGTGTGTGTGTGTGTGTGTGTGTGTGTGTTGCAGTTTCATCGTTATAAGACATTCGGGTTGCTTTTTTGTTAGTTTCTTTCTTTTTTTAAATAATGATTAGACTCGTTTACACCAACACACATCCCTTCACATAACAGGCAATGGGTTCCCAACGAGTGCGCCATTCACGTCCCTGTTCCCTTTATCGCAGAGAACAAAATGTGTTCCGCCGTTTCATGACTGATTTTTTTCCCTTTTTTATTTAACAAAGTCCGTGCCGTGCATCTAAAACAAGTCATTATCGTTATTTTAAGTTCTTGGTTATGTGTCTGCACCAGAACTGGCAGTGGGAGTGGCTCGCTCTTTTACTGGTCAGTAACGAAAGCAACATTCACAATAGGAAACCTTAAAAACGGAAAATAGCTTCGTAGGATTGATGCCAACCTACATTCACCCTATTACGTCTCGCTGGGTAGGCGTAGAATAAGAATAAACTTAGAAAGTATTCTTTAAAAAAAAAATTCGTCAAGCATTAATGAAGCCTGTTAGTGGGTATATGGGTGTGTGGAAAACTAGACCAAATTAATACAAGCAGCTCACTTTGACCATGGAAGTAATCATGAAGCGTTCAGTATTGATCTGAACTTCTCTCTTCCCATCGATCAAAGGTTTTCAGGAAGAGTTGCATCGAATTAGGACATACCCTCTCACAAACCCCCTACATGACATCTTTATTATAGGACGATACTGGTTGGCCTTGTGAAGTGCAATGCCACAAGTAGGTTCACTGTCAACTGAAACCCTTGAGATGTCTCAAACAATGAAATGGGAGGGTCTATCATCCCGGCTGTCATCCACTTTTCCTACTGCCTCTCACAACGTCACTTTCCTGTTTCTATTTGATTGTGGTTGATTTATTTTATCTTCCGTTTATTTCTGCTTTGTTTGACTTTGGCTGTTAACCAGCAGACCACCCAGACTATTCTAAGACAATAAAAACATCAAAACATGCTTTGTCGATCCTTGTCAATACTGAAGCATATTTCAACACAACACAAACCGCTAAAATTAATAAGCACATGGACATTAAAGTAAACCACTACACTCAGACAAACTGCAACCTCACTCCGGATTACCAAAAAGTAACAAAAAACCCATTTAAAATAAAACAAACATTTGAAAATGATCTTAATACTATATGATCTTAAAAGTATGCAGCAAAATACTGTTACCAAAAAAAAAATCGACAAATTATATCCAAGGGTGCATTTAGTCACAAGAACTTGAACGTTTGTAAGAACGCCTGTAGCACAATTGATGACGGATTTTCTGTCTGATCGAAAGGACCAGTGTGGAGACTTACGTGTAATGACAAGTACGACCAAAGAGAGAGAAGAGATAAATGGTTTAGCTGGAACCTTGGTAGACAAATGAGCAACAAATCAGGAAGTCCACCACTCCATAACCATTAAGGTCTAGACTGTAGAACCCACTACGGTCATTTAACCTGGCTTCCAGTTTGCGTGCCAGAGAACCGCGACAAGTTACTATTCCAGACATCATATCTCCCCCCCCCCCCCCAAACCTTGTCCCTCCATCAAGCCCTCTCTCCATCCTTCCTGTCCTTCACTCCCCAAGCGGCCTGCTGGATGATTGCTGTGATTAGTGGTGATGAGTTCCCAGCGTGACAAAGCCATGTTGGCCAACACTGCACAAGCCAGCCTAACTCTTTGACCTCTGCATGGCCTCTGGTAACTTGGCTGTATAAATCAATGTGTGGAAACTTCAAACTTCTGACTCCAAAAAATTTTATTACTCGAGGACAGTGATAGCAGATCCCATGGGAGCTATCTTACAGTGAGTCATTGTTGTTTCCCAAATAATAATAATAATTATAATAATACATACATATCTAAAAAATACAAAGAACGTAAAACACACAGTGGAAAAGTGATCACACTCAACGTCAAAAAAGTTACAATAATGAACTACAACAGGTTCTTTTTTCACAAAAACCACGAGAGACAAAAGCTGACACAAATAAACTAAACGCATGTCAAATTCCAACAACGGCAGGAATAACAACAACGACAATAAACAAAAATAGCACAGAGAGAGAGAGAGAGAGAGAGAGAGAGAGAGAGAGAAACAGATACATAGAAAGACATATAGATAGACAGACACACAGATAATGATCAAATAAAAATACAGAAAAACCATAAATTAGAGACTTGATGCATCTAGTCAATCTAGCGTTTACAGTCTTCAGTCTGGGATACATTGTACTGGGCCAAATGCGTATGTACTTCACACAAATCTGCCAGCAGTTATTATCTGGCACACTGCACAAGCCAAGGCAAAAGTCTATATGCTGACAAGGTCTTGAAGTCAGGATGGGAACTGACCTATGGAACACTGACACTACCAGAATGGTTGGAGAGTTACATATAGGCAGTAAACAAGTCAACATTTATGTTCATTCCAAGACTCTATCAACCGAGACAGCGGGCTGGTGTAGAACATCAACAACAATAACAACAACAACAACATCAACAACATTAACAACAACCAGTGGCCCATCTAAGGATCCAACCCACGACTCCTGCGTTTACAGAGATTGTTACTAACCTCACAGATTCGTCAATGTCCCTTAAAATATATATGCATAGTGGTGTAATTCTTTTTTCTTTCAATTAAAATGGAAATCATTTACAAATTTTTCCCACCGACAAGCTTATCTTCATAAAATCTTTAGTACATACTTGGTAGGGAATCTCGTCACAGACTGGGTGCTGCACAGGCTGCAGTCATTTTAGAGCAGAGACACAACCCACTGGATCTTGCCAAAAGAGGAAATTAACTGTTGGCAGGAACGGGTTGTCATAAACTGGCAGCAACAGTAGCCTTCGGTTCTCTTAAGGTAGCCAAATGCTTCGTCATCTGATTGATGATGCGCATGAATGTATTAACGAGATTCACACTATGTCTGTATATTATCTCTCGAAACCACACAGCGAGGGAAATGACCTAGCGGAATCAGCAGGTAAGAAGATCCTGCTGAGCTTGACTTTGAGAACAAACAAAAGAGATACAGCATAGTTGAGAATGCAAGTGACTGTGACATACCATTACTTTTACTGTTTCGTTTCTTTTTTTCCGGGTAAAGGAGCTTTAATGAGTTTGCTACTAATCTTTATTACTGTCAACATTCTGGATTTTCTCGCCATGAGGCGTACAAGTATCGAGTGTTCTTTCCTGATTTCTCAATGCGCAATGTGTTTGAAGAAACTGCATAAAACCACAATACTAATATTAGTAATAAGGATCTTGAAAACATAGGCTTGAATGTATACGGTAGCACATTGCTGTGACAGTTGCCAACGAAAGTGCCGACCACTGAGTTTTAACATATAACAGGACTTTTGTCTACATATCACTTAATGATCAGGGTAGAAAGGAAAAAGAGATGGTATATCACTGTATGTCCTATTCAAGGCTGGAACATCAATTAAAAAAAATTACCACTCCATAAATAAGATCGGGACCATCGGAGATCAGGACAGTGCCAAGTTAACCAGCTCTCTCATCTTTGCTTCCCACAGAACGATGACAAGTCTCTTCTAGTCCAGACACCATTATTCTCCATGCCTATGATTCATCTTTCACACATACCCTTCTGCCAACAACCACCCTGACTCCCCAAGCGGCCTCCTAGATGATTGGTGTGAAGGATGGTGATGAGTTGTCAACATGTCACCAACTGTTATACAACAAAACACAAGTTGTCAATTCTTGTGACCTCTGTATGACATGTAATGACTGAATGTCCTATGTACGACAGATTTTCCTGCGTTAACATGAAAAACACTGTTTTCTTCGTAAACAACGTCTAAAATCTCCGAATACGCCCAGTTGTGTTTGTGTGAAATTTGGCAATAGCTTTGATTCTATGTGCAGATTTGTGACTTTAGCCACTTTTTTTTTTACATAAAACATTACTTGTAAAATGAGGACACTTTATCACAACAGCGTCAACATCAAATTATGACTTTTTAGTGGTAGTAAGCCACAGTATTAATTGAAAGCAAAGATAAGGTAATCAGAGCTGTATGACGTGTCAGGTAGAACTCGTGTCTCCCAGTCTGACAACACAGATGTCAGTCAGACTCGTGGAACGTTTTCGTGTAGCCTCCATACCCCTATGGTAGGAAACCGTGTCATTTATGGCTGGGTAAGGTAAAGCTGATTAGAGAGTGTTGAGCTATCTACTACCTCACTCCCCCAATAGGTATGGCACTACACAGGGTTACAGGAATGCTGTCACTTTTGGTTTTCAATATATAGAGCTATTCCTGTCTCAATATGCTGACACTACTGACACTGATCATGCATAAGACAGGTAAGACGCACCCAAAAAATGAACACTGACAACACTGCATATATCCCATGAAAACTGCAGTAACTGCTGTTGCAGTAATATTTTGTTTTGTTTTGTTTACAATGAATCTGTTTTCCCACTTAACAAGTCCACCAGGCCCACAACCACTGTTCGTGGCAAACCATCCGAGAACAGGACTGCAACGGTCCTTTCGCCCAATTACCCATCTCCTCACCGACCACGACCACCACCACCACTTCAACGGCCTATATATTCTCTCCACTCAGCCCAAAATACACGGTGCCAGCAACGATTGCTCCAACATCCAATGGGCCCGGAGAGAAGCCAAAACCGTTTGGCAGACGTAACGAAATCAATCGTTACATTTCTCTCGCTTTAGCATTGCATTCCCCTGTGTTTCCTCTCTGCAGACAGCTTTCCTCCTGTCCCGCTCCTCCAAATCAGCAAGCCAGCAATATGGCGAACACTTCTCTCTCCACTACAAACATTTAGCATTTCGTTTGCCAAAATAGCGCATATAAAGTAAACTTACACCGTCCTGTGCATGGTGCAGCTTTAAAAAAGACAAGCTGTAAATTTTCTTCGGAAATGTATCCCTCCCAAACACAAAGCAAACATCACAATGCTGAGTTCTTTCTTTAAAGAAAAGCAGACAAGTTTGTTGGAAAAATGTTCCCTTCAAAAAATGATGGTCAACAGATTATAAGTGTACATATCACTAGCAAATGAGAAACTTTTGCCTTAAAGATAATAAGGCAATGTGTAAGGCGCCAGTTTCCAGTAGGAAAATGTTAATTTTGCTGCAAAGTTTTCGTCTCCATATCGAAAAGATTAGAAGTTTAATGGACTAGAAAATTTCCAATGAGAAAAACTCGGGCGTGCTTAAAACCTCCACACTTGTCAATGAAACAGTAGCTGTTATATTTGGAAAAAATAATGTTAAAGCGTTCCCTCAATCGCAAGAATAATGGGCAGTAACTAAAGTAGGATTTTAGGACTCCTTTGATATAAGTGGTGCATTTTACACACTGCTTCATCTTCCCTAAATATTCAAATTCAATCCCCCCAAAAAAATCTCTAACCCACCGTTCACCCTTTCAGCTGATTTTTGGTGATAGAACTGTCAGTCACGTACACGTCCCAGGCAGCGACAAGCAGCTCTCTCAAATTATGACGCATAAAGCTTCCTCAAGACTTTCTGTTCACAGAAAGTGAAAAAACCTCACCGTACTGATTATGAAACCTGACAACATGACCATTGTTATTTTTGTTTAAAGCCCAGCCGACTGCGTACAGCCATATCAGGGCTATACCCGTCTCAAAATACACACAACACTTCAACAGAGAGAAAAAAGTAAAAGACAAATAAGTACATATATCAATGCATTTGCGCACATAATCTAAGAAAATGCCCCTGGCGTTAACAATTCCGTCCAGTTTGTCATCAAGGGATTAAAAAAATCCCATACCTCCATACACACTTAAACATAACTAAGGACACTAAAACATAAAACGGGCCTAAACTGCCTAAAATTGCTTCCGCATATCTCATTTCCCAAGAGCCAAAAATGCACATAACATAGGAACCCAATTATCAATTCGAAGAGAAAGTCCGTAAGACTTTATCAACCACATACAGGAGAATGGACCAGCAAGGCAGAAAATGATAGGAAGAAATACGGAAATCAAAGAAACAAGTCAGAAACAAAGAGTGACAGAAAAGAGGACATTTCTAGCACAGAACAATATAGCTAACGTGCACCAAGCCGTTTATTTCAATTTTATTTGAGTTGAATATTGCCGTTATACAGTTTTTGATGAGTTACCAGTGTTAAATAATAACAAATTACACACACAACAGCAGATTTTTAGTCATAAGAAGCGAGGTTGAAAAAAGATGGATGAAATATCTGAGATCCTGATTTTATTCTTTTCTTGGAGAAAAAAATCTAAATTCTTCTTTTGGCACTAAATGTCCGCTATTCCATGTAATCACACAGTTCGTAGACAAGCAGGATGGGGATGGGAGGGACTATGGTGGGCAGGGAGGCAGGAGGTAAGTTTCCATGCCTGGCGTTTGAAAAACGCAGGCGGCACTTGTGATGTTTTATGGGTAAAGGCACTCAAAATGCCAAGCTGCGTTTTACTCTATTCATTTGGTCGTTATTCACTGATACACTGCTTTCATGATGCACTACAGGCTATCTATATTTATCACTGCACATTTGTTTTCTCCCTTCATAAGGAATTTGTCAATAATAACATTTACTTCTATTACTTTATTTCATGTACATTTTGTTTGCATTCTCTATATGTTACAGCGAAAACATCATGAGAAACCTAGAAGAAGACCCTGGATTAAAGATTGGAGGAAAAATGATAAACAACATTCGATACGCAGATGACACCGTGCTAATTGCAAAAAATGAAAGAGACCTACAAAACCTTGTGAATATACTAGGAATAGAAAGCAAAGGTAAGGGGTTGGAACTAAACAGCAGGAAGACTGAAGTCATGGTGATCAGTAAAAAACATGAAATCCCCTCATGCAAAATAACAGCAAACGGCACGACCTTGACACAGGTTGACAAGTTTAAATACCTAGGAACGATCATTTCATCAGACGGCAGATGCACATCAGAAATAGCCAGCAGAATCGGCCAAGCCAGAACAGCATTCAAGATGATGACAAGGATTCTTACCAACAAATGCCTATCAATTAACATCAGGAAGAGAGTTCTTGAATGTTATATAGAACCAATACTGTTTACGGATGTGAGGCGTGGACAGTCAAAAAGCAAAGCCAGAACAAGATTGAGGCAGCCGAGATATGGTTTCTAAGAAGAATGTTGAGAGTTCCATGGACAGCAAAGAAAACAAACGAGACAGTCTTGATGGAAGCAGACACAGGTAGATCATTCATAAGGAAGATTAGGAAAAGACAGGCAACATTTATAGGCCATTTTATGAAAAAAGAGGATTTGGAGCACCTGGTCACAACGTGGAAGCTGGAGGGAAAGAGAGCACCAGGTAGACCCAGGGAGAAAATACTAGACGGACTTGCAGGGTGGCTGAAGACAAGGAGGGTGGAAGAGATGCTTGAGGCAACAAGAGACAGAGACAGGTGGAAGTCCATGATCGCCAACGCCATGCGGCAGGGCACCTGATGATAATGATGTTCATGAGGAAATGAATAAATTACAGCAAGGAAAAACAATCGACTGCCTCACACTGCAAAGATCTCTTCTGAGGAAGACGAGTATGGAAGTGGAAAGTGGAACAAAACAATGAATTCTACTGTTCTAGAAAGGATGGGGAGCTACCAACAAAAACAAACTGACAAAAATCCAGTCATCTGATTGAAGCTTAACATCACATAAAAAACAATACCTATTTCTTGGGCGGGAACGGAAATAGGAAGCATACAATAAAACTGTATTTCAAAACACATCATGCGGGATCAGTCATCTATTTCCTGTTTCCACAGACACAAACAAGAATTCCAAGGAGCACTGGTCTTTGAGCCAAAACAACACGGCATCATGTGTTATAAGCTAGTACACTTCATAGCAGGCAGTATCCGTAACGCTGATAGCAATCTATGGCAGAGTAGCAAGTCTACAAAGAAAATGATATAGCCCACGAACTCTTTGGTGAACTTGCAGCCAAAATTCTTCAGGGGATTCTGCCAAATGCTGATTTAAGTAGTTGAAGTTGGGTGGTCTATGAAATCACACTTGCAGTAAACATGGGACGTTGACGCTCAGAGAATTACAGATGCGTGCGCATAGCCCATTCCCTGCCACCCAGACTGCACATTTGTGAATGGGGATGAGAGTGGGTAGTATGTAAGTTTCCACGTTTGAGACATGACATGGAATGCATAGTCGTTTGAGACATGACATGGAATGCACAGTCATTATTATCATCACAGCTATTATAAACAATTTCTGAATGTTGTTCTCTGTGCAGACAGTTTTATAGAAACCGTAAAGTTGATAGTTATTATGTTGACTGACAAAGCGGCGTGTAGAGGAAAAAGCAACAGTAACTATACAACTTATATAACTGTTTGGGACTAGCACAGCCCTCCTGGACAGAATGTAGCCCTTCATCATCACATTTAGCAGCAGAACAACATGTACGGACATTCCCCGCATGATCTGGCAACATGTTTTGATTCAGTAGCCTGTCTGCCAGCTGTCTGGCAATTGCGTTTCTCTTTCGGGAGAAGGAGGGAATAGACGGTGGTGGTGATGGTGGTATTGATGGTGGTAGTGGTGTTGATAGTAGGGATGGGGGGGGGGGGGGGCAGTGCTTATACTGACGCTGGAAAGGCGGTGTGAAAGAATAAAGTATATTTGAGTCATTACATGCAATGACTTCGGGCATAAGATTGCAAATCATTACATTTGGCAAATAAATAGCTACTGTAGGTGGCAAAAATCAAATGTCTGCATGGACGATTTATCGTTGGAGTCCTCCGTATGATCTAACTTTGGTAAACATGATGTTGACGCTGCTGCTGCTTCAGCTGCTGCTGCTGCTGCTGATGCTGATGATGATGGTGGTGGTGGTGATACGACGATGATGATGATGATGATGGTGGTGGTGGTGGTGGTGGTGCTGCTGCTGCTGCTGCTGATGATGTGCTGATGATGACGATGATAATGATAATGATGATAATAAGAAGAAGAAAAAGAAGAAGAATTAATGTCATTTTTGTAGAGTGAGCGCTGTTCTCCATACTCATTTGGATTCACTGTGCATTACACATTAACAAGTCAGAGTGTAATAATGAGACGACGACATACGAATATCAAACATACACACAAACATAAGACCATATAAATTCACACCTATATCCAAATGAATAGATACTAACAATGTCTTACTGTACACAGGATATACCTGTGGTCCTAAAAGCGTACATACACAACTGATTACACTGTTACTGTTATAACTGTGTAAAGCCCAACCGACTGCACAGACAGATATCGAGGCTATAACCATCTCAAAAAGTACACCATACCTCACTGGAAAAAGAACACCTGGAAAAGAAAAGTAAGTACACATATCAATGCGTTCGCGAACATAATCTACGGATATGTCCCTGGTGTTGACCATTCCGTACAATTTATCACAAAGCAAACTTGAATACATATATACACAAAACAAAGGACACTAAACATATACAAAAACGGGCCTAATATTACATAAAATTGCTTCTGCACATCACATTTCCTTAGAGCCAAAAATGCACTTTATACATATATACACCTGGAAGGCAGAAGGCAGAAAAGGATAGGAAGAAAGGACAGAAAGCAAAGGAGCAAGGCAGAAAAAAAGACAGAGACAGAAAAGAGAAAATTTCTAGCACAAAATTTCCAGAATGTGTAGACATTATTAGACTGATTACACAATGCCACACATGACCAGTAGTTAGAAGCGAAAGTGCATATTGGTGGAGGAGCAATTCTGATCAAATGGCAACAAAGAAGTCTGTAACTGTGGCTTGAAGTACCAAAGAGTGGACAGCAGTCGGCAGTGAGTTCCAAACATGGCGCAATAAACCTGAAGCACGTTCTCCAGTTGACTAAAGATTGCGTTTCGACACCATCAAATTTTTTTAGGTTTGAGAATCGCAATGTACGTAATATTTGTTACATCCAGAGTTGATCTGAAAGGTAGGACTGGTAAAGCTCATCCAATTGGCGAAATAAGGCCATCCACATTTGAATCGTAACCAGTGAAGTTCTTTGAAAGAGATGTTACTGGATCGGGATTTTATTTCTTCATTATCAGATGTGTTACACTGTTCTGAACTCTTTCCACTCCAGATTCTAGTTCTGCTGGAAAGCCACCCAGCACAGAATTTAAACAGTCTGGCCAGGATCATATTCCAGTTTACATGCTGCTTATGACCCTCTATTCTAAAAAGAAATTAACGTGCAAATATTCACTTTTGACATTTAAATTCTCTTAAAATTTCAAAGTTTGTACACTAACAACTAAAAAGGACAGAATTTATTATCTATATAGTGTTCTTTTTAGACACATTTAAACTTTGTAAACGTTTGGTGAAATGGCTTCCATATGCCATCAGAAGCCGGGAGGTAACTGTTCAGCGGTGAGGTATTGTTGCTCTGGATCCCTTCCAGCACTCTCGGGTGGTGGTGTTTGAGTTTTCTTTTTACATAAGGGTTCTTTTTACATACGGGTTCTTTTTACATAAGGGAAGCAAAAACCTTTTTTGAAAAAAGGTAATAAAGAATTGCTTTTATGGTGCTTTCAGTTATAAGACAAAATTTCGGGAAACTGAAGAACAGAGGTTGAAGACTTGAAACATTTTACCAGTTTGACCCTATCCAGCTATTTTAACTATAGCTAAGACTGGCTGCCTGTGAATTTAGCCTCCCATACTAGGTCACAGATGGTCTGGTGGAAGCAAAAACTCTGTAACCTCTTAATAAAAACTACATATACAAAGATGCGCGGCCATCAATACATGTAGACACATTCTGTTTTCTCTCTCTCTCTCTCTCTCTCTCCTCTCTCTCTCTCTCTCTCTCTCTCTCTCTCTCCCCTCTCTCCTCCTCTTTCCCTCCCTACCCCCTCTCTCTCTCTGTCACACACACACACACACACACACAGAGAAAGAGAGAGAGAGAGAGAGAGAGAATTTCTTCAGGTCGACTTCAATTTCCCCATGTCTCCTTCTCACTCATCATCCCTTCACTTTCGTTTCACAAGATTGCAAGCCAACAAAAACATTTCAGTACTCTTCACAGTTCTCATTTTCACTCCCTCT
>CM060311.1:51575191-51580191 GCA_030674185.1 Monoplex corrugatus
AAATATATCCAACACCAGAGGGAGTTCTACCACGTCTTCACAGACTTCAAGAAGGCGTTTGACAGAGTCTGGCATGAGACATCTGGGGCCACAATGAAGAAAAAAAAACTGATCAACATCATCTAGCAACTGTATTCCAGATCAACCAATGCGGTACTTATACAGTGCGCTATTGGAAAATGGTTCCATACTTTAGTTGGAGTTTTTTCAGGATGCTTTTGGTCTCTCAAGTTTTTGAACATATCCATGGAACGCATCATGGCTGACACACATGAAGATTGTGTCAGCACAGTCAGCACTGGCGGAAGAACCATCACAAACCTTCATTTTGCAGATGACGTTGATGATCTGACAGTCTGTAAGCAAGAACTCGCTAATCTCACCAAAAGATATGATGAAGGACTGAAATATATGGCATGCAAATAACACCCAGGGGACCAAGTGGATGGCCATTACTACTGATATAATTGTCCTTGGATTGAAGCTAGGAACTATTCAACAATTCACTTGGCCTGAGGTCCATCATTAGCAATGAGAGATTCAAACTTGAAATGCCCTCAAGGGCAATAAGGACAACATCAGCATTGTCCAGGCTGAAAACTGTATGGAAGGACAAGAGCATCTCCACGAAACACAAGATCAGGCTCTTGCCTGCACTGATTTATTCTATCTTCCTGTATGCAGACATGGGCCCTCACAGCAGAGTTGGAAAGATGATGTCAAGTCATAGAAATGAAGTGTTATCGTAAGATACTAAAACATCAGATGCTCTGATCATATCACTGATGAACAAGTGCGCCAAACTATCAAGCAGTATATTGGATCTGCTAACGTCAGTTAAGAAAAGAAAACTATGCTGTTTAGGACATGTAACAAGATCCAACGGCCTTGCAAAACTAATCCTCAAGACAACCGCTGAGGGAGACCGACGGACAGGGAGACAGAAAAGACTGGACTGACAAGGTAGCTGGATAAATAAACTATTTGCAGAAGCCCAAGCTTTGGCACACAACTGACAGACCTGGAAGACTGGTGAACAGTATTCAGTGTAGCACCCCGATGATTCTTCAATGTTAAAGAAAAAGGAGAGAGTTCAATTTGCACTGGTATCATGTCGAGGGCAGAGGACAGAGCGGAGAGAGAGGGAGATAGAGAGAGAGGCAGAGAGAGAAAGAGAGGCAGACAGACAGAGAGACAGACAGACAGAGACAGACAGACAGACAGAGAGCGACAGACAGACAGAAAGACAGAGACAGGAACAGACAGACAGATAGGCACTTTCTGTCTAGACAAGACGAAATCTATGTAATAGCGAGAACATGTCTATAAAAATGAAAACAATCCAGTATCTCTCTCCATTTATATTCTTCTGGAGTATCATCCTTTCTCCCTAACGACTGATATCCCATCCCTTAGGAAGGTCCCAAATGTCTGTTGCTAAGCGACCAGTTGATATGCTGTTCCTGCTTGGCCACCTCCACTTCCAAGTCATCTAAGTCGACGAACGCTAGCGACAGGACTTTTAAACCTGCAGAATATATCAAAGTGTCGGTGACTCGTACCTGGACAATAAGCGGAGTGTTAGTAAAGCGCCCTATTGATGTGACGTATAGGTGACGCTCTGTCTCTGCTTTGTGGCACTGCGTTGTCATGTAATAACAATGACACGTCATTTTAACAGCGTTTTACGTTTCTTTCCGAGAGCCAATCTTAGTAACGTCATAAAGGCACTGTGTAGAAGTCTTAACTTTCTGTCCCCCACTGGAACATGTTTCTTTGTTTTTGTTTGTTTGTTTTTATTACTTTCCAATCGCGATTCCATTTTTTTCGTCAGTATTTTTCATTGTTTACACGACCTGATCATTTTATTTTTACGTAGTTTTCGTTTTCTTTTGTTTTCTTTTGTTGTTGTTTTTTTTCAGGGAGGCGTCTAAACTCACATAAGGGAAAATAGACATTAAACAATGACAACACACACGCGCGCGCGCGCGAGCGCAGTGAGAGAGAGAGGGAAAGTGCACGGAGAAGAGATAATTTGATGTGAAAGTGACAAAAAGCCAACAGCAGATGCTACTCAACCTGTCGGCCGTCTGTGGCACACAGATTACAAGCTGTTTCAAAATCCCGCCCCGTGCAAACGGATCGAAGAGCATTTGAATACAGTCATCATCATCCCGGGACCGGGTGGTCACCGTTATAAAGAAGAGCTGTCGCCACGATGACTGCATGTATTTCCTCCATGTGCGTTGGAGGGACAAAAACTTGATGTGGCCGTGGCGTTAAGCACAAGACTGTACGAATTAGTGACTGACATTACTATCCCTGAACGCGTTGACACTTACTTCTTTATTCATTTGCTTGCTTGACTGACTGACTGACTAGCTGGCTGACTGACTGACTGACGGGCCGGCTGACTGACAAATTGATTGAATGATTGATTCATACACTCATTATCTTTAAAAAGTACACCGAGGGCCGTCAGATACTGCACTCGGACACTGCAGAGACATGCATGTGTGCGCACGCACTCCCCATACACGCACGTACACATATTAAAAACATTCAAGACTACCAGCACACGTGTCTTCATTCTTACATACACACACTGTTGTGAAATAACAAACCGGTTACCTCTTCGCTTGTCACTGACCGGTTGTATGAAAAGAACTCAATATCACAAAATAACGAAGTTACATTGCCCCTCTGATCCATTCATATCTTCACCATTGACAGCTCTCTTTTGTGAACGTTGAAATCTGGTATTGCATTGGCTCATACAGTTACGAATATGGTTACGAATAAAAATATTAAAAAAACAGACCAAGATCAAGACGAAACGAGAGGGTGAGGATGAGAGGAACTAAGAAAGACATACCGCGGTGGGGGCTGAAAAAGACGGAGGGAAGGGAGCAGGAGAGAGAGATGTTGCACATACATACATCATCGTATTAGCATAAATGCAGGCGCGCGCGCGCGCACGCACACACACACACAACACACACACACACACACACACACACACACCACACACACACCACACCACACACACACACACAATCGCACATGCATCGTTTTCGATGCAAAATGAATTGATCGTTAATACCAGATGCGTGTATCTCCTTTCCTACTCACTTTTTAGTCCAGAATTCAGGCTGTGGTATCACAGTGATGTTAATATGTCTGATCAGATGGGACAGGCAATATGTGTTCCACGTCGCAAACTGTGATCTTGAAAATGTCAGTCAGCAGTATATGTTCAAGACCATCAACAGGCCTCCCAATTCCAAATGAAAAAAATCTCTGAAAATCTGGAGGGGTTCAGGGGCATGCTCCCCCAGGGAATATTTTTTAATATAGATGCAAAATAGTGCAATCTGACGATATCTGGAACAACTTTAGGCTTGTTTATGATCTTTTGTACTGAAGCAAATAATTTATACACACTGGTGTCAGATTTCCAGAAAAATAATATGCTCCAACTAACACTATACAACAACACAGACTGGACAGCTTCAAAGTTCTTTGCAGTTTTCTGCCTCATCTGGTGCTTCTTTGACTTGAAATGGTCTGAAAGTTTGTGGATGTCTGCTCAAGTATGGTGATTTTAACTGACTTCACAGCAGCACAACACACAGTAGGCTATGCCACCTAATGACGTATGCTATTTTTGAAAGCCATGTGCTTATTTCCATAATATTAATTTTTCGTGAAATCCATTCCCAACACCGCTTATTTTTTAAATCTTTTACAAATGTTTCTGCTGTGGCAGACCCTCTTTCCAGAACATCGGCTCGACACATGGTCAAATCCTTCAAAAGTTTTGCAATCGGTTCTGAAAACAAGCCCTGTCTGACAAACAAAAACACCGGAAGTGACTTTAGCGGAAAATGTTACCAGATCTATCCCCCCTTCCTGAAGTCTCGTCGTCTGCTGCAAGAGATCAACAGACTGATAAACAACCGACTGTTTCGCAGAAGAATAAAAAATTATCAGTCGAGGTTTTTTGTTGTTGTTGTTTGTTTTGTTTTTTCTATTTTTTTGGAAAGCACTTTTTTCTCAGGAGCAGCATGTGGATTTTCTCGGATTTCCGAGAAAAATCGGAAAATTGGGAGCCCTGCTTCAAGAAGATTTTTGCGTGGTCGTAACCTTGTAAAATATTTTCATTAAATGTTCTTTAACAAGTCCTTTTTTTCTTTGTCTTTCTTTCTTTCCTATGAAAATGTTGACACTGTAGTTCTTTTGGTCTTTGTGCAGTGACAGGTATAAATCATATCTGATCATTATGTAACTCAAGCTTATCTGGAATATGTTCCCAACTTAAAGTCCTATTCTGAATCTCTAAAGCAAAACACCCGGGAAATACCTGGGATTCATGTCTTTTAATTGTTGTTACACCTTCGTGCCGCTTTGATTTTCACCCACTCTAGCCTTATGTCATATGACATTTACAGACTCTTTAAAAACATAAATAAATGTTCTTTTTAATAACATGTAACTTAAAACGTTTAAAGAGTCTTTTTTCTAACAATTAAAAAGTACGAAAAGCCTTCAAAATCAATCACAACTCAAAAACGTTAAAACAGTCCTTTTTTCAAAAATCAAAGAGTACGAAAATCTTTCAAAGTCAATCACAACTCAACGCACAGGAAATAGACTGACGCACACAACATCTGGCAGTACTCTGAGCATGAAACGATCGTACTATCAGTTGTCAACGGACTTTAAACGACTTGCATGTGCTCACTTACTGTCCAGAACCTAAGCTGCTGTTTTTCGAACGTGACTGTGATTCTTGATGGCGGACCGATTCAGATTTATCGATGAACAGGACGGACACGCATCATGGATCATTAGATTAAAAGGATGCAAGCCAGATATGCATGAGTGAGCACAATAAGTTCCTTCTACATCTCTTCCCTGGCTTTCTATACAAATGATTCAGAATCATGCTAGATGGGATACAAATCAGGAAATAGCACACAATGACAACAACGACGATG
>CM060311.1:51585191-51622691 GCA_030674185.1 Monoplex corrugatus
CTTTCCTTTGGCCTATTTCCCCTCACCCCCACCCCCATTTTTTATCTGGTGATGTAAAGTTGAACACGTCCAACCCGTCCCAGGGCGTGCATGTAATAACCATACTTGTCAAACAAACCGTTTATCCACATGGAGATCTGTCACTGTGCCACCTTATCATCAGATCAGCTCAAATGTGCACCGTAATGCCCTTATTTGATCACTGTTTCATTTTTTCAATACCCTACTGAAAACAAGGCATTACAATAATAATGGGAGATTTTAATGCTAATGTAGGACAGGAAAAAGTAGATGAGACAGTTGGATCTCATGCCCTTGGAACACGAAATGAAATAGAAAAGGAACTTGTTGAGTGGACACAAGTAAATAAGTTCATAATAGGAAACACTTATTTTGAGCAACCTAACAGAAGAAAATGGACATTGATGAATCCAGGAGATAGCACAAGAAATCAAATTGATTACATCTTCATAAATAAAAGATTTAGAAATTCTTTACTGATAGCAAAACATCAACAGGCGCAGACTCCAACAGTGACCACAATCCCGTAATGGGAAGACAAAGGCCGAAACTGAATGGAAGAAAACAAACCAAAAGTAACATCAGAATCCTGTAATGGGAAGACTAAGGCCGAAACTAAATGGAAGAAAACAAACCAAAAGTAACATCAAACTAAATCTTAGACTATTAAAAACAGATGAATCGACTCGTGCAACATTTAACGCATCTGTTCAAAACAAATTCAGTGCTCTGAAGGACGTTGGTGACAGCGAGGAACAACGGACAAATTTAAGAAACTCGAAAAATGAAGTTTGCGAAGAAATCCCTCAAGTTGAAAGAAAAGCAAAGAAGAACTGGGTGACAATAGAAATGTAAGGGTTGATGGAAGAACGGGAGAAGGCAAAAGGAAAAGAGGAAGAATGGAATTAATGTGGGTACCCAGTTATCAATTCTTACACAAAGTACGTAAGATTTTATGGAAAACATGAAGGTGAATGAACCAGATCGCAGAAAATGGGGGGGGGTGGGGGGGGGGGGGAGGGTGTCAATGTGACTTGAGAATTATAAACTCTGGATTGTTTGTGTGTGTGTGTGTGTGTGTGTGTGTGTGTCTGTTTGTTTGCTCTTTTGTTTGTTTATTTGTTCGTTTTTTCTTTGTCTTGTATGAAAGGGGATAATGTTTTTAGAATACCTGACACTTTAGTTTGCGTCTTTCTTTTTCGCTGTTTTTACAAGAATGATTTTGGTTTTGCAGTTATTACTGTTCCTGGGTGTTTTCAAATCACCTGAAATGAAAAGATGATATCAGTTTTCCTAAAACGTGTAGCTCCACGTGTCGAACGAGACAACAAATGGTGCACTACAAAACCACTATGGCAAAAACTTATTTGGCTTGCAATAGGCAGGAATCGAGTATGAAATTGTCACGCTCTGTTTTCAATGTCTAAATCCGAATACCATGCCATGTATACGTCAGAAATAATCCTGTCCTACAAACTTTCCAAAGCCTCAGGTGTCAAGAAGCCACTCCCTTAACCACAGTTTGGTTCTCTGTAGCTGTTTTCGTTTCTTCTTTTACTTACCATTAACATGGGTCTACCTTGTTGTGTCTTCAGACAAATCAGTTGTCTGCCTAATTTGAAAAACAAAAACCATCGCGAAACATGTTTCTTTCAGGAACATCTATGAAATTGCATAGATTGATGCTTGAGGCTTTTCTAGTTCTAGTCGTGTTGAGGCTTGTGTGTGTGTATGTGGGGAGGGGGGTGTGTGTCTGCATTCTTGTCACAACAAAACACAAATAGAACAGATCCCTCTTTTATTTAACAAAATAAAGGAAAATAGATAAACTCATCAGATTAAATTGTTATTGATCTTAAACATAAATAATGCATACACAACAGAAATACTCCCATCTCAATGCCATCTTGTTACCATGCAAAAGCACCAAAACTAAGTCACAAGAGGATAATCAGAATCACTCACACATTACAAAAATCTTTTTTTCAACTTCCTATTTCAGTTATCTCAAACCTCTTCTAGTCACAATCCATTCATTATCATAAAATGTTTCATTCTGTAAGTCCTTTTAAAAAGCTCCAGCAGTCAATATCTTCTTCATAGACACAGAACTACAGACTATGTAACCTCATATGAACTCTTTACACTCTAATCCGATAACAATAAACTACTGTAATAATGCCAAATAGATCCAGGTTCAATCAACAGTACTGTAATCAACAGTAACCGCACAAAACAGACTGGCCAGGAACACGTCATGCCTTCTCAATATCATTTATTACTCTGACTCTCCAATCCAATCCAAAAGCATAGTTCACTAAAAACTTTTTAATCACAGTTCGCTTTTCACAAGAAAGCTCACTCCACACGGACACAGGAATAGTTTTCCTTTACATCATGGTTCTACACCATATCTTCTAAATATATCCACAATCATCACACACAAAAGTAAAAGGAAAACAAAAGCCACCAGCTTGTGTGTGTGTGTGTGTGTGTGTGTGTGTGTGTGAGTGTGTGAGTGTGTGTGAGTGTGTGTGTGTGTGTGTGTGTGTGTGTGTGTGGTGTGTGCGCGCGCGCGCGCGCGTGAAATACCGTACTTATCAGGTTATTTTTACATTTTCTTCCTTATATATATACTCCTAATCATAATTTAAGGGCCACTTCTTCCTTCCTCTCTAATTTTAAGTTGAAATAATTGACAATGTTTAGAATTGATTCTATGTTTTATTTCATCATTTCCACACCTGTTTTGGAAAAAGAATTTAGCACAATGACCCATTAGTGAACAGCACATGCATTTAAAGGAACATCCCCCCCTTTTCAAAAAACAGAAAGTGTCAGATTTGGCCAATCTGTTTTCAATATCGCGTGTGTCCGCCCCGAGCCTGGATGCATGCTTCACAGCGCCGATGCATCGACCCCACAAGGGTACGGAGTGTGTCCTGAGGGATGGCCGCCCACTCAATCTGCAGGATGTCGACCAGCCTGGCCAGGGTGCCCGGTGGGGGGTGGTTGTCCCTGATGCGCCTCCCGAGCACATCCCAGAGGTGTTCAATTGGGTTCAGGTCAGGTGAGCACGCTGGTCAGGCCATACGGACGACTTCATGCTGCTCCAGGAAGTCGGTCACAAGGCGTGCTCGATGCGCAGGTGCATTGTCGTCCTGGAAGATGGCGCCTTGACCAAGGTCCACAAGCGCAGGCAGTGCCACGGCCGCCAGAACCTTGTCCCGGTACCGGACCCCGTTCAGGATGCCGTCAATGGGGAGCAGGGGGGTCGGGGTACCACGGCTCATGCCACCCCACACCATCACCGACCCGCCGCCGTACCGGTTATGCTCTTGGACAGTGGCGTCAGCGAACCTCTCCCCTTGACGTTGCCACACCCGAGCCCGGCCATCGTTAAAGGTCAGGGTGAACCTGGACTCATCCGAAAACAAGACCCGGGCCCACTGTTGCCTTGTCCAGGTCACGTGCTCCCTGGCCCAGGTCATGCGGCGCACTCTGTTGACCGGTGACAGCACGGGTCGGACGGCCGGTCTCCGTGACCTCAAGTTTGCCTCATGTAGCCGTCTTCTCACCGTGCTGCAGCTGATGTTAGCACCTGTTGCGTCCCTCAGCTGACCCCTCAAGGTCACCGCAGTGGATGCCCTTTCCCTCAGGACGGAGAGGGCAAGGTAGCGCTGTCTTGTCGTTACTCTGGGTCGACCCGTGTGACGCCTTTCCTGGACTGCTCCAGTCTCATTGAAGCGCTCCAGCAGTCTCTGGATTGTGGAATGCGACACTTCAAGTCGTCTAGCAACTTCCCGCTGCGCTAGGCCTTCATCAAGCAGAGCGAGGGCTCTCCCCCGCTGCTCATCCGTCATCCGTCGTCTTGCAAGCATGGTTAAAACGAACCAAGAACGGGTCCTTTTTATCCTCGTCTGCGGGCAACTTTGGCTGGAGTAGTGTTCAAAAAGGGCTTGCCTTGCACGTGCAAAGCGAATTTTGTCGCTACCTTGCCTGCGTCGTCAGAGAGACCCTGCTGAAGATTCGACAATTTCGTGTGGAAATTGTCTTCCTTGGGCCGCCCATTGCAAATCGGCAAATCCCCAAACACGTGCCAAAAGGAAACTGCAATGTTGTCTGAGCTCTTATCCATTCAGTTACGGCAACGAATTGGAGAAAAGAGTGAGAGAAAATAGGTTATTTCTCCTTTCAAAAATTGACTCAAAAACGTTCCTGGCCCTTCAATAATGACGTGTAGTATATATATATAATATATACACATTTTCTTTTTTGCCTGTGGACTTGTGTCACTATAACCTATTTCTGATTTCATGCCATGATTCGTCGTTATTTTTGATGACCCATGTTTACGCTGCATTGCTGTGTGTCCGACCGTGTTTATCTTGCATTAACGTATTAACATGCCAGCCAACCCTACCACAGTTGTTATTTGCTGTTATTTTTGTTGTTGTTGTTGTTTGTGGGGGGGGGGATGTAAAGTACAGCAAGCATGCTTTAACATGGACTGTTTGCGCTGTATACATGGACATACTAGTATCATTAGTATTTAATCACCATCATCATCTTCTTCTTGTTAATCATCACCGTCGTCATCATCATTATCAGTAGTAATAGTTGTTGTATCATTATCATCATCATTATCAAAATGATCGCTGATTGGTCTTTAATTATCCAATATTACGACTCTCTCTCTCTCTCTCTCCCTCTCAGCAACAGTTGATTTTAGCATCGGCGGACACCGATGTAGAAAACTGACCCAATATCATTGTATTACGTAATGTTTTTTACACTGGGGTCACTACAGTTATCGTGCAGGGCGTCCTCAGGTAGTGGACAAGGGAAGGACCTCCAGATATAGAGGTTAGCTATTTAGCAGTCGTGAACCAAATGGCGGAGATTGTAGAGAGTAAGGAGGAGTACATCTGGCGGAACAGATATATCATTAATTGCCTCGTATGCTCGAAGAAGGGATCTTCTGCCCACAGTCCCCACTGCCTTGTAGACTAGCGGAGAGTCCCTATAAAAGTGGATGGAAGGCAACAGGAGACTACCATCGTATTCTCCCAAGAATGTAATGACCCAAAATATGAAAAGCTATAGGGGGAAAAAGCACCAAGTAGACCTAGGGAGAAAATATCAGACAGTCTTGCAGAGTGGGTGGGAACAATAACAGTAGGATATATGCTTGCATCGACAAAAGACAGATCAGTATGGAGGGCCATGATCGCCAATATTATGCAGCAAGGCACATGATGATGACATGCCTTTATTGCTGAAAATAAACATCACTGATTCTCTCTCTCTCTTTCTGTGTGTGTGTGTGTGTGTGTGTGTGTGTGTGCCTCAGAGTTCACACACACAGAGGGACAAATAGAGTGGACACCACAGAGAGAGAGAGAGAGAGAGAGAGAGACAGACAGACAGACAGAGACAGAGACAGAGAGAGAGACAGACAGACAGACAGAGACTGAGAGAACAAAAAACACACTGACAAACTTAAAGACAGGCAGAATTCAGCAAGAAGATCTTGGCAAATAATCAAGCCTATAGGGTGACCACACAATCTCTCTCTCTCCCTATGCGTTGTTTGGCGGCCCTTTACAAAAAGCTGTTGTAATTCGGCACAATGGACCTTGCACTACAGAAGAAAATCAGCACGCTAAAACCTCATGAAGCATGCGGAGCGGCTCCGCCTTCTGGCCGCCAACACTCTAAAGGACAAAATGTGTGTGTGTGTGTGTGTGTGTGTGTGTGAAGAAGCGTGTGAAAGTGCGCGTCTGTCTGTAGGCACGCGAACATGTGCGTATAGGGAAGGCTGTGTGTGGGAAGGAGGCCGTGGAGTATGCGTACGTGTGTTTGTGCATGTGTGCGTACACAGACATTGTGTTTACAAAGATTTTAAAGTCTACTTCTCTTTTTGACCTGTACCAAGTTCAGACCACAAAGAAGACATCACCGGGACTGCACAAATAAATACAACGGAATTTCCATACCCGTACAGCGGACCACCGCCTGTCCTAAGCAAAGCCTGTCTGGCGCAGGGGTACAGTTCCCAATCTGACTGCATGAGTTTGAGACTAGATCGAGAGAATAGGTAACTGTCCCTGTTTAGGAATGGGGCAGGCAATGCAGCCAGGAACATGTCCTCCTTCAGAATTCTAATAAAAAAATATATCAAGCCTCTACTATCTCCTTCATAATTCTAATCACGAAACGTTAAGTCTCTACCACGATATCCCCCAAGAACAATCTATACCCGAGTTTGTAACCTATCGAAAAATTATGATTTGCTTCTTTACATCAGATGTCATTCTGTATTCACCAATTCCTAGTTCAACCGGACTGGTATCCGAAAATAGGTTTAAAAAAATCTAAGAACTAATCTAACAACTAAGAGCTCGTTCTCTCAACCGGACTGGTATCCGAAAATGGGTTAAAAAAATCTAAGAACTAATCTAACAACTAAGAGCTCGCTCTCTCCTTCTTCTTCCTCTTCTTCTCCCCCCCCTTTCCCCAAGCTTCACACACACATACGCACGCACGCGCGCGCGCACACACATATATACGCACGCGCACACATATACTCCTAATCATAATTTAAGGGCCACTTCTTCCTTCCTCTCTAATTTTAAGTTGAAATAATTGACAATGTTTAGAATTGATTCTATGTTTTATTTCATCATTTCCACACCTGTTTTGGAAAAAGAAATTAGCACAATGACCCATTAGTGAACAGCACATGCATTTAAAGGAACATCCCCCCCTTTTCAAAAAACAGAAAGTGTCAGATTTGGCCAATCTGTTTTCAATATCGCGTGTGTCCGCCCCGAGCCTGGATGCATGCTTCACAGCGCCGATGCATCGACCCCACAAGGGTACGGAGTGTGTCCTGAGGGATGGCCGCCCACTCGATCTGCAGGATGTCGACCAGCCTGGCCAGGGTGCCCGGTGGGGGGTGGTTGTCCCTGATGCGCCTCCCGAGCACATCCCAGAGGTGTTCAATTGGGTTCAGGTCAGGTGAGCACGCTGGCCAGGCCATACGGACGACTTCATGCTGCTCCAGGAAGTCGGTCACAAGGCGTGCTCGATGCGCAGGTGCATTGTCGTCCTGGAAGATGGCGCCTTGACCAAGGTCCACAAGCGCAGGCAGTGCCACGGCCGCCAGAACCTCGTCCCGGTACCGGACCCCGTTCAGGATGCCGTCAATGGGGAGCAGGGGGGTCCGGGTACCACGGCTCATGCCACCCCACACCATCACCGACCCGCCGCCGTACCGGTTATGCTCTTGGACAGTGGCGTCAGCGAACCTCTCCCCTTGACGTCGCCACACCCGAGCCCGGCCATCGTTAAAGGTCAGGGTGAACCTGGACTCATCCGAAAACAAGACCCGGGCCCACTGTTGCCTTGTCCAGGTCACGTGCTCCCTGGCCCAGGTCATGCGGCGCACTCTGTTGACCGGTGACAGCACGGGTCGGACGGCCGGTCTCCGTGACCTCAAGTTTGCCTCATGTAGCCGTCTTCTCACCGTGCTGCAGCTGATGTTAGCACCTGTTGCGTCCCTCAGCTGACCCCTCAAGGTCACCGCAGTGGATGCCCTTTCCCTCAGGACGGAGAGGGCAAGGTAGCGGTCTTGCTGTCTTGTCGTTACTCTGGGTCGACCCGTGTGACGCCTTTCCTGGACTGCTCCAGTCTCATTGAAGCGCTCCAGCAGTCTCTGGATTGTGGAATGCGACACTTCAAGTCGTCTAGCAACTTCCCGCTGCGCTAGGCCTTCATCAAGCAGAGCGAGGGCTCTCCCCCGCTGCTCATCCGTCATCCGTCGTCTTGCAAGCATGGTTAAAACGAACCAAGAACGGGTCCTTTTTATCCTCGTCTGCGGGCAACTTTGGCTGGAGTAGTGTTCAAAAAGGGCTTGCCTTGCACGTGCAAAGCGAATTTTGTCGCTACCTTGCCTGCGTCGTCAGAGAGACCCTGCTGAAGATTCGACAATTTCGTGTGGAAATTGTCTTCCTTGGGCCGCCCATTGCAAATCGGCAAATCCCCAAACACGTGCCAAAAGGAAACTGCAATGTTGTCTGAGCTCTTATCCATTCAGTTACGGCAACGAATTGGAGAAAAGAGTAAGAGAAAATAGGTTATTTCTCCTTTCAAAAATTGACTCAAAAACGTTCCTGGCCCTTCAATAATGACGTGTAGTATATATACGCACGCGCCCATACACACACACACATACACACACAAAGAATTCGGTCGATATAAAATAATTTCAGAATGGTAGATTAAAAAATGAAAATGCAGGGGATTGGGGGGGTGGGGGAGGGGATGGCCACGAGGGAGTCAAAAAGAGTGTGAAATAAAATCTTGGGCTTAGTACATGCACAGAGAAGAGAGAGAGACAGACGGGGGGGGGGGGGGGGGGGGGATCCACCAGCCTTTACATCGAAGATGGATAGGGGAGGGGACAATCTTGGGGGGAAAAGAGTATGTGTAGAAGCGAGTAGATGGGCACGAGAGGGTGGGGAACATGGTAAAATCTTCATGCAAGAAGGAGAAAGGATGGAGATTCTCTGAACGTGAGGGTGGGGGCAGGGCGAGGCGGGATGGATGGGTGAGGAGCGGATGAAAGGGGGCCAAGGCAGACAGGCGGAATGAATGATTGATGTTGAGAAGGCCGGGAAGATGGAAACAGTGCCAGTGTGTGTGAAAGATGGTGGCCTGACTGCACATCAGGCATGCTTGATTGACCACTGCATCCACCACGCCCCTTCTTCACACTGATAGGTCGTGTATGTGTGCGTGTGTGTGTGTGTGTGTGTTGTGCGCGCGCGCGCGCCCGCGTGCGAAATACAAACACACACAACACATATCAGGCAAGATTGAATGGCCACTGCACCACCACGTCTCCTCTTCACAGTATGTACTGCTTTTCTAGTTTGTCTACCCTACCTCAACCATCTGTCACTCTCTTCTTTCACGAGCACACCATTCACGTTTAAATAGCCAATCCGCATAATCCTATCTCTCTCTCTCTCTCTTCAATGGAGGTGGAGACATCCTGACTTGATCATGCACGGCTGAGTGGCAATGTCAAGAACCTGTATCGAACTTTGCTTCCAGCTGCTGTTTCGTCAATCACACGCACACATCCCATCCCTCCGCCTTTATCTATTTTTCAGTCCACTTTTCAGTTGAATTTATCTTTTTTTTTGTTTTGAGGGTCCATCCTTCAGCTTCGTATGGCATGATGGTCCAGACCAGACATCTGATTGTTCTCATTTTTAGTTTTTTGTCTATTGTTTTGTCTTTAATTCAAAACGACAAACAAGAGTGTCCCATAATATCTTACCTTTTTAACTATCTTTCTTGGGGATGTTGACGGTTCTTTCAGTATAGAAATGTCACCACCACCACCCCTTTCGAAATTTCTTTACATTTTCTTCTTTTCTGTTAGTCTTTGTTTCTGCCTTGCTCCTTTGCTTTCTGTTCTCTATTCCGGTTTCATTTTCTATCTTGATGGTTTATTCACCTTCCTCTTTTTCATACAGCCTTTATTCTGTACAGTGGGACTGGATTCTGTACATATACTACCCGAACTTTTTACCGCTATTGAAATGTGAACTGTTCGGTGGCAATTATAGGTACTATAGGTCAAGTTCATGTATTTTTCTATAATTAGTTCTGTATATGTGCATGTTGTCTTTTTTTTTTTTTTGGCTTTTTTTAACCCCCCCTCCCCCCCACCCCCTAGTGATAAATTCGGCGGAATGGTCAACGAAAGGGGGTATATCTTTGGAACAGGCTATCTGCATGAATGCATTAAAGTATGTGCGCTCAATTTTCTTTTCCAGGTTTTCTTTTTTCTTGGATTATCGATATGTTCAGACGTGTGTATTTTGTCTGAAATCTTCATAGCCCTGATATGGCTCTGAGCACGTGACTGTGCTTTTATAATCAAATACTAAATAACAAATAATAATAGTAGTATTTTGAACCAGCAGGGACTGTCCTAATTCCAGTTCAAGGCAAGGTCACTTTCAAGCCATGCATGTCACACAAAACGTCACGTGAAGATTAAAACAAACATCCATGTGACAACAGCAGTCTGGCAATGAAATAGACGGCCGAGTAAGAAGAGGCCGAAGGAGAGAATGACAGAAGAAAAGCCAGGGGAATAACGGCGTGCCCGGTGAAACTCGAAACAAGCTGTATTTATTATGGCCAGAAATTTATTCCTCACTGGACTCAAATCCGATAACACAACTTTTCTGCATGGTTTACACATTCAAGTGATACCATCGATTTGTTTCTTTCTTTCTTTGCAAGTTTGTTATGGTAATGAGAAATGTCCACAGACAAAGCAGTGACATTCTAGCCATGCACCACTCGAGACAATCCGAAGCGTATGACAGGGATGTGAAAGGAAATTAGCCCGTTCTGCTGTACATGTTTAACCCGATACCAAACAACCACGAAAGCGCTAATTTCGTCAAACGCTGTGTCCTTCCCCAAAACTGCGTCAGGGCCGATTCAAATGGACACGGTTAGCGCTTAAAGTGCGCCATTAAAAAACAACAACAACAAAACGCGCGGTACAAGTACGAACAATATCATCAAAAGTGCGACCATTTGATCTCCAAAGGCACGAACTGTGATTCTGAATTGTCCAAACTCCAAATCTACAGAACGCTGTTCTCCGACTCACGAAAAATAAGTAACAAATATATGTATTAAAAAGTAATAACATTCCACTTCCAAAATCGCTAATCCCGGATTGTGTGATTTAAAACCAAGTTTTAATTGCCGGTACCATAATGATTACAACAATAACCAATACAGCAAAAACCAGAGCAATGATGATGATAACTGAAGAAAACCTTTAGCACGACTTTGAAGTAGTCCGCCCCGTTCAGCGTCTCCTGAAACTGAATACCTTGGCGCACTGAGCCTGTGGAAAAATGGAGCATCCTTCTGCGAGCATGTTGAACTGTTTTTTCGCAAAGCACGATTTGCCCTCAGCGCACGTTTTGTCCAGCAATGGGAAACATAAAAAAATTTTAAAAAAGGGGGGGGAGGGGGACGGTCTTGACTATCACCGTCCGATCAAATACATGCACAAGCACGAAGACAACCACATGCTGGGTTCTCTCTCTCTCTCTCTCAGAAAATAATCGCCTGAGGCAAACAACAAAAGCTCGAATTAGCTGTGATGCCGATTTCGTGATTCGATATATCATGTTTTTGTTTTGTTTTGTTTTGTTTTTGATGGCTGGTTTGGTTTTGGAAAATGCCATTTCCTTTGATTTTATTTGTTAGCTTGTCCGTTCATTCTTCCTTTCTTTGCTCGCTCACTAATTTCGTTCGTGAATTCAATATGTTCAGCCATCTGCCCTCTCCACCGTACACTGATCTATTTATTTACTTATATGTTCTACTGATTGATTATCTACTGATTATCTGAATAATAACGGTAAACAAAACAACTTTTTTTTGTTTTAATGTTTACGTTCTATTTTATGTTTCTACTCCTCATTGTTTGAAAACAGGGCATCGCTTTAATGACAACCATTTATTTTACCTATTCATCTGTTTACTTATTCACTGATTCTTTTTATTTACATTGTTGGTTCATTTACATTTGGAGGCAAATTTGTTCGTTATGACATCGCAGTCGAAAAACAATCTGAATATCATTTATGTGGCTATTCATCGGTTACTTATTTATTTATTCTTTTATTTATTTATTTATTTATGTACACTGGCAGTTTATTTGGAGGCAGAGTTGTTCGCCATGAGGACGCAAAACAATTACTTTGTTATATTATGTGGTATGTTTTGACGTCTTTGTTTTTATGGGGCAGTAGTAATATTCTTCCTTTCCTGCCTTCTTTCTTTGTTTGTTTGTTTTGTTTGTTCGGTGCCTGTGTGTCCGAGTCAACGTGCGCTTGTGAGCAACACCTGGGAAACAAAACAAGCATGCCTTTTAACATGACTTGTTAGGCATTCCACACACGCATACGAATGCAGAGAGAGAGAGAGACAGACAGACAGAGACAGACACAGAGACAAAGAGAGAGAGGAAGAGCTCCGTAACATACTAAAAAGTTCTCAGGTTCTCAACTTGTTCAAGGACAGAAAAATCCATTCTGACTGTTGATATTTCCCTCTCATAATAAGTTCACAATAATCTATTCCGTCATTGTGGACGCAGCGCTTTCATCATTTCTCTTCGCCCATCTCTATCCCATCCCATTTTGGGATTGGATCATAATCATGTTACATTAATTTTTTTCTGTTACAAGGGAATTTTTCCATCCGACAATGTGGAGTGTTTTCTACTGGGAAACCACGTCAAGTAGTACGGCGTGACCCTCATATCATCTGTATATTTAGTTCCTTTACCTATCTGAATTTTACTCTCTGTTGCCGCAGGTTTATATATATATATACACACACACAACATTTTCTTTTATGTACTTCAAGTGCTTGCTGCACATGGGAGCCCAGTCTTTCACCCGACAGTCAGCGAGGTAATATTACTGAAAGGTCGAGCGAAGTGAGAAAATCCCTACGTTCCTCGCAATTAGTTCTATGTGCTACTTGAGTTGTATTGCTTGATAACTATAATGTACACGGAGACACCGATTTGAACCTTCCATACATTTCACCACCCCTTCCTCTCAAGTTTTTATCGCAAGAGATATTTCAAAAAGTGCCCACGGAAACGCGTTAGCTCCCTTCTCTCTCAGTGATCTAGAGTCACTCACGTATCTGCGCCATTTCACACATGCGCATGCGCCCAAGCACACGTCCACATACACACACGGCTAAGAAACAAATGACGAAATAAGTCTTAAAATGGATTCTAAATTTACTGCAAATTTCCAGACTGCAACAGAGTCGTTTACACATATATCTTTGCTACAAATTATTCAACGAGTCATATATTTCATTGTCACGGATGTGATCTATCTAGAATCAGATTATAAAAGACAATCACGAGAGAAAGAAAAATAGGACCAAAAAAATGAAGGAAGGAAAAAAGGAAATAAAGAAAAAAGAATGAAAGAACAGAAAAGAGACACGACACAAATCAATCAAAGCTGGAATGAGCTGGTCTTCTGAACTGAACAAACGAGAAATTTGGAACATTTTATTTTTCATCGGTCTATTCATGTCTGAGGATGAATACATACTATATAATATAGACTTAACTTCTTCCTCTCTACTGGTGTGACACTCAGTTGAAGTAATGAAAAATAGGACAGTGTGTCAGTGTGTGTGTGTGTGCGTGCGTGTGTGTGTGTGTGTGTGTGTGTGTGTGTGTGTGTGTGTGTGTGTGTGTGTGTGTGTGTGTGTGTGTGTGTGTGTGTGTGTCTGTGTCTGTGTGTGTGTAAGCTTCCGTATGGCTGTGTGCGCACTTATGTGTTAACAATTGTGTGTTTTACTAGTGTGGTGTATTCATATTCTTGTTGATCTTTTCTCGTTCTGTTCTGGACTGCCTGTATATAAGTATATGACATCATATATTGCCACTTTTGCTTACACGCACACAATTACTGAGAATACATCACAGATGAATATCTCTCATAGCAAGTTTACCTTGGTATTATCAATGAAAGTAAACAAAATATCCAAAGTGTTATGATTTCATTTTACTGTGTGCATGGTTATCATCATTATTATTATTATCATTACTATTATTATCATTATTATTATCATTACTATTATTATCATTGTTATTATCATTACCATTATTATTATTGTCGTTGTTGTTGTTGTTTTTGTTTAGGCCCAGCCAAGTGCGCAGTCATATCTGGGTTATTACACCACTGCAAATTGTACACAACACCTCGATGGCCCTAAAATGCAACAACAACAAAATTAAGTACATATAAAAACACATTCGCGCACATAATCTAAGAATATGCACTTGGCATTGATCATTCTGTCAAACCTGTCACCAGGGAGTTAAAAAACATACCCGAATACAAACATAAACTTAACTAAAGACACTAAAAATTAAATCTGGCATAAATTACTTGACACTGCTTTTGCACATCACGTTTCCATACAGCCAAAAATTCAGTTGATACGTGTATCCAGTTATCAATCCTGATAGAAAGTATGCAAGGATTTACTGAACATACAGATGAATGGACTAGCTAGGCAGAAAATAGTAAGAGATGACAGAAAGCAAACGAGCAGGGCAGAAACAAAGACCACTAGTGACAGAAAAGAGGATATTTCTGGCCCAGAATTTCCAGAAGGTGAGGATACTGTTTACATTGCCGGAATCCCCAGCATCCCCACAGGGTAATGTGCATGCTCATTTGAAAAAAATGATCGCTTTCCGTGCAATCAATCTTATATACATATATTGGACTGACCACACCAGCGTACTTTTATAAAATCTATAGGTTTTTCTACCTACATAATGATGTATCATCAACCTATCGCTGTAATGGTTTATGAAAAGGCAAAGAAAGTCAGATAACAACAAGAGAAGAACAACAACAACAGTATCTATATGGCGCCAAATCATGTCATTTCAAATCAAAGCGCACTCACGCACCAGATACACGCATGCAATGAAAGCAGATTACCTTACAATATACAAAAATGACCGACACAAACTAAGAAAAAAAGATAGTTGTAGAAATCATTGTCGGGAAAAGAGGTGGGTTTTTAAACTGGATTTAAAAGCAGAAACATTAGGTGTTAGGCGAAGGGAGAATGGTAGTCTATTTCAGGCAGATGGTCCTGAGGCAGCAAAAAACGCTGACCTACAATTGATACATTAAATCTAGAAACCTAAAGGGAAAGAGTATTGAAGCTGAGCGCAAGATGCTAGTTAGTGTATAAATACTGATGTTGTCTCAAAGATATGATAGAGCAGGCTGGTGAATAGATTTGTAACACAAGTTATATTCATTGTTTTTAAGACGGGCAACCAGTGAAGAGAGCGAAGGAGAGGACTGATATGATCAAAAAGTGTTTCTTTCTGAGGACAAGACGAGCAACCGTGGTCTGTGTGTGTTGCAGACTGAGGAGAAAAAAAAGCTGGTAGTCCAGAAAGGAGAGCACTACAGTAATCAAGAAGAGACAAAATGAGAGATGTCACAAGCTTAGATGCAGACACAGTTGAAAGATATCTTCGAATGCAACCAGTACGCCGAATCTGACAGTAGTACGATTGGCAGGTCTGGGTTAGAAACGCCTGCAGAGAAAGAGTGTTGGCAAAGGTGACACCCAGGTTCTTGACAGAATCAGAGAAAGGGAGGATGTCACCCAGCTGGACGGTATTCAGTGTAATAATAGAGGCAGGTTTGTTTTTGGTGCCCACGAGCATGGTTTCAGTTTTCTCACCATTTAACTGTAGTTTACTTTGTGTCACCACGTTCTGGATATCAACAAAGCAGCCGGATGCTTCTGAGATAAGGAAAGTGATATTTTCAGGGGTGGTGCTATTTTTGAAGTTCTGAATCATCTGCATAAAAATGGTGTTTCATGTCATGCAGGTTGATGATGTTGGTTAGGGGTGAAGTATACACAAAACCAGAAGGAACACCACAAGAAAGCCGAACAAGCTCAGACTGATTCCTGTTGACGACAGCTCACTGAAAGCGATCTGAGAAACAGGAGGAGATCCAAGGAAGAGCAATACCATGAATTCCTAAAGTGTGTTCAAGACAAAAGAGAAGGGTGGAATGATCAATTGTATCAAAGGCAGCAGACAGATAGAGAAGCGTTAGGAAAAAAAATTACCAGCAAGAAGAAATTCACTAGACTACGTGAACAAGAGCTGTTTCTGCACTGTGGGTTTGCTCGACAGGCGGACTGGTAAGGATGGTGAAGATGGTCAAGCCATTCTAACAATCTAAACTTCTAGAGAAGAATAATGAAAGAAAACAGCATACAATTTGTAACTAAATCAAACGAGCTATTAAAACCACCAACATTGCAATATTATCACGACAGTCATTATTTCATTAGTACCTCCACTTCAGACAAGCAAATGGAATAAAAAATTAGAGACAAATGTTAAACAGTTGTGCAGACACCTGTACATGCGTATGTACATAGTGTTCGAGTGTGTGAATGCGAGTGCATGTGTGTGTATGTGTGTGTGTGCGTGTGTGTGTGTGTGTGTGTGTGTGTGTGTGTGTGTGTGTGTGTGTGTGTGTGTGTGTGTGTGGTGTCTCTCTCTCTCTCTCTCTCTCTCTCTGTCTATGTTGTGTTTGTGTTGTGCTGTGTTGTGCTGTGCTGTGCGTGTTTTGTGTGCGTAAGCTTCCGTGTGCATTTGTGTACACATGTGTTTGAACATGTACGTTCACATACAGTGAAGAAGACAAGATCTAACCATTGAAAATGACATTTGTTCTACAGCATATAAAGCGAGTCAATGTCCTGATTTTTTTAAAAGTTTTGTTTCAAATACTGTGGTCATAAAAATATAGATGATTTGGAATATCAGTCAATGTGCCCCTGAAGAAGCTCAGAATAAAAATGTAATATGCATCGGCGACAATGGTGAAAACATTTTCAATATTGTCAGAAGTTCCTGATAAACACTGATATCAGGCACACGTTTTTGGCCCGTGTAACCTTGACCTTGACATAATGTCCTCCAAACTCATCTAAATCCGCCACTTCTCATCGATCCACGCCTTTGAGAAAAATCTTGTAAAGATCCATTCCAAAACAGTTGAGAAAATCTCAGACGTTTTGATCACACACACACACACACACACACACACACACACACACACACACACACACACACACACACACACACACACACACACACACACCTCCCGGTTAATGTGAAAGAATATCGTTTTCCACACAAGGAAATTTTCTTTTTAAAAATAAGACTTTCATATCCACGGTAAAGGGTGTGTGTGTGTGTGTGTGTGTGTGTGTGTGTGTGTGTGTGTGTGTGTGTGTGTGTGTGTGTGTGTGTGTGTGTGTGGAGAGAGAGAGGAGAGAGAGAGAGTGTGTGTGTGTGTGTGTGTGTGTGTGTGTGTGTGTGTGTGTGTGTGTGTGTGTGTGTGTGTGTGTGTGTGTGTGTGTGTGTGCCTGCGTGCGTGCACGCGTGCGTACATGTTGCTAAAATACATTAACCAGATTATTCTCAGCCGTTTTTGTATTAATTTTTTACCAAAATCTGGTTAAAGGTGTGGATCATTGAGTTGTGAAAGCGTAATAGACCAAGTGTAAAGTCAAGGTCATGAGGGCGAAAACAAAAAGTGCCTAAACGCAGTGCTTTTTGAGGAATCAGTCTAAACAGCCTGTGTTTAAAAACAATATTTAAAAATCGTTTTCATATCTGACAGTTCGCGGTTGCATTTAATGCAAGTTGATCTATTTCAGTTGAAGTTTGTCTGCAAAAGAAGATTGTTCGGATGGTCTAACCATCTTGTTTGTTTCTATGGGAGAGGAGGCGGTTGTCGTCATATAAGCAAAGGTTAAAACATGCCAGTTTCAAAGACATAAAGCAATTTACCATTTCGCTATTCCACAAACTGTATATATATCTGCAAAAGAAGTACCACTCTATGGAAAGGTCTCGTAACGAAACCCTTGCCCAAGAGCGTGAGTGCTTGGCGTTCCATGTACATGTACTTACTTGTCAAGACTCTCTCTCTCTCTCTCCAACAGGCAGTGGAATGAGTGTGTGGTGTGTGTGTGTGTGTATGTGTGTGTGTGCGTGTGTGCGTGTGTGTGTGTGTGTGTGTGTGTGTGTGTGTGTCTGTGTGTGTGTGTCTGTGTGTGTGTAAGAACGGATCTGCCTTCAGCTAAAAGCATCTGCTGCTCCATGTGCATCACGTCCTCCGAAGCACAAAGGCTTTTAATGCTGGTGATGCATCGCTCAATTTTGCTCCCATCCTCTTGTTGTCGCATGAATGACTGGTGCAGTGAACCACTGGAGTAAATTGAGCAATGAGCGACTTGAATAAGTTGTACAGTTGACTGCTTGAATAGCCCAGGCAGTGTTGTGTGCGCTAAGAGAGCCAAATGTTTACAGGTCGGTCATCCTATTTTATTGCACTGTTTGCCTGCACTGGGGCAATTCTGGGAACGGGATGAGATGCATGACTGCAGTCTCAAAAATATGAATCTTGTGAGTGGCCGTGAGATGCTTGACTGTAGCCTTTGTAAGTTATGAATCTGGTGAACGAATGTATGGTGCATGACTTGTACGACCTTATCAACTTTACACAAACATGGCCGACGACCCTAGCCTAACTTGGTAGCAGAGTTTACAACATGGCGACCAGTTGTAAAGTTATATAGGAAAAACCCACGCTTTACAAGTCCACAAACGCTATTCAAAACTGACGAAATGTTGAGTAAATCTGACGCTACCACATTTTACAAAGGCAGAGTCACAGACATAGACAAGGACAGGTAAACAAAGAGAGACAGACAGACACAGACTGGCAGACACAGAGACATAGACACATACAGGCAGACACAGACAGGCAGGCACAGACACAGAGACAGGCAAACACAAGTAAACAGAGACATAGGCAGGCACACACAGACAGATACAAAGATACAGACACTGACAGACAAGATACACACACTGACGGGCAGAGATGCATGCAGACACAGAGAAACAGACAGGCAAGACATACGCAAGAAGACACAGACAGGCATGCACAAACGGGCAGAGACACAGGCATAGACAGGCAGAGACACAGACGGGCAGAGACACAGACAGACACAGACGGGCAGAGACACAGACACAGACGGGCAGAGACAGACACAGACGGGCAGAGACACAGACACAGACGGGCACAGACACAGACGGGCACAGACACACACAAGACACAGACGGGCACAGACACAGACGGGCACAGACACACACAGATGGGCACAGACACAGACACACAGACGGGCAGAGACACAGACACACACAGACGGGCAGAGACACAGACACACACAGACGGGCAGAGACACAGACACACACAGACACAGACGGGCAGAGACACAGACACACACAGATGGGCAGAGACACAGGCACACACAGACGGGCAGAGACACAGACACACACAGACACAGACGGGCAGAGACACAGACACACACAGACGGGCAGAGACACAGACACACACAGACGGGCAGAGACACAGACACACACAGATACAGACGGGCACAGACACAGACACACACAGACACAGACGGGCAGAGACACAGACACACACAGACACAGACAGGCAGAGACACAGACACACACAGACGGGCAGAGACACAGACACACACAGACACAGACGGGCAGAGACACAGACACACACAGACGGGCAGAGACACAGACACACACAGACGGGCAGAGACACAGATACACACAGACACAGACGGGCAGAGACACAGATACACAGACACAGACGGGCAGACACAGACACACACAGACGGGCAGAGACACAGACACACACAGACACAGACAGGCAGAGAGAGAGAGAGACAACAGACAAGCAAACAGAGAACAAACAGAGACACAGACTCACAAACACAAGCATACAAAGATACCGACAGACACGCAAAAACAGACACAGACACAGATTTTCAAACACAGATAGGCAGACAATACAGACACAAATACACATAGACACAGACATGGAAGGAAACAGTGGTACAGACACAGAATAAACAGGCAGACAAAGATACAGACACGCAGACACACAGACAGGCCGATAGAGATGTACACATAGGCATAAGCACACAGACAGGCCGATAGAGATGTACACACAGGCATAGACACAGACAAGCCGACAGTGATATACATATAGGCATAGACACAGACAGGCCGACAGTAATATACATATAAGCATAGGCACCAACAAATGCCTATCAATTAACATCAGGAAGAGAGTTCTTGAATGTTATATAGAACCAATACTATTGTACGGATGTGAGGCGTGGACAGTCAACAAGCAAAGCCAGAACAAGATTGAGGCAGCCGAGATGTGGTTTCTAAGAAGAATGTTGAGAGTTCCATGGACAGCAAAGAAAACAAACGATACAATCTTGATGGAGGCAGACACAAGTAGATCACTCATAAGGAAGATTAGGAAAAGACAGGCAACATTTATAGGCCATTTTATGAGGAAGGGGGACTTGGAGCACCTGGTCACAACGAGAAAGCTGGAGGGAAAGAGCACCGGGTAGACCCAGGGTAAAAATGCTGGACGGACTTGCAGAGTGGCTGAGGACGAGGGGGTAGGAGAGATGCTAGGAGCAACAAGAGATAGAGACAGATGGAAGTCCATGACCGCCAACGCCATGCGGCAGGGCACCTGATGATGATGATGATAGACACAGACAGGCAGAGAAACAGTTAGGCAATGACACAGACAGACAGAAAGAGGCAGGTTACAGAGGACAGAGCGACACATACAGGCAGACAGATATACAGACAGACACAGACAGAAATACAGACAGGCAAAGATGCAGACAGGCAGACAGACAGGCGGAGAAAGGTACAGAGGGCAGAGACTCAAACAGGCAGAGACGAAGACAGGCAAAGACAGGCACATATTTAGATAAGCAGACAGAAACACAGACAGTCAGACAGAAACACATACAGGTAAAGAGACAGAGACACGGACAACAGAAAACTGACAGAGAGAAAACAATCGGGCGGGAGTGAAAATGTCAAAGCATCACACGAACAATAAAAAAAAATCAGTCTATAGATTGTCGAAGAAACAGATGATGCACATGACAATAACAGACTCACACTTAAAGTGAAATAACGATGGCGATAAAGATTGTGGACGCCAGCACACACACACACACACACACACACACACACACACACACACACACACACACACACACACACACACACACACACACACGCACGCACACACACACACACACACACACACACAACCGTCTAAAAGCACATATGTGAATAGACGTTAACAGAAATAACGAACGAACAAACACACAAAGGCGCGCACATGTTCAAAGAGTAAAATTTCAATGATCTTTGTGATCGTGACAACGATTGTGATGCTGTCAGTGGCAGAATACAAATGTCTTCGCTGTCTAATTTCCTCACAGACACGCACAGATTAGGCCTACACTGGTTTGTGTGGGCACTGAATATAATTATACGATTCTGTGCACGTTATGGTACAACGTATAATCGACTGAGCCAAATGTGTGTGAGTGTGTGTGTGTGTGCGTGCGCCTTCCCTACAAACCATGTAACCTACAAGGAACACAATAATGTAATGAGTAATTATTAGGAAAGGTTAGAAGTCCAGGGAACTTTTTTGAACCTATATAAGTGATCAATGAAAAGCAACAATAACAAAGCCACCGTGTTCTCGGAATTCCTCTCTGTCTGGTATCTAAAAAAACATGTTTGCATAACTGTGATCTTCCAAGTAGAGTTTTAAGACCCACTGCATTGAAATCCAAGCGATCAATTGCTTTAGGCCCATCACTTTAAAACTCCAACAATCACTTGCTTTAAAACGAATCCTTTCGAAACTCAAGCAATTGGTTGCTTAAGGACTAATCACTTTGAAACTCAAGCTATCAGTTGTGAGTGAATAAAACAAACACTTCACACAATTTGTCAGTAATGTCCATAAGCAATTTAGGCGTCTTTGCTAGAACTACAGGCGTACAATCACATCAGTTGGAAAATCAATTTCTAACAAGCGACAAAAGGGTTGCTAACAATCCATCCATAAGCAACCAAGAAATAGTTATTCTCAAAAACACTTCATATTGTTGGTTGTTATGACTCAATGACTGAACCATTCATAATCGATTGAAGAGTTATCTTCGGAAATTGTCACTTCGTCAGAGTGATTCAAGACAGAAAAAGCAAGTAGCGATCCATTCAAAAACAAGCAAGGAACACTGGGCTAGTCTATGTATTACAATTTATATACAGATGCCAAAATTTCTCTCTCTTTCTCTCTCACTCCTCTCTCTCTCTCACACACACACACACACACACACACACACACACACACACACACACACATAAATATATATATATATATATATATATATATATATATATATATATATATACATACATACACGCACACACACGCGCGTGAAACAAGCAAAGAATGCTGGGCTAGTCTATATATTACAATTCATATACAGATGTCAACGGCGGATGTGATGCGTCTAGTGTGTCGTCTAGTGACTGCGTGCTTATCACCTCACACGTTCAGCCTGAACCGCTGGCTAGCACTGCTGCTTGCAGTTATGCGAAAAGAAGAGCAGAATTCGTAAGTCTCTTCCTGTCAGTGCATAGCCTCTCCATCAGCAAGCCCTACGTTATGCCTCCTCATTGGCGACATGTGGTAAATGAGCAGGATAAATCTCGAGGGACTCGGAGGAGGTCTGGCCCCCAGACGTGCGGCATGCAGGCCCACCGACGTGTGCATATGCCCTGGTGCCCACGAACCAGATCCCCAAGTTATGGGTAAACAGTTCCACTGCCTTGGGACATCTCGGGAGAGAATAAGGCTAAGGGAGTTAACCCTGAAAAAAAACCGATGGAAGGCAACGGGAAACCACCATCGTATTTTCCCCAGGACAATTATGGATGGACAAACAAAAGGAAATTGAAGATAACTACGTAAATAGGTGCTCCTGTGGAGTACCTTCGTCCGGTAGGGACTGTCATGCGGCGCAGGTGACACCAGACCGTCAGCCAGCTACTGCGACCAAACCCAAACCCAAACTCAAACTCAAAAACACCAAAATAGCAAATTAGAACTTAAGGACACTGTTGCAGAAGGGAAAATCAGACAACATCAAAATGGAGATGGAAAGGCTTAACATTGGTATTTTAGGACTAGGGGAAGTGAGATGGAAGGGGGCAGGCATGATAACATCAGGAGAATACACAGTGATATACTCTGGTGGTAATTCACATGAAAGAGGAGTAGGCATTGTAATGGACAAAGACAAATCAAAAGCAGTTAAGGGATACTGGGCTGTGTCCGACAGAGTTTTGTTGGTCAAATTGGGAGGCAAACCATTTGATATCAACATCATTCAGGTGTATGCACCAACATCCGCAAGTACTCAGGAAGACATCGACAACTTCTACAAAGTATTAGAGATGGCCAAGATCCAATGTAAATCACAAGAAGTTACCATAATAAAGGGAGATTTTAATGCTAAAGTGGGACAGGATAGGGTGGAGGATATAGTTGGACCTCATGGCCTTGGTACACAAAATGAAAGGGGAGGGAAACTTGTAGAATGGGCACAGATGAATGAGTTCATAGCAGGAAACACCTGGTTTGAGCAGTCTAATAGAAGAAAATGAACTTGGATGAGTCCAGGAGATAATACCAAAAATCAGATTGACTACATCCTTATCAACAAAAGATTTAGAAATTCTTTACTGTCAGCAAAATCATTACCAGCCGCAGACTGCAACAGTGACCACAATCCTGCAGTGGGAAGATTTAGGCTGAAATTAAGGAAAAGGAAACAGACCAAAAGCAACATCAAACTAAATCTTGGACTCTTAAAGACAGATGAAGTGATACGTAAAAAAATTTAATGTACATGTTCGAAACAAATTCAGTGCTCTGGAAGACGTTGGTGACAGTGAGGAACAATGGACAAAGTTGAGAAATTCGATAAATGAAGCTTGTGAAGAAATCCCTAAGGCAGATAGAAAAGCAAAAAACAGCTGGATGACTAATGAAATTTTGGGCTTGATGGAGGAAAGGAGGAAAGCAGAGAAACGAGGAGATATACAGGAAGATAAACAAAGAAATCAGGAATAGGTGCAATGAAACTAAGGAAGCTTGGCTGAAAACAAAATACAAAGAAATAGAAGACCGACACAAAACGGATCCTCAGGGTATGTACAGACGAATTGAAGAAATTGTCCACAGGAAAAATACATGCACATCAACTGGTTGCTTAAGATCGAAAGATGGCACGCTTATCATGGAAAAACACAAAAAATATTAGACAGATGGGGAGAGTACACGAAAGACCTTTTTGAGGATGACAGAAACGAAGAACACATTATAAAAAAGAACTTTGAAGGACCGCCCATAATGAAAGATGAAGTTAGAGCAGCACTGAAAAAGATGAAACCAGGAAAAGCCCCAGGACCAGACAACATTACTACAGAGATGATTGAAGCCCTGGAAGAATTTGGCATAGAAAAAATAAGTCCTCCTAAATGAAATTTACGACACTGGAAAAATCCCCAAAGATATGTCAAAATCAATTTTCATTGCACTTCCAAAGAAGACAGGGGCTCTAGAATGCGAACTCCATCGCACAATCAGTTTGATGAGTCATGTAACAAAACTCCTGTTAAGAATAATCATGATGAGGACAAGGAATAGAATCAAAAGAGAAACAGCAGAAGAACAGTGTGGATTTGTGGAAGGGAAAGGAACTATTAATGCCATATACATCCTAAGAAATATCATAGAGAGGTCAATTGAGATGAATAAGGATTTGTATTTATGCTTTGTTGACTATACCAAGGCTTTCGATCGGGTAAGACACGAAGAACTAATTAACCAACTGGAGAGACTCAATGTTGATAGAAAAGATCTACGAATAATCAGAAATATGTACTGGGAACAAACAGCTGCAATGCGAATAGAAAACAATATAAGCTCTTTCCAAAACATCAAAAGAGGAGTCAAACAGAGTTGTGCTGCAATGCGAATAGAAAACAATATAAGCTCTTTCCAAAACATCAAAAGAGGAGTCAAACAGAGTTGTGTTTTGTCACCAGATCTGTTTTCACTTTACAGCGAAAACATCATGAGAAACCTAGAAGACGACCCTGGATTAAAGGTTGGAGGGAAAATGATAAACAACATTCGATACGCAGATGACATCGTGCTAATTGCAGAAAATGAAAGGGGCCTACAAAACCTTGTGAATATACTAGAAATAGAAAACAATATAAGCTTTTTCCAAAACATCAAAAGAGGAGTCAAACAGAGTTGTGCTGCAATGCGAATAGAAAACAATATAAGCTCTTTCCAAAACATCAAAAGAGGAGTCAAACAGAGTTGTGTTTTGTCACCAGATCTGTTTTCACTTTACAGCGAAAACATCATGAGAAACCTAGAAGACGACCCTGGATTAAAGGTTGGAGGGAAAATGATAAACAACATTCGATACGCAGATGACATCGTGCTAATTGCAGAAAATGAAAGGGGCCTACAAAACCTTGTGAATATACTAGAAATAGAAAGCAAAGGTAAGGGGTTGGAACTAAACAGCAGGAAGACTGAAGTCATGGTGATCGGTAAAAAAAACATGAAATCCCCTCATGCAAAATAACAGCAAATGGCACAACCTTGACGCAGGTTGGTAAGTTTAAATACCTGGGAACGATCATTTCATCAGACGGCAGATGCACATCAAAAATAGCCGGCAGAATCGGCCAAGCCAAAACAGCATTCAAGAAGATGACAAGCATTCTTACCAACAAATGCCTATCAATTAACATCAGAAAGAGAGTTCTTGAATGTTATATAGAACAATACTGTTGTACGGATGTGAGGCGTAGACAATCAACAAGCAAAGCCAGAACAAGATTGAGGCAGCCAAGATGTGGTTTCTAAGAAGAATGTTGAGAGTTCCATGGACAGCAAAGAAAACAAACGAGACAGTCTTGATGGAGGCAGAGACAAGTAGATCATTCATAAGGAAGATTAGGAAAAGAAGGCAACATTTATAGGCCATTTTATGAGGAAGGGGGAATTGGAGCACCTGGTCACAACGGGGAAAACTGGAGTGAAAGAGAGCATCAGGTAGACCCAGGGAGAAAATGCCAGACGGACTTGCAGAGTGGTTGAAGATGAGGAGGGTGGAGGAGATGCTTGGGGCAACAAGAGATATGGAAGATGACAGATGGAAGCCCATGATCGCGAACGCCATGCGGCAGGGCACCTGATGATGATGACGATATAGATGGGAACCTCTCTCTCTCTCTCTCTCACTCACACACACATTTACTTTCCCTCTCCCCCCCCCCTCTCTCTCTCTTTCGCGCACGCACACGCACACACACAACGGCGTCTTCCTTGACACTGTCCAGGACGAACTATTTCCTTAAGCACCGGAACACAACCTCATCAGACAGAACAAAATGAACAGGTGAACAACCAGAAGACAGGAGTATGGGATTGCAGGTTGAGATGGAAAAGGCGTAGGGGTTTGTTAGGAAGCAGTGGCGAGAAAGTCTTTTAACCCTTTGACTCTCACACCTTATCCACCACCAGCAAAAACTTAACCTTTTGACTTCCTGACCTTATCCACCAGCCACCTATAGAAAGCTGTTGGGTAGGGTGAGGGAATCAAAAGATAAAAGTTTTTGCTTTGCTAGCATGGTTGGTAATGCAGGATGATGGTGGACAGGGTATGGCAGTCAAAGGGTAAACTTCACAGAAAAAAATTGTCAGAGCTGCTAGATCTACTCACAAAGCGAAGCAGTTGGACTGTATTTCCTGTAGACATGAAATTAAAACATAACTCTAAGAGTAAGGCGCGCGCGCGCGCACACGCACACAGAAAACACACACACACACGAAACACACGCATATAAACACACATGTAAGCGTGCGCACACACACATGTATGCGTGTGCTCACACACACACACACGCGCGCGCGCGCGCGCACACACACACATCGTTAAAGGGATGTCGAGGTAAAAGACACGCGAGAGGTAGAGGTGGGAAAAAGATTGTTACTGTTATTTTTGTTTAAAGCCCAGCCGACTGCGTACAGCCATATCATGGCTATAACCATTTCAAAGCATACACAATACCTCAACAGGAAAACAAAAAGTAAATTAAGTACACATATCAATGCATTCGTGCACATAATCTAAGGAGATGCCCCTGGCACTGGTCATTTCGTCCAATTTATCATCAGAGGATTTCAAAAAGCAAACCCAAATACAAATATGAACACAACTAAGGACACTAAAGCATACATAAACATGGCTACTTAACTTAAGATTGCTCCTGCACAGCAAATTTCCTCAGAGCTAACCACGCAGTCAGTACATTTATATAATTATCAATCCTAAGAGAAAGTAGGCCTATGCAAGGCTTTACAGATCACACAGTGAATGGACCAGCCAGACAGGAACAGATGACAGAAAGCCAAAGAGCTATAAGCAGAAGAAAAGAGAATGACAGTAAAGAGGAAATTTCTAGCAAAGTATTTCCAGAAGGTGGAGATACTATTTATACTGAAAGAGCCCCCGGCAAGTCCAACGGGGAAACAAACTGCTTAAAAGAATTTTCAGTTTCACTGAAAAACAAGACTTCCGTGTTCTATGACAGCGGGTTTCTTTATCATTCGCATGCAATTGACATGACTGCAAGGGAAAACACAAAACACATGTGAGCACTTACGAACACACTCATACACAGACACACGCACACACACGCGCGTGCGCGCATAAATATACACATGCATGCGCAAACACACACACAATGTGCATACGCATGCACACTTCAACAGCAGCAGTACAAGGCAAGATGTAGCATCAGCAGTAAACAAAGAAAAAAACAACTAAACAAAAGAGTACAATATCAAAAGCTTCATCATCAGAGGTATTACTGCATAAAGTAGTACTACCATCGATCAACTTCGTGAAATAAATCAAACGGCATACAGAAACTAAACACTATGGTTTCAATTCCACCAGTCTATCAACTGTTCCACACATCCCATGGCAAGCTGCTGAAATGAATACACCAGTGTAAAATGCATTCCCAAGTGTCGACTTATTTTTGAACCAAAATAGAACCTTTTCCACAAGAGTTCACGGCGTCTAATTTTAGCCATCTGATGTGTTTAGTAGTGGCTTCGTGCGTCTCGCTAGCTCAAGAACGACATAACTGAACCTAGACTAAACCGAGGCGTTGGCTGTTTATTTGAGTTGAAATGGTTTCGGTTTCCTTTAAAGTTTCGGTTGAAATAATTTGGTTTGGTGACATCAATAATGCTGATTGATAAAGTGTGTGTGTGTGTGTGTGTGTGTGTGTGTGTGTGTGTGTGTCCCTCTCTCTCTCTCCCTCTCTCTCCCCCTCTCTGTCTCTCGTACACATCTTCCTCTTTTCTTTTCAGGGAGAACCATTTTTACAGGCACTGGATCACATTTCCAAGAACAAAATAAATCAGAGAACTTTTGCACGAGAACCATTCGCCGCTTTCTACGTGAGCGGAATGTCAAAACGCCTAGGGAGAAAAGTGAATAGCCAGGGTTGGTTGCAGGCGATGGCAGGGAACGAGTATATGGGGGTCGTGGTGAGGGGTATGTAAATGAAAAACCTGGGGGTAACGTGATGGCAGGGTGAGATGGAAGAGAGGTAGAGGCGGGTAAGAGAAAAATATCTTTCAGCTTCACTGGAAAACAGGACTGGTCGTGTTATTTGCCAACTGCATCGCAAAATGAATTGGTATAGGCTCGGAATTATTTACCGTGTACATAAAACCGAAGTAAAACTCCATGAGGAAACACACACACACACACACACACACACACACACACACACACACACACATATATATATATATATATATATATATATATATATATATATACATATATATATATACATACACACACACACGTATATACATATATATATACACACATATATGTATATTTATACATGTATACACATAATATTATATATATACACTCATAGACATGCCCCGTGTACACGTGCGCTACAACAAAAGCATCAGAAGTAGTGATAACTGCAGTAGTTGCAATAACAGCAACAGTAGCATAAACATTGCTAACTATGTCAAAAGCATCAGCATAAATAGATCATGATTCCAAACCACTACCTTGTAAAACCTAAACAACACAAACAACTTGAAAATTTCTAATTCAGTCACACAAAGTAGCTGTATCTTATTATTCATTTCTCCCCACCCTGCCAAATTCCGCAGAAATGAATAACACACCAGAGCACAAAGCAATGTCGCCTTCGTTTGGCACTAAAACATGACCTTACCCACAAAAGTTCATGGCGTCCACAGTTTAGCTCTCCTGTGTGATTTTAGCATGATCCGCAAGGCGTGTGTCACATTCTTCTAAAACTATTTGCGCTAGTCTGCTGAACAAGGCACTCGCTAGTCATTTCTGACTCGATGATTTGGATGCTTTCAAATTTTCATTGAGCACACATTCTGGTAAAATCAACGTTATGGGAAGATTGTTCCTTGACCTGGTCATACCGAACAACTAACTGCACCAGTATTGCTTAGGCCTACTCCTCTCCATATATTTCTGAATATAGCAGAGGTTCTTTTCTACTTGAAGGAAACCTTAGGACGAGGTTGAAAGTTTGTGCTCTACTGAGGAAATCCTGACCTCGCAGGTGAACTGTTCTGATGTAAAGCTATCTTGCCAGCATCAAAGAAAGTGTTAAAAAATTTGATTGAACCTCTCTCTCTCTCTCCTCTCTCTCTCTCTCTCTCTCTCTCTCTCTCTCTCTCTCTCTGCGCGAATGGGTTTCAAGCCTCCAAGAACTCAGTATCTATTACCGCTTCTAAATAGTTTTATTATTAAATTCCATCTCATTCCTTAATGTGCGTGTGGGGGGTGGGTGGGGTGCATGTGTGCTTGGCAGTGTGTTATGTGCAAGGCGTAAGTTAGACGTCAGACAGTTTTAGTGAGTAACATGTGCATGTCATTTCCAGGGCTAAGCGTATACCGCACAATCTGAAACCTTCACCCACTTTTACATGGCATCCAGTTCTTCAATATCCAATCTCTCTCTCTCTCTCTCTCTCTCTCTCTCTCTCTCTCTCTCTCTCTGTGTGTGTGTGTGTGTGTGTGTGTGTGTGTGTGTGTGTGTGTGTGTGTGTATTACGTCATATAGACACACACATATAGATACACACACATACACATGTGTGTGTGTATTATATCATATATCATATATCATATCATATCATATCATATCATATCATATCATATCATATCATATCATATCATATCATATCATATATCATATCATATCATATATCATATCATATCTCACATCACATCACATCACATTATATATCATATCATTTCAGACTATTATTATAGATTATTATCATATCATATCATATCATATCATATCATATCATATCATATCGGTATGTACTACTGGTATAATTGTTTAACCATATTTTTCTTAGTCATCTGTTCATTCATCACTTTTTTATTTACTCATTAATTTACTCATTCCCTCAGTCATACAAACATGCAATCGTTCACTTCTTCGGTCAATCTGTTTTCTTCATTCACTCGTGCATAGCGCACTCTTTGGATAGAAGTCTCATTGAGACTGGGCAGTGGAATCATGGGATAAACATTCTTGTACACAAAAACTGATACTGATCAAACCCTAAGAAACACTCAATGAAATTCTAAATAAATGATTCGTAACTTATTTTGAAACAAACAATCTGCTGACAAAAGAACAAGCAGGATTCAGAAAACTATGGACCATATTTTCATATTGATAAAAATATTACATAAATCAAACACAGGGAACATTTTGATTATATCATGAAAAAATAGAAGATTTCACAGTGCTTCGTGCATTTCCATAAAGCTTTTGATAATGTGTATGGCATGATGCACTCTTACAATTCAACGCAACAAGAATAAATAGGAACTGGCTCTGTATTGTTAAAGACATGTCAGGACATTCGCCAGCGTACAGCAAAACAATCGATTTACTTATTTTGGTCAGGTCAAAAAAGGAGTACTCCAAGGAAATACAATCAGTCCTAGACTGTTTAACATTTTCATCGAAAAGATAATGCCAGATAGAAAACCAAAACCCAATATTCCTTGTCTGCGGCATACAGATAACATTATATACTTGTCTACCACAAAATCGGGAGCACAAAAGAAATTAGACAAATTTCAGAAACCAAAAATCTCCTCATGCAAAATAACAGCAAGTGGCACAACTTTGATATAGGTTGATAAGTTAAAATATCTGGGAACGATCATCTCACCAGATGGCAGATGCACATCAGAAATAGCTAGAAGAATCGGCCAAGCCAAAACAGCATTCACGAAGATGAAAAGAGTTCTAACCAACAAATGCCTATAAATTAATATCAGGAAGAGAGTTCTTGAATGTTATATAGAACCGATACTGTTGTTCGGTTGTGAGGCGTGAACAGTCAACACGCAAAGTCAGAGCAAAATTGAACCAACTGAACTCTGGTTTCTAAGAAGAATGTTGAGAGTTCTATGGACAACAAAGAAAACAAACGAGACAGTCTTGAAGGGGGCAGACAAAAGAAGATCATTAATAGAGAAGATTAAGAAAAGACAAGCAACATTTATAGGACATACAACGAGGAAAGGGAAATTAGAACACGTGGTCACAACAGGAAAGCTGGAGGGAAAGAGACCAGCATGTAGACCCTGGGAGAAAATATTGGATGGACTTGCAGGATGGTTGAAGACAAAGAGGATGGGAGATGTACTTTGCAGCAACAGGGGATAGATTCGTGTGGTGGGCCATGGTCGCCAACGCCATGCAGCAAGGCACATGATGATGATAACAGATGCAGAAATATTGTCAAACGTGGGGACTTCAAGTCAACACAGACAAAACGAAGGTAGTCATATTCACACAAAAAATTACCCTCAAACCCTACCGACCCTTTTCTTTTCTTTGCTTGCTGCGGAAAGAATTACATCTACTCTGTAGATAAGTGAAGATAATTAGAGTGAAAATGTCCAATGTGCACAGTTCAACCTAACCAAACAAGTAAACTATGCTGCACAAGCCCTTAAGCACAGTGCACGAGGTAACGAGGTGAAAAAGGATAGAATGATGAATCTGTTTTGTCACATCGAGTATACTAAATACGGTGCTGAGTCGTGACTTCTGCTTTGTGAAAACTTATCAACCAATAATGTGTTGTCTAATCAATTCTATGCCTATTTTTCATCAAATATGTACATAGCATATTGCAGAAGCCTACTAGAGGTATACACAAAAAATATGAAACTACCTGTCCATTTCCTATCAACATGACGGCTATTTACAAGAATGTTCTGGATACACCTAACAGAATTAAACAAAGACACCCACTTGAAACAAGCATACATATAGTAACATGCTCCCATCAGAGCCAATAATTATAGCTCCCTGGCTTTTCTTGTTTGTTTGTTGTTGTTTTTTAATCTGTGATGTATGGGTTCAGAAGCTTACATATTCTTAAAACAATGAAACTCCCAGACTTTGCTTCCACAAGCCTTACGTGGCAAGCTGTAAATCTGCTAGACATAGAATATCATTACGCTGCTTTCAGATAAGCCCACATAAAACTGAGCAAGACCGCGCACGTAGACAAGAACGGCACTTTAGAGCTTCTGGAGTCAAAGAGGATGAATTATACTCGCTTGGCGACTGCTGTCTATAAGTATAAGACATGTCTCGTTTTTACTGCTAATAAAGGCTTTGGTTCTCAGCCATTCGTTTGTTCACCAGCTGACATAACACATAACTCGCTTTTGTAAAACGTTCTCTAATACCATTAGATAATGCTCAGGCTGAAGTAGTCTAATAGGTATATGGATGTCTGAAACTACGTGGCTCACAAACGCACATGTCATACGCCCTCAATCTGCAAATGAACAGATATGTTTTCATTTCTTTCTTTTAGTTTTAATTCTCTGTGGTATCCGTAATTCATTTGACGGTTTCATGAGAATAACAACAACGGGAATCACACATCTAGGACTGTCTTTCATTTGCCCGCCTCTCCTTTAACAGATGTCAATCACACAGTGCCATTTTCACTTGTTATCAACATGACAGACCAGGAAGGTCCGCAGCCTTGATTGCCAGGATGTTGGATCGTTCTAAGATCTACATAACTGCTCTTACTGAGACCAAATCTGTAGGGGAAAGCAAATCGAGGCCATCTGCACTTAACTCGCAAAGGCACTGGAAAGCTAACCCTGAATATATCGATGGTTACTTGATGATCCTGAAGACGATTTCTATGCAAAGCTCAACAGTCCGATTGTCACTGTCAACCACAAAGACAAGCTAATCATTTATAGAAATGTCAAGGGTCATCTGCGAGCGGACTTGGTAAAAACTCCTTGGGCACCAAAGAACTGGCAAGTGCAATTCCAAGAGACTGATGACGCTGTTAGTGTTTACTGAGCATGAGCTTACCATTATCAACATCTCTTTCAGCACAAGGACAATTTCAAGAAAATGTTAATGTGCACACGCTCTAAACAGTGGCACATGCTGGATTATGTCATCGCGCGACAGAAAGACAGAAGAGACAAGCACATCACACGGTGCATTACAGAAGCTGACTGCTGATCAACTCACCGACCACAAGGAACCCATCAGTGACGGTAGAGATTTGTGGACAAACCTTTAAAATTTAATTTTTCTTCACTCCAAATTTCTTGAAGGATCGGCTGGCTCTTTTGATAGTACGTGTCTTGAGTTCAATACTACCCCCACACCCCAACAAAAAAAAATATGGCAAATGTTCGGAACCCATCTTAACTCTCTATCACATGTATAGTGGAACCAATATTTCTATAACGAACATATTTGATAGGAACCAGAAAAAAACACGAAAGAAGAATACGAACACGTATTTAATACAAGACAAGACAGGCGCAAATTTTCGGCCAACTGGCCTTTGCCAAGCGTAAGTTTACAAACAAACAAACAAACAACAGATACAAAAATTATGAGAAAAAGACTCATAATTTTTGTATCTGATCTTTTTCTCATAATTTTTGTATCTGGTGTTTGTTTGTTTGTAATCTTTCAAACTCCGCCTCCAGAGGATGAAGAAACAGGGCAACATAAGAATTAAGTTCAATCTTGAGAAGCTCAAAGACCCCAACATAGTTGAAAACTTCCAAGCAACGATAGGAGGGAAGTTTGCTCCTCTCCTCATCCTTGACAATGTGGACACCGAAGTAGACACTCTGATCAACAACTTCAACACTGCCGTGACCGAAGCAGCCAACGACATCCTTGGAAAACACCGACCAACAAAGATGCCCTGGGTCACGGAAGAAGTACTAAAGCTGAGCGACAAACGCAGAGAACTAAAGCAAAAGAAGAGTACGGATGAAGGTGCTAAACTATACAGAAAAGCCAACCAACAAGTTAAAGAAGGCATGAGGAAAGCAAAGGAAACATGGATTGAAGAACAATGCCAAGATATCGAAGCAAACCTGCAGAAAATTAACAGCAAAAAAGCCTACCAGCTTGTGAAAGGACTAGCAAGCTCAAAACAAGGCAGAACCACTACCATACAGAACAAAGCAGGGAAATGTCTCACAGAAGATCAAGAGATTCTGCAGAGGTGGACAGAGTACTGCTCCGAATTATACACACACACAACAACAGGAGATCCCAAGATGCTAGACGTTCCTCCACCAACCAACAACGACAGCTACCCCATCGTGCGAGAAGAAGTTGAAGCTGCAGTAAAATCATTGAAGAAAGGCAAGTCGGCAGGAGTGGACAACATTCCCTCAGAACTGGTCCAGGCAGGAGGAGAGGCCATGATAGATATGTTACTCATCATCTGCAATAAGATCTGGCGGACAGGTGAGTGGCCAACACCTTGGATCCAGTCCCTGATCATCACTCTCCCGAAGAAAGGCAACCTACAACTATGCCAAAACTACCGTACCATCAGCCTGATCAGCCATCCAAGTAAGGTCATGCTAAAAATCCTTCTGAGTAGACTGAAGCCACAAGCTGAGGAGATAATAAAAGAAGAGCAGGCAGGTTTCAGACCAGGAAGAAGTACCACAGAGCAAATTTTCAACCTCAGATTGCTCTGTGAGAAATACCTGCAACACCAGCAAGGTCTTTACCACGTCTTCGTGGACTCCAAGAAGGCATTCGACAGAGTTTGGCACGCAGCCTTGTGGGCAACCATGAGGTTGTACAACATCAATGCCAATCTGATCAGAAACATAGAATGCCTCTACGAAAAGGCGACCAGTGCAGTCTACCATGACAACAACATAGGCGAATGGTTCCGAACCACAGTTGGAGTACGCCAAGGATGCCCTCCTCTCCCCCACTCTCTTCAACATCTTCTTAGAAATAATGGCTGACGCACTTGAAGACCACGAGGGAACAGTCAGCATCGGAGGTAGAACAATCACAAACTTGCGTTTTGCCGACGACATTGACGGACTAGCTGGGCAAGAGCAAGAGCTAGTCAGCTTGATAAAACATCTTGATGAGGCCTCCACAGCATATGGCATGCAGATCAGTGCAGAGAAAACCCAGTTGATGACAAATAATACCAATGGCATCAGCACTGACATTACCATAGACAACAAGAAACTTGAGACCGTCCATAGATTTAAATATCTGGGAGCTATAGTATCAGATGAAGGATCAAAGCCCGAGGTACTTTCCAGGATTGCCCAGACCACAGCTGCAATGACCAAGCTAAAAGTCATCTGGAACGACAAGAATATCGCAATCGGCTCCAAGATCAGACTGATGCGTTCCCTGGTCATGTCAATATTTTTGTATGCATGCGAAACATGGACCATAACAGCAGACATTGAAAGAAGGATACAGGCAATGGAGATGAGATGCTTCCGCAAACTCCTTGGTATCTCGTACAAAGATCATATAACCAATAAGGAAGTGAAAACCCGAATCGAAAACGCCATCGGGCCGTATGAAGACCTCCTGACCTCAGTGAAAAGACGCACGTCACACGATCATCTGGACTGGCCAAGACCGTCTTGCAGGGAACAGTTCAGGGAGGGAGACGAAGAGGCAGACAGAGAAAAAGATGGGAAGACAATATCAGAGAGTGGACTGGCCTTGAATGGAATATCATTCTGCGGAAAGCTGAGGACCGTGAGGAGTGGAGGAAGTTGGTTGCAAAATCTTCAGTGGTGCCCCAACGGTCAACCAGACTACGGGACTGATGATGATGACGATGAATCTTACACTAGCCGAAAATTTGCGCCTGTCTTGTTTTGTTGTATTAAATGCGCGTTCGTATTCTTCTTTCGTGTTTTTTCTGATTCCTGTTTGCTTGAACGCGGGCAGTCACATTTGTTTTGGAGAATATATCTGATGCTCTGCGTGCGTACACACACGAAGGCAGTATTAGCATGAACATGTCTGCCAACGAGTTGACCTTCGAGATCAGAAAAATCTCCATACTTTACCTCCACCAGACAGAAAGTACCCAGGAAGCATCTAATGCAGACCACCAACTAGAAGTCCGCGTCTTACCCATTCAGTTGTCGTGCTCGTCATACGTGTTTTGAAATGTTCTATATTGTTTACGTGATAATACTAGGATTCTTGTGTTCCCGATTCTATCTCTATTCTGTTATCACAATGTTTTGTTTGTTTCATATTGCAAAAACAAAAGTTACTAAAAAACTGTCGTACAACACAACACCACAGAGAACTGCAAACGTTCCTTTCAAGATTATACAAAATGATCGATAAACTGGGATATACTGCTGAAACACTGCTCTATCTCCGTTTTCTTCTCACAGAAAGAGACAGTCAGACAGAGAGAGACAGCGACAGACACACATGCATATATATATATATATATATATGTGTGTGTGTGTGTGTGTGTGTGTATGTATATATGTATGTATATATACACATATATATACATGTACATATATATATATATATATTATATATATATATATATATATATATAGAGAGAGAGAGAGAGAGAGAGAGAGAGAGAGAGAGAGAGAGAGGCACCACATTATTTTTTAAGTCGGAAGATGTGCCAAAATTTCATGCAGAATTACTGCGATGAACAAAGCACAACACATGTTCAACATTGTATGCAGAACAAAACATAAATGCTTAAAACTTTCCCTCCAAATTCAGTGGTAACCAGGTGCAACATTTGTAAAGAGCCTGCCTTTCTGACTTCACAATAACGATCAACACACAAACTATAATGAGGTAATACTATGGCCAACTTGTCACATTGTAAGAAGAGAAAAACCCTTGTTCTACTCGAGAAAATCTACTTTAACACGATTGTATAAGTGCAGGTTTTATGGATGTTGGATAGTGCAATGTGCTATGTTATTGATATGAATCATTTTCCTCATGTTTTTATGTGTAATAACCTGGGAATAATTTTATTGCTGCAGGGCGCTAGTAAATTATCACATCAATTATTCCTGCAGATAATGTCTTTGAGCGCACGCCTATCGTGTAAAGAGTATGCTATTTAGTAAGCATATATAATCATAAGCGAATGTTTAATGGTAGATCCGTCCCCAACCTTCTCCAATAACCTGATAACCATCTACAGAGACAACCAACAATCCTATAGCTTGTAAATGGTGTACTCAAAGGCATGTTTCTGAATGCTCATGAAGCACACAGTGACACATAATATACGATTCTGACCATATGAACGGCAA
>CM060311.1:51627691-51647691 GCA_030674185.1 Monoplex corrugatus
AGCAAAGCAGGCAGCAGCAGCAGTAGTGGTAGTAGTAGAGCACGAGCAGGCAGACAGCTAATAGAATACACAGTTGGTGGCTCAATCACATATCTAACCACTCTCTCTACCTTCCCCTTTGATCTCACTTCACTTAATCCCCTCCTGTCTGCCCGATTCCTTCTGTCCTTCACAAAAACCGTTAGTGGGCTGTGAAGCCAGTCGATGTTAAAGCCATGTGGCTGATGAGCTGCAAACTACCTGGTCTGCATCTGTCTGTCGGTACAGTGGAACAGTTGCTGTTATTGTGTGTATATGGAGTTGAGAAATTCAGAGGGTTATGCCTTTACACCTGGATACATACGCGTGTGTTGAGCTACTGAAGATGGTATACTGTCTTTCATTAGGCCGACGTCCACGCCGACAATTACTTCGACACTGTGTCTAGATCAGTCGCATTTGTTATGTTATACGAGTTACGAACAGACGGTTGCCACTTCAAAATATATATGATTATCTTGTCGTTTGTTCTGGGTCAAAGTTGCAAGAAAATACTGATCGATATTGTGATACCTGGCCAATTTGAACAAACTATACTAAAGACTATATATATGTATACCTGGGCAATTTGCCTGGGATACGTTACACGAAAATACATAAACTATAGCTATGAACACCTGGGCACTTGATCTAGAGCAACTTGCAGGAAAGAACCAACTGGAAACAGGTTTCCTGTAACAAAACCGGTTGTCAAAGTGTAAAAACCCTGGAACCACAATCAAACGTTTCCGCCTGATTTCTGATAGACATGAGACAGCGCCAGGCAGCCTGTCGGAAGCCAGCCAGGTAAAGAGCGAGTCAGCCACGAAGCAGTGGACAGGACAGAAACACGCCAGCGGTGGAGAAGGAGCAGAAACGCCTCATACCAGATCTGCTATCACACGACAGCAACGACAAAGAAGGCAAACTGAGGGAAAGGGGGCAGAGGGGAAGGGGTCAAAGCCTCAGCCTCTGTTTGATTGAGAGAAAGAGGGAAAAAAAGATGTTACACGATGTCGTTTCACTGAATATCTCACCGATGATCTTCAGCAGAAACACCGGCACTCGAACAATCGCCGCTCCACACACACACACACACACACACACACACACACTCACTCACAGAGATAAGTAGGCCAGGAGATCAAAGTGTGATACAGACAGTCTCTGGGGTCTCCGGAAGTGCTTTACGCTAGTCTCAAAATGGACGCGGGCTTCACGAATGTCATCATCCTTCACTTGCCTTCCCTCCTAGCCTGGTTTTATCTACCCCCTTCTCGTGCCGACCTCAAATCTGAATCTTCCTCCAAACTTTCAAATGCAATCTCGTTTCACAACATCACTCTAGTCAGCGCACACGAAAGTTGCTGGGGGTGGGGTTTGGTAAGAAAAAATCGATGTAAACGTAGGGGAGGAAACTCCTTCGTCGTGGCTCAAGTCGCCAAAAGCGCACGTGCTTTCACAGCAGCACGAGATGACACAGATCGAGGGATACCGGAGTACGAGACGGCGTACTGACGGTAAACACACCACATGTGCTTTACAAATCCACACCACAGAAAAACCGTTCTACACCTCACAATCACAGTCACCTTGACGCTCCGTCCATCGCCAGATACTCGCACTTCACAACGACGGAGAGATTGGAAGGTGACAGTTCACTGTAGTTGTCGAGCTTCTGCCGGTTGGTGCGGATGGTGATGGGATGTCGCTGAGGACTGAGGGGGATGGGGGTAGGGAGTGTATGTGTGTGCGCGGCGTGGTGAGTGGCTGTAGCGATGATCAATAGGCTGACTGGAGGCGCAGAGAGGTAATCCTGTGACGATCGAGCCACAGCTGTTGCAGTACGGATTGATAAGGGTGAAGGGGGTAGCGGGTCTTCTGTCTCACGTCTCCTTCACGGCCACCAACGTCACAGCCAATACAAGATCTGAAATAAACAAAGACTATCAGAGTTGGTGATGAACAGTTCTGTAGATGTAAACAAGGTACTAAGTGTTATATTAACACAACTTTTTGTTGTGTATTAAAACCTTTGTAGAGTTCACATCATACTATGAGTTCATCAGTAATTTTAACTAAAACAAGCCTAGTGTCGTCATTCTTCTTCTTCAACCCCATGAAGTCATTGGGGTCACACTAAAGAACAGTGCACCAGATTCCTCATGGTCTGTGGATTCTGTGCGAAAGCCTGGTTCTTTACAAATAGTTTCTCTGTTTATTCCGCAGTGCTGTCAAAACATTGCTTTTTCTATCTTCCTTTCTGTCTCCCTCCCTGGAGGATTGATTTAGCAAGACCACTGACTCTTGTTGCATGGTCATAGTTTGTAGTAAAAACACTATATGTTCGTCAGCAGGTTCTTTTTAAAAACTCAACAATGTAGTCAGTACTTTGTACTAAATATATACTGTGATGTCGTCAGTACTTTGTACTATATTGTGATGTCGTAGGCAATTTGTACTAAATATGTTGAGATGTCAGTAGTTTGTACTAAAAATGTTGTGATGACGTCAGAAGTTTGTACTACATGATTATGTTCTGATGTCGTCAGTGCTTTCGAATGAATATGTTGTGATATAGTCTGTAGTCTGCACTGAAAGTGTTGTGATGTCGTCATACATTGTATTAAATATGTGGTGATGTCAGTACTTTGTACCAAATATGTTGTGATGTTGTCAGTACATTGTATATATATGTTGTGATGTCGTCAGTACTTTGTACTCTATATGTTGTGATGTTGTCAGTACATTGTACTATATATGTTGTGATGTTGTCAGTACTTTGTACTATATATGTTGTGGTGTTGTCAGTACTTTGTACTAAATATGTTGTGATGTTGTCAGTACTTTGTACTAAATATGTTGTGATGTTGTCAGTACTTTGTACTAAATATGTTGTGATGTTGTCAGTACTTTGTACTATATATGTTGATGTCAGTACTTTGTACTTTATATGTTGTGATGTTGTCAGTACATTGTACTATATATGTTGTGATGTCGTCAGTACTTTGTACTAAATATGTTGATGTCAGTACTTTGTACTCTATATGTTGTGATGTTGTCAGTACTTTGTACTAAATATGTTGATGTCAGTACTTTGTACTCTATATGTTGTGATGTTGTCAGTACATTGTACTATATTTCTTGTGATGTCGTCAGTACTTTGTACTATATAATTGTTGGTGTCATCATACTTTGTACTAAATATGTTGTGTTGTCATCAGTACATTGTACTATATATGTTGTGTTGTCGTCAGTACTTTGTACTAAAATTGTTGTGATGTCATCAGTACTTTGTACTAAATATGTTGTGGTGTCATCAGTACTTTGTACTAAATGTGTTGTGATGTCATCAGTACTTTGTACTAAATGTGTTGTGATGTCATCAGTACTTTGTACTAAATATGTTGTGGTGTCATCAGTACTTTGTACTAAATGTGTTGTGATGTCATCAGTACTTTGTACTAAATTGTTGTGTTGTCGTCAGTACTTTGTACTAAATGTTTTGTGATGTCATCATACTTTGTACTAAATATGTTGTGATGATGTCAGTACTTTGTACTATATATGTTGTGTTGTCGTCAGTACTTTGTACTAAATATGTTGTGATGTTGTCAGTACTTTGTACTAAATATGCTCTGATGTCGTCAGTACTTTGTACTAAATATGTTTGTTGTCATCAGTACTTTGTACTAAAATGTTTGTTGTCGTCAGTACTTTGTACTATATATGTTGTGATGTCGTCAGTACTTTGTATAAATATGTTGTGTTGTCGTCAGATACTTTGTACTATATATGTTGTGATGTCGTCAGTACTTTGTACTAAATATGTTGTGATATCGTCAGTACTTTGTACTAAATATGTTGTGATGATGTCAGTACTTTGTACTATATATGTTTGATGTATCGTCATACTTTGTACTAAATATGTTCTGTTGTCGTCAGTACTTTGTACTAAATATGTTGTGATGTCACCAGTACTTTGTACTAAATATAGTTGTGTTGATGTCAGTACTTTGTACTAAATATGTTGTGTTGTGTCAGTACTTTGTACTAAATATGTGTGATGATGTCAGTACTTTGTACAAGATAGTTTGATGATGTCAGTATTTGTACCAAATATGTTGTGTGATGTCAGTACTTGTACAAATATGTTTGATGTCGTCATACTTTGTACTAAATAGTTTGTGGTGTCATCATACTTTGTACTAAATATGTTGTGTTGTCATCAGTACTTTGTACTAATATGTTGTGTTATGTCAGTACTTTGTACTAAATATGTTGTGTTGTCATCAGTACTTTGTACTAAATATGTTGTGTTCGTCAGTACTTTGTACTAAATATGTTGATGTCAGTACTTTGTACTAAATATGTGTGATGTCTCAGTACTTTGTACTAAATATGTTGTGATGTCGTCAGTACTTTGTACTAAATATGTTTGCTGTGTACACATTGTTATCATATTGTACTAAATATGTGTGATGTCGTCATACTTTGTACTAAATATGTTGTGTGTATCAGTACTTTGTACTAAAATTGTTGTGATATGTCAGTACTTTGTACAATAATGTTGTGATGTCATACTTTGTACAAATATGTTGTGTTGTGTCATACTTTGTACTAAATATGTTGTGTGTCTCAGTACTTTGTACTAAATATGTTGTGTTGATATCAGTACTTTGTACTAAATATGTTGTTGTCTCAGTACTTTGTACAAATGTTGTGTGTGTCAGTACTTTGTACTAAATATGTTGTGTTTGTCACAGTACTTGTACAAATATGTTGTGGAGTATCAGTACTTGTACAAATATGTTTGATGTCAGTACTTGTACTAAATATGTTGTGTGTCTCAGACTTTGTACTAAATATGTTTGTGTCATCAGTACTTTGTACTAAATTATGTTTTGTCATACTTTGTACTAATATTTTGTTCAGTACTTTTACAATATGTTGTTGTCTCAGTACTTTGTACAAATATTGTGTGTTCATACTTTGTACAATTTTGATGTCAGTACTTTGTACAAATATGTGTGTGTCTCATACTTTGTACTAAATATGTTGTGATGTCTCAGTACTTTGTACAAATATGTTGTGTTATCAGTGTCATATTTGTTACTAAATAGTCTGAGTCTATACTTTGTACTAAATATTTTGTTTCTCAGTACTTGTATAATATTGTGTTCGTCAGTACTTTGTACTAATATTTGTGGTGTCAGTACTTGTATAAATAGTTTGTTGTGTCAATACTTTGTACAATTTTTGTGGATCAGTACTTTGTACAAATATGTTGTATAGTTTTTTGGTTGATTATGAAATGGGTACGTATTTACTAAATAGTGTGTCATACTGTTAATATGTTGGGACAGTATTGTATATTATTGTGATTCACTTTGACAATTGTTGTGTTGCGTACTTTGACTAAATATGTTGTGTCACTTGAATTGTTTGTGTCATATTGTACAAAATGTGTTCATCTTGTAAATTAGCGTAGTATTGTAAATTGTTGTGCTCAGTACTTTGTAAATGTGTGTGTTATATTGAAATTGTGTGTCAGTACTTGTACATATTGTGTCATATTGTACTAAAATGTTGGTTTTCTTTGTACTAATTGTGTTCATATTTGTACTAAATATGTTGTGTGTCTCAGTACTTTGTACTAAATATGTTGTAGTCTATACTTGTACTAAATATGTTGGTGTCATCAGTACTTTGTACTAAATATGTTTATGTTCAGTACTTTGTACAAATATGTTGTGTGTTCAGTACTTTGTACTAAATATGTTGTATGATGTCAGTACTTTGTACAATATGTTGTGATGATGTCAGTATTTGTACAAAATTGTTGTGTGATTCAGTACTTGTACAAATATGTTGTGATGTCGTCAGTACTTTGTACTAAATATGTTGTTGGTTCAGTACTTTGTACTAAATATGTTGTGTTGTCATCAGTACTTGTACTAATATGTTGTGGTGTCAATACATGTACTAAATATGTGTGTATCAGTACTTGTAAATATGTTTGGTAATTTCAATTGATCAGTACTTGTACTAAAATGTTGTGATGTCTCAGTACTTGTACTAAATATGTTGTGATGTGTCAGTACTTTGTACTAAATATGTTGTGTGTCATCAGTACTTTGTACTAAATATGTTATGTATATTTGTACTAATATGTTGATGTCGTCAGTATTGTACAATATTTGTGTTCAACTTTGTACAATATTGTTGTGATTGTCAGTACTTTGTACTAATATGTTGTGTGTCAATACTTTGTACTAAATATGTTGTGTGTCGTCAGTACTTTGTACTAAATATGTTGTGTCTCAGTACTTTGTACTAAATATGTTGTTGATGTCAGTACTTGTACAAATATGTTTGTGTCAGTACTTGTACTAATATGTTGTGATGTCGTAGTACTTTGTACTAAATATGTTGTGTGTCACAGTACTTGTACAATATGTTGGATGATGTCAGTACTTTGTACAATATGTTTGTGTCGTCAGTACTTTGTACTAAATATGTTGATTGTCAATCTTTGTACTAAATATGTTGATGTCGTCAGTACTTTGTACTAAATATGTTGTGTTGTCATCAGTACTTTGTACAAATATGTGGTGTCTAGACTTGTACAATATTTTTGTGTCATACTTGTACTAAAATGTTGTGATGTCATCAGTACTTTGTACTAAATATGTTGTGATGTCGTCAGTACTTGTACTAAATATGTTGTGTGTCATCAGTACTTGTACTAAATATGTGTGTATGTCAGTACTTTGTACAAAATGTTGTGTGTGTCAGTACTTTGTACTAAATATGTTGTGATGTCATCAGTACTTTGTACTATATATGTGTATGTCAGTACTTGTACAAAATATGTTGTTTGTCGTCATACTTGTACTATATAGTTGATGTCGTCAGTACTTTGTACTAAATATGTTGGTGTCACAGTACTTTATACTAAATATGTTGTGTTGTGTCAGTACATTGTACAAAATTGTGTTGATGTCAGTACATTGTACAAATATGTTTAGATCAGTACTTTGTACTAAATATGTTGTGTTGTCATCAGTACTTTGTACTAAATATGTTGTTATCATACTTTGTACTAAATATGTGTGTGTCACAGTACTTTGTACAAATAGTTTGTGATGTCAGTACTTTGTACCAAAATATGTTGCGATGATTCAGTACTTTGTACTGAATATGTTTGTGTCAGTACTTTGTGCTAATATGTTTGTTGTCGTTAGTACTTGTACTAATATATGTTGTTGATGTCGTCAGTACTTTGTACTAAATATGTTGTGATGTCGTCAGTACTTTGTACTAAATATGTTGATGTCAGTACTTTGAACTAAATATGTTGTGGATGTCGTCGTACTTTGTACTACAGTGGAAACCATTTATAACAGGACCGTTATAACAGGAACCGGATATAACAGGGCTTTTTTCAATCCCCATTATTTCTTCCTCTTTGTCTCTATAAAACTTATCGGCAATAACAGGGAGACAAGAGGGCTCGATCGTTATTATAGCAGGGATGCCGAGACGGGCTCTGCAGCAGAAAGGCCTAGCCTAACTCAGCACGCCACGCAGTAGGCCTAGATCTAATCTAGCTAGCCTATGGTATACTGTGTACTGTACACTGAAAGAACGCTTCGCAATGCGAGCGTGATGCGCGCGCAAGCGGTAGCCTGAGGCCACTGAGTCAGTGACTGACTAGCGCCATCATTCAGTTTGTAAGCTTACTGCACACTACACCAGACCAGATCTAGCCTAGATCTACTGTTTATCTTTCCATGATTACAAAAGTGAAGATTAGTTGATCAGTCCTTATTTCCCTGATACGTATAACAGGATCCGATATAACAGGGATTTGATTTGGTCCATCATCCCTTTATATCAGGTTTCCACTGTAAATATGTTGTGATGTCAGTACTTTGTACTAAATATTTGTGATGTCGTCAGTACTTTGTACTAAATATGTTGTGATGTCATCAGTACTTTGTACTAATATTTTTGGTGTCGTCAGTACTTTGTGCTAAATATGTTGATGTCAGTCCTTTGTACTAATATGTTGTGGTGTCGTCAGTACTTTGTGCTAAATAGTTGATGTCAGTACTTGTACTAAATATGTTGTGATGTCGTCATACTTTAGTACTATATATGGTGTGATGTCGTCATAACTTTGTACTATATACATGTAAGTTGTGATGTTGTCAGTACTTTGTACTAAATATGTTCTGATGTCGTCAGTACTTTGTACTAAATATGTTGTGATGTCAGTACTTTGTACTAAATATGTTGTGGTGTCATCAGTACTTTGTACTAAATATGTTGTGGTGTCGTCATTACTTTGTATTATACATGTTGTGATGATGTCAGTACTTTATACCAAATATGTTGTGGTGTCGTCAGTACTTTGACATAAATATGTGTGATGTCGTCAGTACTTTGTACTAAATATGTTGTTGTGTCGTCAGTACTTTGAACTATATATGTTTGTTGTCGTCAGTACTTTGTACCAATAGTTGCGATGATGTCAGACTATTGTACTAAATATGTTGTGGTGTCATCAGTACTTTGTACTATAAAGTTTGATGCGTCATACTTTGTACCAAAATGTTGTGATGATGTCAGTAGTTTGTACCAAAATATTTTGGTGTCGTCAGTACTTGTACTAAATATGTTGTGATGATGTCAGTACTTTGTAATAAATGATTTGTGATGTCAAGTACTTTGTACTAAAATATTTGTGATGTCGTCAGTACTTGTACTAAATAATGTTGTGATGTCAGTACTTTGTACTAAAAGTTGTGATGAGTCAGTACTTTGTACTAAAATGTTTGATGCTGTCAGTACTTTGTACTAAATATGTTGTGATGCTCAGTACTTTGTACTATATATGTTGTGATGCGTCAGTACTTTGTACTAATAGTTGTGATGATGTCAGTACTTTGTACTATATAATGTTGTGATGCTGTCAGTACTTTGTACTAAATATGTTGTGATGTCGCAGTACTTTGTACAATAATGTTGTGATGCTGTCATGTACTTTGTACTAAATATGTTGTGATGATGTCAGTACTTTGTACTATATATGTTGTGATGCAGTCAGTACTTTTACCAATACCTCTTTGTCTCTATTAAAACTTATCGGAATAACGGAGACAAGAGTGGCTCACGGTTATTATACAGGCGTCTAGACGGTCTCTGATGAAGAGGCCTGGCTAACTCAACACTGCCATCGCAGTACGGCCTAGACTATAGTTGGCTTGCCTAGTATGTACTAATATGTAACTGAAAGAGCTTCGCAATGCGAGCGTGATGCTGCGCAAGCTGTAGGCTGGCCACTGAGTATGATGACTGCGCCATCATTCATTGTAGCTTACTGCACACTTACACAGACCAGATCTAGGCCTAATCTACTTTATCTTTCCTGATTTACAAAAGTGAAGAGTTAGTATCATCCTATTCCCTGATATCTGTAAACAGACGATATAACAGGATTGATTGGTCCCACACCCTGTTATATCGTTCCACGTAAATATTTTGATGTCGACCAAATATGTTGTGATGTGTCAGTATTGTACAAATATGTTGTGTGTCATCAGTACTTTGTACTAAATATGTTGTGATGATGTCAGTACTTGTACTAAATAAAGTTTTGATGTCAGTACTTTGTACTAAATATGTTGTGGTGTCGTCAGTACTTTGTACTAAATATGTGTGATGATGTCAGTACTTTGTACTAAATATGTTGTGGTGTCGTCAGTACTTTGTACTAAAATGTTGTGGGTGTCGTCAGTACTTTGTACTAATATGTTGTGATGTGTCAGTACTTTGTAGCAAATATGTTTGATGTGTCAGTACTTTGTACTAAATATGTGTGTTGTCGTCAGTACTTGTACTAGAATATGTTGTGTGTCATCAGTACTTTGTACTAAATATGTTGTGATGATGTCAGTACTTTGTACTATATATGTTGTGGTGTCGTCAGTACTTTGTACTATATATGTTGTGATGATGTCAGTACTTTGTACTATATATGTTGTGGTGTCGTCAGTACTTTGTACTAAATATGTTGTGGTGTCGTCAGTAGTTTGTACTAAATATCTTGTGATGTCGTCAGTACTTTGTACTAAATATGTTGTGATGATGTCAGTACTTTGTACTATATATGTTGTGGTGTCGTCAGTACTTTGTACTAAATATGTTGTGGTGTCATCAGTACTTTGTACTAAATATGTTGTGGTGTCGTCAGTACTTTGTACTATGTATGTTGTGGTGTCGTCAGTACTTTGTACTAAATGTTGTGATGATGTCAGTACTTTGTACTAAATATGTTGTGGTGATGTCAGTACTTTGTACTATATATGTTGTGATGATGTCAGTACTTTGTACTAAATGTTGTGATGATGTCAGTACTTTGTACTAAATATGTTGAAGTCAATACTTTGTACTAAATATGTTGTGGTGTCATCAGTACTTTGTACTATATATGTTGTGATGATGTCAGTACTTTGTACTAAATATGCTGTGATGTTGTCAGTACTTTGTACTAAATATGTTGTGATGTCATCAGTACTTTGTACTAAATGTTTTGTCGTCAGTATTTTATACTAAATATGTTGTGATGTCGTCAGCACTTTGTACTAAATATGTTGTGGTGTCATCAGTACTTTGTACTAAATATGTTGTGATGTCGTCAGTACTTTGTACTATATATGTTGTGATGTCGTCAGTACTTTGTACTAAATATACGGTGATGTTTCAGTACTTTGGACTAAATATGTTGTGATGTCATCAGTACTTTGTACTAAATATACTGTGTACTAAATATACTGTGACGTCTTCAGTACTTTGTACTAAATATGTTGTGTTGTCGTCGGTACTTTGTACTAAATATACTGTGATGTCTTCAGCAGTTTGTACTGATAGTGTTGTGATGTCATTAGTAGTTTGTACTGATAGTGTTGTGATGTCATCAGCAATTTGTACTGATAGTGTTGTGATGTCATCAGCAGTTTGTACTGATAGTGTTGTGATGTCTTCAGCAGTTTGTACTGATAGTGTTGTGATGTCATTAGTAGTTTGTACTGATAGTGTTGTGATGTCATCAGCAATTTGTATTGATAGTGTTGTGATGTCATCAGCAGTTTGTACTGATAGTGTTGTGATGTCATTAGTAGTTTGTACTGATAGTGTTGTGATGTCATCAGCAATTTGTATTGATAACGTTGTGATGTCATCGGTAGTTTGTACTGAGAGTGTTGTGATGTCATTAGTAGTTTGTACTGAGAGTGTTGTGTGGTCATCAGTAATTTGTACTGAGAGTGTTGTGATGTCATCAGTGATTCGTACAGATAGTGTTGTGATGTCATCAGTAATTTTTGTACTAATTATACCGTGATGTCATCAGTAGTTTGTACTGATAGTGTTGTGATGTGATCAGTAATCTGCACTGAAAGTGTTGTGATATCTGGGGGTGGGAATTTCAGAAACAAGATGAAATTTCTGGCACAAAAGTTCTAAACGAGATGTGTTCACGATAATCCATTGAATCCCCAGCCTCCATACCCTCCCAATTGGCCAACCCTGGCAGTCCTTAAAGAGAATAACTGACCCAGCTTACCCATTTTCTCTCACGAAAGAAACCAAGAGTACCGAAAACGATATAATATAATAATGATAACAACTGGCCTCTCACACGTCTCTGGGTGAAATATTGTGTCAGTGTCAACACTCGGTTTCACAAACGCGCCGCTAATGTCCGAATCAAACTAACCATAAATTGAAATATAAATACCTACACAGTCAAGTCGAAATTAAAGACGGTGTCAGAATCTTAAACGTAAAACTTGCATATATACGTCCAACATTCCAAAAACATCGACGAAGCAGAAATAATCGTGATTCCTAAGGCGGGAAAAAAATGTCGTCTGCAAAACAAATCGATGAAAGTATCTCCGAGGTTTCTCTATCGCTCAGCGGTTGCGCAACTCTTGAGTTCTGCAACTAGGGCAATACTTTTCATGCATGTATGGAAATCCGACGGCGGCTAATTTATACAGCGCTGACGTCTTGACTTGTTGGCGATATGAAGACGTGGGGCACCGGTGATATATTTTATTCTGAATTGCTGTGCTTTGCATTTGTTTCATGTTTCTTATTATATAAATGTTTACCAGTTTATTACATGCCTGTGTGTGTGTGTGTGTGTGTGTGTGTGTGTGTGTGTGTGTGTGTGTGTGTGTGTGTGTGTGTGTGTGTGTGTGTGTGTGTGTGTGTGAATTTTCAAACATAAAGACTGAAAAAACAGCTTTTTTGTTCAACCTCAAGTTGAATAATCTACATAAATTCATTTATTTACACACACGCGTGCACGTGCGCGCACAACACACACACACACATATATATATATATATATATATTTATATATATATAATTATATACATATATATATGTAGAGAGAGAGAGATGGAGAGATAGATAGGACAGATTGAAAGTTAGCAGCTGTAGTAGTAGTAGTCGTCGTCGTAGTAGTAGTAGTCGTAGTAGTAGTAGTAGTAGTAGTTTTCACAAGAGCAGAATAAAATAATAATAATACAAAAGTATTGTTACACACATATACTTGCGCACGCACATATGCGACCAACACACACACACACACACACCACACACCAACACACACACACACACACACACACACACACACACACATTCAAAGCATGTTCCCCTGGTGTAATACAAATAAATGAAGTAAATACACAAAGCGTGTGTGAATTTAGAGCACACATTATTAGAGTGTCTGTACCAGGGAGATGGAGATGAAGGTGAGAAAGACAAAGAGATGCTCTTGAAGATTGGCGGTGCTCTCTGAATGTCAATACTGACAGAGCGGAAAACAACAACAACAACAACAACAACAACAACAACAACAAGAATGTTGACAGCAAATGGCTTAGACTAAATCTATCACTTCTCTAATATCGCCGATATTTTTTTCTTAAAAAAAATTATTTTTCATCGACCCTAGTGTGTGTGTGTGTGTGTGTGTGTGTGTGTGTGTTGTTGTGTGTGTGTGTGTGTGTGTGGTGTGTGTGCGTGCGCATGTATGTGCGTGATGTGTATATAGGAGTACGTGTGTGTGTGTGTGTGTGTGTGTGTGTGTGTGTGTGTGTGTGTGTGTGTGTGTGTGTGTGTGTGTGTGTGTGTGTGTATGTGTGTGTTGTATCTGCCTGACAAAAATGTGTGAATAAGACATTCCCAGCTCTTTGTAGCTCGTTGCTCAACGATGAGTACTGTTGAAAAGACGTTAAAGTATAAGTTTGGAAGGTAAAAGATCCAACGTCACAGAGACTAGACAAGAAGTGTTTGAAACCCTTATTTTTCAAGATAGACCTAGATGTGTGACCATCACTTTCTCTAGTGGTTCAGACAGTATGTCAGATCTGGTTGCTCTTGATTTATTCTAATCCCTCACCAATACGATTGACTGATTGTTTTATTTTATTTGTATGAGTTTGTCACTTCTGTCTTTTACTTGTGGTTCGACTGTTCTTCGTAGTTCAAAAATAACTTTGTTTTGTACAACATACTCATAAGAATATGACTTTTCAATAAGGTTGTGAAAAAATGCAGAAACTGCACACAGTTATCAAAAAAAGTAAAAAGCACTGTTTTTAATAAATAAAAAGGGATGTGGTTAGGATGGCTTGACCTTTTTCCCCCGGTGAACATGGATTTCCCTGCACATGACAAGCGTGGGGGTGATGGCAAAAATTCATTGCCATAGAACGGGTTTTCAAGGTTAACCACCTACTGTTGAGTTTCGGGGGCAGGGAAAGAGAAGGGCAAGAGAAAAAAAAGGTCAAGGTCGGTCACCAGACTAACAATTTTTGACTCTTGCCGTCACTTGACTGTGGAAGATGCGCGTCTAGGTCACGTACTTGTCAATATCATCACAGTATAATGTAAGTGACGACTGCGGCCCATCAGATTTTGCGCAGAATACTCTGCACAGCAACATGTTGATTATAGACATCAGCATGGCACCTCTTCGCTTTTTCTTTTTGCGCATGTTTAAATGTTCCTCTGTGGTTTTCCTTGTTTAGAGTTCAGGTCAAGTTTTGAAAAAGGCACAAAGAACACGAATCAATTTCTTGAATTATTATGATATGAGAGTAAAACTTTTTTTTTCTAAAAATGAATATAAGGTGAGGCGTTTAAGAAAAAAATACCATCTCTTATTTTTTTGATTAAAATTCCAACAAACAAACAAAAACGAACAGTGAAAATATCAAACATGTCATTTGATGCAGTGCTTAGTGCAATGGACCTAAGACTGGAAGATTGTCCGTCTGACTCCGTAAGTCTTGTCAAAATCCATGTGGGAATTTTTTTGACCAACCGGTTCCAATCCAAAATGAGTGTGCTATGGGTTTACTGGAAAAGCTGCAACAACATAATACAGTCTCATCCACTTCAAAGATGCGTCATTAAGGGTGTTGCTCAAATGTTCTGACCAACACAGCAGGTGTTTGTATCTCAGAGGCCTGGTTGGTGCCAGGATATATTATGAAAGGAAGTGTAGTGTTACAACACTGACGCGCGATTTAAATCCACTGGAACTCCACAGTATCATAATTGACATCCCCATCATCATGCATCCTATCATAACATTGTGAAGAATGAGAGCGAGAGACAGAGACAGAGAGAGAAGAGACAAACAGACAGACAGACAGAGACAGAGACAGACAGACAGAGACAAAGAGAGACAGACAGAGACAGAGAAAGACAGACAGGCAGACTGTGAGGGAGAAAGGTAGAGGGAGAGACAGACAGACAGACAGACACACACACACACCATAGATATAGACAGACAGACAGACAGAAAGACAGACGGACAGCAGACGGGCAGAGAGCAAACGATTACGACAATTTTTTTTTTCTGTAGGGGTCAGTGAGTCGGAAAGCAACTTCCATGTTGGACTGGGCCTATTCTGTGCCCTCGGAAACACTTCCCTGATCTGTCATGCAAAGCTCAATACACCATGCATTTATTTCTACAACTCTTCTGTCAGTTTCATGTTTGTTTGTTTGTGCTTGTTTCAGACGGCATAAATCATGAAAGACAAGACGCTCAGAAGAAGCTGATAATCTCTCTCTCTCTCTCTCTCTCTCTCTCTCTCTCTCTCTCTCTCTTCCTCTCTCTCTCTCTCTCTCTCTCTCTCTCTCTCTCTCTCTCTCTCTCTCCAGACCACGTACACACTAGTACAAAAAGTTCGTATATGATATATCCACACAACTCCTCTGTGATCAAAATGAACATTGCAGCAGAGAAAAACAACAACATAAACAACAACAATAACAACAACAAAAACAAGATGGTCCAGCCATTGTAACAGACCCCCTTTTCATAACAATCGTCCTGAAAAAACAAATGTGTGCCTATCAAGGTAAGTGTGACACTTATGAAGCATCAAATGAAATACTTCTTTCTTTTCTGTTTCATTTCCTACGACACATTAATGGCCATAGAATCTGGGATGTGGGACATGTTTTCATAATGGTATAATGATGACGACGACGGAGTTCCATTCTGAACTAAAACTGCTTAACAAGGCTGTACTGTCCGCTTCCAGTCGTCAACCAGACCAAAGAGATACAGACACCTGCTGTGTTGTTGGTAGAGAGATTAAAGCAACACCCTCAAAGACACATCTGTGTAGTAAGTGAAACTGTACTGTGTGATGCCACTGTTCCCAAAGAGTCCATGCCACACTCATTTCTGGGTAGAAGGCGGTAGGGGCCAAACAGTCCAAGCTGATTTCCACGGGACTGATGAGATTCGAACCAATGACTTTCCAGTCTGAAATCCGTTACGCTAACCGCTGCATCACGGCGACAGGTAGGTTAACAGAACCTGAGGTTAAGCGAGGACAATGGCAGACTGTCACAACGTGACAACGAAATGTGAATACTGTCAACAGTCATTAGAAAGTGTTGTTCACCCACCTGCCTCAGAAAGTGTTGATAATTCATGCTTTTTTTTGGTTCGTGCGACCTTGACTTTGGCGCCTTGACTTCTAAACTTATGCATTCATAACTTTTCAACGGTCTACACTCTTCCCACAAGTTTGGTGAAAATCCAATCAGAAACAACCAAGAAAAATTCCCTCGTACTGTTTTATTACAACACACACACACACACACACACACACACACACACACACACACACACACACACACACAGAGATACACACACACACACACACACACACACAGATACACACACACACACACTCTCTCTCTCTCTCTCTCGTGTCTAAATCATTATCCCATATGAATAAACGATATAAAAAAAAACAGCAGCAGTAGCAACAACAACAACAACACACACAGACACACACACGCACAAACAAACACACACACACAATTGTCTAAAATCACTTTAGTGAATAGACATTAAATCAAAGACCACCATTACCACACACACACACACACACACACACACACACACACACACACACACAACACACACACACACACACACACACACACACACACACACACACACACACACACACACACACACACACACACATACACACACACACACACATTATTTACCTAGGTAAGAAGTTCTAATCGCTGAAATGATTTTTATGAAACACAGTAGTCAATGTTTATATAACTTATGAATCGTTATTGTACAGCGCTGTTCTCTCAAATTTGGTCTCACTGCATTAACATAATAGATATCAGTAGTAAAGCATGGAGAACTCAAGCTATTAGTCGAGCTGACAACATTCCATTTTGGGCGCGAGATGCTCGCACATGCATGCACAGAGGACAAGACAGGCAAAGAGACAGGGATGGAAAGAGAGAGTACATGTTTGGGAGAAACAAGGAAGGGAGAGGGAAAAAAAGAGACAGAGCGAGATCGCAATGAGATAAAGAGAAAAAGACAGAGACAAAGAGACAGTCAGACACAGGATGTGTATGGAAGACGGAAGGTAAAGAGTGAAAGGGGGATAGGGGGGAAGGTGGAAGAGGGAACAGTCACGGGTCGATCTGAATGAAAGACGAGGAAGGGAAAAAAGCTCAGAAGAAGAAGAGGAAAAGAAAGACAAAAAGACCCCAAGGATGAAATCGAAACTGAAATGGCATCCAGTTCCGACAGACACTTTCTTTTTTGTTTCTAAACTTACAGCACATTCCATCAGTGTCCACCTTGCGATCGATCATTTATCGATTGCACTGTGGCAAGGTAACATGTGTGCGAAAGAAAAAAAGCGGAAAAAAAAGAAAAGAAAAGAAAAGAAAAAAAATTCACAGTTGACAAGACGAAGACGAAAGAGAAAAAGGGAGAAAGTGTGTTTGCGTGAGTGTGCGCGACTGACAGTGGGCACGAGCGAGAAAAAAGAAAGAGTGAAAAACGAGGGAGAGAAAGACAGAAAGAAAGACAAAGAAAAAACACAAAGAGAGAGAGAGAGAGAGAGAGAGAGAGAGAGAGAGAGAGAGGAGGGAGAGGAGGACAGAGTGAGACAGGAAGGGAGAGAGATGAATGTTGGCCATGTTTTGTCACTCTGAAATAACACAGAAGGGAGTTCAAAGCAAAACAGAAAAAAAAACCAATTGTAATCAAAGCAAAATCATAAGATCATATGATGAACATTCACTCTGATGAGGATAATTCACATGTGTCCACAATCTGTAATTTTTTTTCTGTTCCTTTATGAAATTAAAAAAAAATACATCAAAAGGAGTTTTTGTCCACAAGGAAATACCAAAGGAATTCATATCTTCCTTTCAATGTTTGCCTTCTAACCTCTACCTCTCGCTGTATACAGTGTTCGGTCACAGCGCTTGGACCACATGACTTCTCCACATGGCTGTAACTCATCAAATCACAGACAGAGATAAACAGAGAAAAAGTAAGAGAGAGAGAGAGAAAAAAAAGAGAGAGACAGACAGACAGAGAGAAAGAGAGAGAAAGAAAACAAAGGGAAAAAAACACAGGGAGAGAAAGAGTGGGGGAGAGAGGAAAAAAACAACAACAGAGAAAGTGAGAGAGAGAGAGAGAGAGAGAGAGAGAGAGAGAGAGAGAGAGAGACAGACAGACAGACAGACAGACAGAGAGAGTGAGTGAGAGAGAGAAAGAGAGAGAGAGTGAGAGAGAGAGAGAAAGAGAGAGACAGCTGACAGAGAACAACACTTCATAACAACGGTCACCAAGTCAAGGCAACAAGAACAAGAAGCAAGTAAACAAATAAACAAACACAAAATCTCATAGGGCCCTTGCTGTGTCCTCAGAAATACACACATTATTACCTCTCCGATTTGTCATGCAAAGGTCAACCAAGACATAATGCATGGATTTCTATGGCACTTGTTTCTTTCAATGTTTGTCGTCTGTGTGTCTTTTTGCCTTAAAAACTATCATTATTTTTCTAAAATCCATCACACACAAGGGCGCATTGTCTAATTAACAGACACCGACACAAATACTTCCATTGTGACAGTACATAACTTCTGTAAGATGGTCTTCTAATATTCGTCTGTATCGTTGAAAGTAATATGCCTTAAACTTCTTAAAACATGACAAATATATGTCGAAATTGTGATAAAATCTGTTGATGAATATCTGAACATAATACTCTGTGTCATTGCATACACGCTTGTGTCAAAATGAACACGCACGCGCGTACGAACACACACACGCTCTCTCTCTCTCTCTCTCTCTCTCTCTCTCTCTCTCTCTCTCTCTCTCTCTCTCTCTCTCTCATTTAAAAGAACATTCTACGTAAATAAATAAAAAAACAACATCAACAACACCAAGCAACAAATACACATACACACAGAACACATACACACACACACACACACACACACACACACACACACACATACACACACACACACACACACACACACACACACACACACACACACACACACACACACACACACACACACCACACACAATTTCCCTAAGTAAGAAGTTCTGATCGCTGAATTGAGTCCTAACAAACACAGCAGCCAGTGTTTATATAAAATATAAATCGATCCTGTATAGCGCTATTCTCCCAAATTTGCACTCCTGCCTGATGATAGACTTTTAGTAAAGCACGGACAACTGAAGCTGTTAGGCAAGCTGACTATGTCCATTATGTTGTCCCGCAGTCTGCATCCTTTGCTGGCTGTGCATGCTACGTGTTTTTATGTTGCCTTCAGTAAGTCACTGACATGACTTACAGGATCTTTAACGTGCAAATTGGCTATTTTAGACGCGTGTACACACAATGGGGATTTAGACACTAGCAGGTCTGCACACATGTTGACCTGGGAAATCGGAAATATAGCCACTGTATCCGCCAAGTATCCCGATGTGTCTCGGCGGATCGAACTCAGGACCTTCTGACAGAAAGTCCCATCCATGTTTACCCACTCGACTACCCCGCCCCAAGACCACGGACTACCATCAATTCAGCAGTGAAGTGACCATCCCCTACTCGACGTGTTGCAAGTGGCGGACGGCTAGAAGGCCTCTAGATATGGAGGTTAATTGCAAAATAAAAAAGACTACTTGGACAAGAAGCAGTGCCAGACCAACTGCCCAGGACTGGGTGGTACAGCAGTGGCACTGTTGCCGCCACTGAAATACCTCATGTGTCCGTCCTATTACGGGTTTATCATAAATCATGGTCAAGAGACGCACTATAACATCTATCCTCAGGGTGGGATCCTGGCTAATCAATCCCCCTTCCCCGTGCTCCCAGGACGGGACGGAAGGGCCAGCAGCTGAGGGTCGGGCAAACCCTACAGAAAACCCAGAAGGCTGAAGACAACAATGTGGGGCCCGCATGCGCCTTCTAACAAATCACGGTACTATGCACTATCGCATCATAGATAGATCCTAAACAACCACTATGCCCATCTGATTACATGTAGGTTATTAATGTCATGTACCAATGAAA